>OZ021729.1:38582214-38899214 GCA_963978545.1 Linyphia triangularis
TAGATCTATTGAACTTTATAAAATGTTGTGAGACAATAGGAAATTGGTATAAACTAAATTTTAGGAAGTTCTGTTGATTTCTACAAGCTGCAGACTACTGGAAACTCTGCCAGTTAATTATGGTCACTCACGTTATACAACATGTGTCAATGTAGAATGCAATGTGTGCATGATATGTCTGTATGATACTTTTGAAATTCAGGTGAGGCATGAGTGTTATTAAAAAAAGAATGGTTTACAGGAAACCATTTTGCCCAGCTGATAATCTCTCACTAAACTCCACATTTTTCTTCTCATTCCGTTCTTAGAACTAAGTCACAATATTTACAAACATTAAGAAGACCGAAAAGAAGGGAGCAAAAATAAGTGCATCCTTTATTTTTTTGTCTGCCAGCTTTCAACTTTCTCACAGAACTATTCCTCCTCAACTCTGACCCCTCTTCTACGAGATTGTTCAAAGGTAGAACTGAGCATCTGTGCTAGCCCCCCTTCCCCCAACTTATGACCAAGACGTTCCACGAAAAAGATCTTCCCCACCAGACGACTTTATAGGAGGTCCTTCGGGTTCATTATAGCCCCAGACTTCAACTCCTCCTTGTTGGTGCATACTGTTGTGTATCCTTGTTGCTAAGGGAAGAGGGGACCAGTGAAAATATGCGGACAAGTCCACTGTTGTACAAGGTCAGTACAGTGGTCGACAAACTCATTGGTAAAAGAGTCCAAGATCAGCAGTACAACAATTAAGATTTCATTTGAGAGCCAAATTTCATTCCAAGAACCCAGGGCCGGCCTAGGGCGTGTACTATCGCACACATGCGATTTTGAGAGGGGCGCAGAAATTAGAAAAAATATTTTTAAAAAGTAATATGGTAAAAGTTACATTTTATGTAATTTTGAGTCAAAATTAGCCTAACCTACCTAAGGTCAACTCTTTCGCAAGAAAGACTCAACTAGCCTTTCAATTTTGTCCATTGAAAATGATGCACTAATAAAAACATTTTCGGCTGCTAAAGCTAGGAAGGTCCATCGCTAAGTATGTAATACAGCTCATTTCAATCAATTTTCTGTAATACTTTTCTATGAATATTAAATTAAATAAAATGTTGGTTGTAGTTAAAAAATGTGCCTTATTTTCTACCTGACAAAACTATAAACTAAAAGAATTTAGGATTTTTTTCTTTACACAAGTGCAGTACAGCACAACTTTTGAAGTTTGAATAAGTCAGTTAAAAGAATTACTTACAAAAGAAGTCATTTTTAAAAAATAAGTAAAAGGTACTAAATACTTTATTTTAATATTTACTATCTATAACTACTTTTTGGTTTTTAATCTCTTTAAAATGGCAACTTCAGGTATTATGTTCCAGCAAAGTTCAGTTATAGAGCACCCATATGATTTTTGGAGGGTTTTCTATACCCATTTTCATTGTAAGGGGCACCAAAACTCATTCTTGCACACACAGCATTTTATTCTTATGTCGTTTCTGCAAGAACTGAGTAGATTCAAACTCGCTACTTACATTAAATAAAAAAAATAGCATAATAATAACATTATTTATTAGGAAAATATATAGCCTCACTCAACTGGCTACAGAGCTGCATGTGGCTCGCAAGTCATGGTTTATCGATCACTGTAATGCCGACATTAGTTAAAAGAACATAAGTAAATAAAAATATATTAAAAAAAAATCAAGTGCATATTTTAACACTTTATGATTAGTTCTTAGAAAATAATCCTATTGTTTCATTGAATGGCTCAAGATTTTAGGTCATACAAACCTACACAATTATAAAAAAAAAAAGTATGTAACTTTAAAAGACGAACGGAAAAGTGTTGAAATATGCAAAAAAAAAAATTTGGGGGTTGGGGGGGGGGGGAGGGGGATTAAGAGGAACTCCTACAAAGGATCATTTCTTAAATTATACAATCTTCTAGTCCAGTTCATTTAGAAACTACTTGGCATAAAACCTTAAAATATGGTGAGTAGGTGTGAAAATGAACACTTAATGAAATAACGTAAATTAAAAGCTCGAAAATAGCAAGTAATATATTTTATTTTAGAAATGAAAATTAAAAAAACAAGCGACTATTGCAAGTGGAGTCACTGTAGTATAAGCATTGACGTAAGGATTTCAAATATATAATAAAATACATTAGACGCAATTTTCGAGGTTTTAATTTATGTCATTTCATTAAATGATCCTTTTCGTACTTACTCACCAAATTTCATGGTTTTATAAAAAGTAGTTTCGAAATTAACTGGGCTAGAAGATTGTAACGAGTATATAGGGAATGATCTTTACAAGGAGTTCCTCTAAGTATACTTGATGAAGAAACGATATGTAGTATATTTGAATTTCGTATTTAAACAGGGGCCATAGGAACAAGCTACCACCTTCCAGGGTTAATTTATGGCTTGGGGACATAATCGGACAAACTGTTTTGATTGTGAAAGAATTATAACAACATCAGAGTAAATAAAACAACTTATATGACATTCATTCGCAAATAAATGAAAGATTGCCAGCCTCTGAAAAAATATAAATCGACCACTTAAGACGTTTTCTTTCCTACTTTGTTTTCCATTTTGGCCGAAACAGTAAGATATCTTGCTAGAAAGGTTTCAATTGGTACATAATTTCATATATTTTGAAGCAATATTTCGGGAATGTGTGTTTAGGAGTTTACAGGAAATATCGATAAGCCAAAATGCCAAAGAAAACTACAATAAAAACTACAATCTTTTTCGGCTATGAATACCTTCTAAATTATTCAAACAAGGAGATTCTAAGAACTAGGGAGATAAATCGATGAGTAGATAAGGAGCCATGGTTAAATACTATATAAATCAGAATTTGATCTAGTTTGTTGAGGTAATACTACTTTCAAAGTTAAGTAAAATAAATGTGATTCAATAATTGAATTGCAATTGTGAAGGTGTTTAAAAACTATTTTGAAACTTGGAGCTACAAATGATATAAAGTTCTAATAGTGTGCTAAAATCTTTTTTGAAAAATCTCGTCGATAAGCCAAAATTTTCGAAAAAACTATAACAAAAAGTTTATCCATTTTCGCGAAGTGGAAGGGTCCCCTACCGAACCCGACAAGTGTCATCACTATCTAAAATAAGGCCTCCCCGAAAAACTACCACTATCTTTTTTTATTCGCAGGAATAGCAACAGGTCCACCGCTAAAATTATCGCCAAACAGCACCTTATTTACGAGAGCACCATAAACCGCATACTTGGAATGTGGTCTCCCTTTAATGTGGTGCACCATTAAGACAAGCAGATGAGGTTCAAAGAAAAAATCGTATGGGGATCGTCTCCAAATCAACAAACACTAATTTAGGTAATTAGTAATATTAAAACAACAACAATAATAAAAACAACAACAATAATAATATAATAATAATAATAAATAATAATAAAAAATAATAATAATAAATAATAATAAAAAATAATAATAATAAATAATAATAATAAATAATAATAATAAATAATACTAATAATAATAATAATAATAATAATAATAATAATAATAATAATAATAATAATAAATAATAATAATAATAATAAATGATAATGATAATAATAATTAATAATAAATGATAATGATAATAATAATAATAATAATAATAATAATAATAATAATAATAATAAATAATAACAATAATAATAAAAACAACAACAATAATAATAATAATAATAATAATAATAATAATAATAATAATAATAATAATAATAATAATAATAATAATAATAATAATAATAATAATAATAATAATAATAATAATAATAATAATAACAATAATAATAATAATAATAATAATAATAATAATAATAATAATAATAATAATAATAATAATAATAATAATAAATAATAACAATAATAATAAAAACAACAATAATAATAATAATAGTAATAATAATAATAATAATAATAATAATAATAATAATAATAATAATAATAATAATAATAATAATAATAATAATAATAATAATAACAATAATAATAATAATAATAATAATAATAATAATAATAATAATAATAATAATAATAATAATAATAATAATAATAATAATAATAATAATAATAATAATAATAATAATAATAATAATAATAATAATAATAAAAACAACAACAGCAACAATAACAATAAAAATAACAACAACAATAACAATAATAGTAATAATAATAAAAAAAACAGCCATAATAAAGAGTAATAATAATAATGAAATGATAATTAGTAATAAATACCTCAAAGAAAAATCTGATCACATCTTGAATTTACCCTATTACTTGGATGTGAAACTACTTTCTCTACAATAAGAATCTTCTCGTGAGGAAGCCAACTAACAGGACGAATTTCCATTTATCCATTCAAGTCTCATAAAACCGTAAATAGTTGATCAAATTGTACTTTTGTAGTACCAAGTCCTTTTCTTGCTTAATCTGTAAAACTACTTTCACTGCAATGAGAGTTCTCTTGCAGTGAAGCCAACAAACGCGTTGAATCCTTACCCAACCAAGTTTCATCAAAATTTGATACACAAGTTGTATACTGCACCTAAAATCTCAAGAAAGTAGTAGTCATCTTAAGCCATTTTTTTGTAAAGCTACTTTCACTGCAACATGAATCTTCCAGCAGTGAAGCCCTGGTTTTGGTAAACAAGTTGGCATTTCATTTGGTATACTCCGTTTCAGCAAGAACTTATAAAATGTCACATAAAATCAGTCAATGATACTTTTCTTTTGTACGTAAGATTGATTATTGGGTTCGTTTTGGAGAGTTCGTATCTTAATTTTCTTCTTTTAAGCATAGCGCAAATAAGCAAAAATTAAAAATGAATTAATAGGTTTTCAAGTTGATAGGACAGGCGCATTTGTAATTCTGTACTAAATACAAATTTTTAACTAGTTTCTCTAACTTTTCACTTATCATAGCCCTAAGTTATTCTACATATATTTGGTAAATTTAGGATAAAAGAAAGTTTCAATGGCGGCCTTCAATGTCGAGTCAAATTTTAAATGTTATCCATAATTTTTAAATCAAATTGTCTATGATCAAAATAAAACATTGCAGTGCAATAATCATGGTGGTTATTATAAAGCAACTTTATAAAATGATTAAAATTTGCATTTTTGAAAATGATTTGAATTTGTATTGTATACTGTAATTATTTTTGATATTATTATATTTATTTTAATATTTTTTTTTTTTTTTTATTAAAAATTTATTTCAGTTATTTTATGAAAAATAAATTGTATTATTATTATTATTTATTTTTTTTATAAAAAACATTATTTTATTTATTTTATTAAAATTTTTATTTTATTTATTTCATTAAAAACTTTATTTTATAAAAAATTTATTTATTTACTTAATCAAAAATTTTATTTTTAAATTAATTTATTTCGACTGATTTTTCATTTTATTTTAAAAAATCAGATTGCTTGAAATTACAATATAGGCAATTATAAAATTAAAAATAACCTTTATCAACATCCAAAAAATATCAGCATAATATTACAGAGGCAAATTTTGAAATTCATCAGACATTGAAGTCATACATAAGTGCCACATTTTCACCTTTTATGCACGCATTACATTAAAGAGATCACTGTTACCGTCAAATGTAGCGTGTTCGAAAGTGTCGAAACATTCTTCAATTAGTGATAAATGTTTACAGGATAACCTCAAGTACCTAAGATACAGCAGACGAAACATCAACACACCGTAAATGCTCAATGGGGTATTTATTTATCAATCAGAAATGGCAACACCCCTAAAAAGCAGAATCTCATTTGGTGGGGAGCGGAACCTTCAAAGGACCACTGTTTACTACTACTGCAGGAAGCCTGGGAAATGGGGGGGGGGGGGGTCGATGTGTCAGGTGGTAAACAAAGGTGGCAGAGAAAAGGGCCAAAATTCCTTCCTTTTTGACGTAGTAGCTGTGGTGCTGTGACAATGGAACGAACTGGGCATTCTAGGCTGTTTTGATGACATGCAGATAAGAACCAACTTTCAGAATAGAGTTTTTGTTACATTGACACCTGGCGCATTTTTCAAAAAGGAAGCAAATGATACAAACTATCATGTTTGTTCAAAATTTAACCCTGAATAACATTTTTCATTAGACATCTACTGGAAAATGTGCGTTTCTAGTAGATTTATCAGGTGAATTATGGGCAGTTGGATTCTTTTTGCATATCTTCAAATAATATACTTTTGCACCTGTGAATTTTTGTTTTCTTCCCAGCTGTTTCACTGTTCGTTCATGGATTTGCGTTTAAGCTATATTTATTATTCGTTACACATGATCGTACAGAAAATTACTTAAAACTAATTTAAATGAGCAATGAAAACTTGGTTATGCAAATGGGTAAAATAATTGTTAATTAATTTACTTTATTTCACTTTCTCATGTAACCGACTTTTTCAAAAATTTAAAGATACCACACTGTATTTCATTTTAACTTATAATTTAGGTCAGCGATGACACCGTCAAAAACAAAATAGTAAAAAAGATAATATTTTATCTAAGCAAACATGAATGGTCTATAAGTTATAAGTGTATAAAATGGGTACAATTGTTATCTTATGGAAAGTTAAATCTAAACTGACATAGTGGAAATATGTAAAAAACCTAAAAAATCCCACTTACGAAAATAATTTTTTACAAAGTGCACTGGCGTTAATGTAGCTATGATATTAAAAAATAATATAACCCATGAAAACCGAGTTTATAAAAAATCCTTTATATGCATTGTCAATTTTTATATTCATTAACACAGCGCCGATATCAAAAACATTTATATCAGCAAAATGTGCAGGGAGGGTCAAATAGAAACCAAAACCTATTTTTATAAGAAATTATTATTTGTTTAGCCTTCTTTATAGTTTCGTGCGTGGTTCGTATTTTTTATTCTAACTATTACAACTATCATAAAAAGTGCTTGCTTTTCAAAAATTAAAAACACTTGCCTCTGTTTGGTTCTTTTTGTCCCTGTCTTCATGAAAAAAATATATATATATGTTTAAAAGATATACAAATGTGCTTTCAATGAAAATTGATTGATTCATTTCCTGTAAAATCCTTTGATAGATATCATTAATATACAAAATTTTAAATTGAGATGTCAGCAGTCCTGCTCCTTAATCATAATAGCTAGGAACACACACACACATTTTCTTTTGTACTTCCTTTTCGATATTCCTACTGAACTAAAAAGCAGATGTTGAAATACTATAAATGTTTATATTTATTCCAAACATTAAACCAGTATAATCCGAGGTTAGGTTATAGCAGATGTTCATTAAACTTATTTTTATCATTTTAATCCCCTGGCCACACAAAGGAAGTGTATATTTCTTATTTCAATGAATTTAATCTATTTCTTCCTAGAATCATAACTCAAAAATTCTTGGATAAACTTCTATGACATTTCTTTTTATGATTAGGAAAAGATTTTTCCTTATGGCATTTTACAACTTGTAAGAGCAACGATATTTTAATCATTTAGTTGTGTAATATTTTCTATTTTCACAAACCTTGCAAACATATTTGTTTTATTACAAGAATTTAAATTATTTTATAAAAAATTAGTTTGTATTTAAACGTTGACAAATAACTCAAAATGCAAACTAACCATTCATCCAATTAAAAATGTTTTAAACAATGAATAGACGCAAAAAGTATTTTTAAAGCGATGTTCCTTAACATTGCTATTTAAAATTCATCAATGTTTTGGTACCATATTTACTTGACTTGTACATTAAATATATGAGTAATATGTGTATAAAAATATAAGAATATCAGACGAAACGGTCGTTTCGCCGCCAACCTTAAAAAGGCGAAAACGACAGTAAGTATCAATTCTCTGCACAACTTCCAACGAAAAAGCCGAAATTGACTATTTTCTAGCGTGCTTCTGGAACTTCGCATAATTATACAAAAAATACCATTGATTCATCTTGGTAATAACTTTTAAAGAAAAAAAAATCGAGTACCTAGGATAAAAAGCAACTAAGAAAAAAAATATTGAAATTTCCAAAATGAAATAAAAAAACGAGTTCTAGCCCGTTTTTGATGTAAAAATTTAGACAAACGTCCAGACCTAACTAAGCTACAGATCTTCAATCGGATTAAATTATATGATTCAGAATGTTTCGACTTAAAATCCTACCTTGGTTTGAACTTCATTAAATAATTCTTTCTATTTTTAATTAATTTAAAACCACTTTTTTTCATTTCAAAATTTGGCGATAGATACGGGTGATCAGCCTGTAATTGTGGTTCAGGTTAAATGCCAAGTCGCCAAACAGGTTTGTCATTAATTCGACGTTAGTTTGGCCGCCACGTTAGGGCTAATTGAGAATGACCGTAAAGAGGAATATGTTTTCTATATATTGGATGTGTTATTTGAACTGTATGAAAATTTAGAGTGCGTAAATTTCAAACACATTCTATTTTCGGGAAATCTCCGTTGAAATGTTGAAAAATAAACGAAGAATATAAATAATCGTATTTAGTTGCCAGATACTGGAATAAATTCGTAGTATAATAAAAGATGACGTCACAGTCAATACATTAGTACCGGACTAAGTGAAACACTCATTGCGATTGGTTTTTGGTTGGAATTGGAAAAATATTTTGTTATTCACATTGCGATTGGTTCTTGGTTGGAATTGGAAAAAGATTTTCTTTAAACTTAATAATTATCAAAGTACGTGACAATAATATTCATTCAGTTTCTAATTGATGATATATGTGTTTTCACAATGTATTTTTGATTTTACTAGAGTATAAGATTTACTAATTGGGTGTAACTCTGGTTTTCACTGTAACTGAACGAACTGCTTCTTGAAAAGTGTTTTAAAACTATTATGGCTAGGTAAGAGTTCATTACCACTTGATTTTGTTTCATCAAATTAGATTAATATGCCTTCAAAAGCGCAGCAAAATAAGCTAAAAAAAAACCGTCAGATTTACGCAAAAAGGAAAGCTTCCGAATCAATCGCCAATTGCATAGAAGAAAAAGTAACTATCAAAAGACGTCTGTTTGAAGGTGTTGCTTCAATTACAAAACGAAAGGGAATAGACATTACACAGGATTCCGCTGTTTCTAATTTTGAAAGTTCTTTGAACTTAAATGATACTTATGTTCCTACAGAAGTTTCTTGTTCAGCTTCTTGTAAGATAGTCGACCAAAAAAACTTGTCATACATTATAGAGACTGAAAAGTTTAAGGCGCCTTTCGTCACAAAATTAATAGATAACGGATAAACTTGACTTACAAAATGCACAATTGACTATAGATAAGCTAATTAAATGGGCGATAGCGTCTCGTAAAGAGCACGTAAAACATTGCGATCCAACTTGCATTTGATTAGGTATAAATTTAAGATACTGCTCACAAAATCTGCAATGTGCACTAATGCGGAAGATAAGTATAAGTCTTTGACTGGCGTATCTTTGCACACTTCTAGCACTGAACCGTTTTTCGCTGAGTCGACCTACAGGGATTTCGCTGATTGCATATTCTCGATACAAGTAAGCGTAGACGGAAAATGCTAGAACTTATTTGAATCTGCTGTTGAGGGCGGTATACCTAACAAGAAGTGGAAATGTAATCCACAACTATGCAACATTAATAAATATGATACTTTGTTATTGAAATTAACCAGTATCATGCACAATATATCCTCGAAAACCCTATATCAATCAAATCACTTAAGTTTATCGCAAAGTTAAGTTTGGCTGCATCATTTCGCCAAATGCTACGATGCAGTGAAGAACTTGAAAAGTACATCATAAATCAAGGACAGAGAGAAAAAAAAATGAGGAAATGGAAAAAAGCGGGAGGGGGGGGGGGGAGGATAAAAAAAAGATGTTACCACTGTCTTAAAAAAAGCTCTGATATCTCCCCAAAAAAACTTTTGAAAAGTAGAAAAACCGCCAACCTCAAAAACACAAAAAACTTTCTAGCAAGAAAAAAAAATCATACACATAATCAAAATTTGCAGCTACAAACACAGTGATATAAAAAAAGACCAACCTCTGATTACAGCTCTTGGTTGTGACTCACTTAACAATGTACGTTTACTTAGTTTATTTTTAAAATTTAAGTTCCGCTCCCATAAAAATTTACGCTGCTTGAGGTTGGCGCCCGTCTTAATCACTAAACTTTGCAATTCACCACACAGTAAAAACTTTCCGAAATGTATGTATGAATCAAACAAAAGCTTACCACAAACACATCTGTTTTCTACAATTTAAAAATCCTTCATAGAGATTCCAATACGAGCTTTTCAGCACAATTTCTCTTTACCATTTCGAAAATTACATTTACGTGAACTGGAAAATTTACACTACATTGAAATTTCCTACTCATCCAAATAAAATCATACCTCCTCCAATATTTGTCCATGAATTAGTTTAGATGCAAACATTGTCAAAATTCCGACGACGGGCACCAACCTCAAGCAGCGTAAATTTTTATTTGAGCGGAACTTAAATTTTAAAAATAAACTAAGTAAACGTACATTGTTAAGTGAGTCACAACCAAGAGCTGTAATCAGAGGTTGGCCTTTTTTTATATCACTGTGTTTGTAGCTGCAAATTTTGATTATGTGTATGATTTTTTTTTCTTGCTAGAAAGTTTTTTGTGTTTTTGAGGTTGGCGGTTTTTCTACTTTTCAAAAGTTTTTTTGGGGAGTATACTTATGTATGAAATGTATAGTAAGTATGAGTTGTACTTTTTTTAAGTACCTGTTTAGACGTAAATAAAAATATCGTACTTTTTATGAATTTCTTTGGGAAAAAACTTCATTAAAAATTTTTTAGTATTATTTGTTCATTATTGTAAAAATAAAAGTTTAAAAGACAAATCTAATCTGCCATTTATTCTATTTTCACTAAATATATAGGAACTAAGTAAACTTGAGTTCCAAACTGCAATTGACATACAAAAATTAAAGATCCTATTTTCGATTATTTCACTTGTTGGTGAATATAATTGTGTTCCTCATTCAAAACCCAAGATAGCCTCAGGAATGTGGCAATCAGCTCGCCAAACCTCGCCAACTCCAAGAAATCCATTTGGGACGGAAACTACATGTGGCCGGTTTCCGCTTCGGTACAATCTCAAAGTTCTCACTAACTGCACACGACGATGTGTCCACGCAGGGGTGGGTCGAATAGTTCCACTTTCCTTCTAGTTTTTGCACTCTTGATGCAGACGACATTTCCCCTCGTTTGCAGCAGTTGATTTTTTTTTTTTTCATAAAGGAACACCCACTTGTCGCGTCCCTTATTTATTGCCGAAGGGGGTGAACCTGCGGGGGTGCATTCTTTATTTTTCCACTTTTC
Source organism: Linyphia triangularis (assembly GCA_963978545.1). Taxonomy (NCBI): domain Eukaryota; kingdom Metazoa; phylum Arthropoda; class Arachnida; order Araneae; family Linyphiidae; genus Linyphia; species Linyphia triangularis. The sequence continues at coordinate 38,593,591 of OZ021729.1, forward strand.
CCCTCCTATCGTCTGTAAAAGATACTAACTAGGGACAAGTTGGGTTTAGTTTCTAATTTATGGGAGTTTTTATACTGGGTGGGGGTTTCAGGGGTGGGGTTCCGTGGAAATACCCTTAATTTTGTTGTTGTTATTTTGTCACTTGACTTTGTAATATTTGAGATAAGCACTTATATTAAGGGATAGATTTGCAAGCTTAATCTCAGGTCAAAAGGCTGAATTAAATTTATTTTCAGATATATATTAGTATATTTATTCAAATTTTTTGTAGATTGTTATTTGTGCATTTATTTAAATTTTTAGTATATTTATTAAAAAATTTTAGTATATTATTTTTATTAATATATTTATTTAAATTTTTAGTATATTGTTATTAATTTATTTATTTAAATTTTTAGTATATTGTTAATAATATATTTATTAAAATTTTTAGTATATTTATTGTTATCAGTATAATTTTAATATACTAATAACAATAAATAATTTATTAACATTTTTACGTGGTTTTAATAGCATTAATTGCTTTTAATTTATAAAAAACTTACTGTAAAAGTTGTTTTTTTCCCCAAGAAAGAAAATAATATAATTGTGGAATTTTTTTTCTTTCAGGAAATTAGAAGAACAATTATAATGTTTGTTATTTGATGAGAATCTAACAACTTTTAAAATGAATCTAGAAAAATTTGGTTATGCGTAAAAAGTAAAATTTTCAATAGCTTTGAAAATGTTATTAATAAAGAAAAAAATTACCGAAATGGATAGTACTAGAAGCTAAAACTCTTTTTTTCTTCTTAACTTTAATTAACTAAATTCTCTTTCGACAATGCTTAAAGTTTCATAGTTTATACCAACAAATTGGAAAAAAAATTTTAATTCCAAGGAACGTAGAGGGAGAGTCTTTTCAAGAAATTCTCACCAATAAAAGTAGAGCAGGTAGGTACTTTAGCACTCAAAGGTCAGGCTTTAGGTGTATCATGGGCGCCCCCAGGAGGTTGCACTTGCACCCCCCTGGATTTTGATAGTAAAATTCTTTTAAAAGCTACAAATTAATAGGAAATAATCAAATGTTATTTTTTAAATATTTTTTGTTCGTATGATGTGCATTAGTAATAGTTTCTATTTAAATATTTTTTTATTTTTTTTTATTTTTTATTATTGTTGAATATTGCACCTTTGTTGGCGTCAATAGGCTTGGTGGATTATTATGTAGGAAAATATTTTTAATTCAATAGCAGAAGTTATACTTTTATCTTTAGTTGCGCATTCTGTATTGATCTCTCAATTCTCTAAAAGTGTTTAGATTTTGGATTATTAACCATCAGATAGATACCACGAGACCTAATTTCAGAATTAGGTTGAGCAGTTTGCATGTTTTATCGCACTGTTTCTGTGTATTGGTCAAAACAAAACTTCCTCTTTTTTATCACGCAATTTCAAAGTATGCGCATGTGTTCAGTCAGTAGAGTGTACTCAGTTTTAACAATTGCAAATAAAAGTAAAGTGACAAAATTAAGAGGTAAAAACAACGCGGTGTGTGATTTACATTTGAAAAGAAAAGTTATGCATAAATATTGAGGAACATTTCTGTAGGTGTTACAATTAACAAATTCTAAAAATTACGAAATTATTTTTTAGCGCCATGGATTATGTCCTTTTTAAAATTGTACGCTTCATCAAGAGTCGTAACCTCTCTTAATAATTTCAGACGAAGTACAATTTTTAACATGATAATTGAATCTAAATCCAATCCAATATCCAAACGATTAGCACTTAAATCGAATTGAATAGGAAACTCTTCAATTACAGTTTCTTTAATTGATGATCGACTCGTTTTGATGATCCGTAATGGTATCTGAATTGGTTAATGAATAATCAGTTTTGCGTTTTTTACAGAAAAAACTTCTAATATCGTTCATCTTTACACTTGCTGTCTCGATTACTTTCTATTTCACTTAATAAGTGACACACAAAGACACTAAGTTAAGAAACGCCTCTTTTGTGCAATGCTCTGAAGTAACAATTCATTAGAAAGCAGCCACACAATGAGGAACTTGCACAAGTGAAGAAAATGAATATTTTTTGTATTTTCTAGTGTTATCCAACGAATATATTTGAGCAGTGCAATTATTTTTTATCCTTATGCTTTCAATTAATCAAAAATCGAGTTTGAAATTAGCCGAAATCAAAGCAAAAGTCACGTGACCAAAAACGCATGAAAAACCGTGACGTGGTTACGCAGAGATAAAGTCGCAAAAAGAAGGAGAAACCACACTCATTCCTCGTCTAAAACAGGTTTTAGACTGGTTCATTATCTGCGCATTGACGTTTCAAGCAAAAGTGGCTTTTTCCCGCCAAATCGCAAAGTGAAAAACTAAATATTTTTTTAACTATCTATCCGAGCTCAAATTTTTTAATGGTATTGTTTTTCAAGATTTTTTCTCTACTTTTATTTAAAAATAAAACCAAAAAACATGAACGTTCTTCATTGTGGTAATATTTTTATACTTGGCATATTTTTACCTTTTTTTTTTTTTTTTTTTACTTTTTTTTTTTTTTTTTTATTTTTTTATTTATTTATTTATTTTTTTTTTTTATTTGCTGAGAGAAAGCATCGGGTTTTTTTTTGGCAACTTGGGATTTATTAGAAAAAATATGAGAAAAAAATCAATAAGCCCAATTTGAAAATTTCGGTTAAGAGGTAAAGGGCGGGAGGTCTGAATTATTTCCGGTGTTGAATTCCTAGAAACGTATTGCTTTTGGAAATGATTGAGGTACAGAATTCTATTTTAGATTTCCATTGAGTATTTTGTAGAATAACTAAGGTTTTTGCTTTATTTTTACATGAACATGTTTCTTTCATTGCAGAAAAAAAAAACCTAATATTTTGTGCCTTTTTGATTTTACCAGAGTACAGAGGCAACGTAAATGGTTGAGAACTAGTTGTTGTGCCTTGTGTTTAAGGATATGACTTAATATGAATAGATTTTATTATTTTATAAAATAGAGCAACAGTGAACACTAAAAATTCATTTGTACCGCGGATTTCCCCAACTCGGACAATCACACACCAGGATTTCGATTCACACCTCAGGCTTATTTCTCTTTAGTTCAACTTCACTTCTACAAATATATTCTGAATGAAATTCCAAAGACCAAGAAAGAAAGAAACTATTTAGAAAAACAGAGGTAAGCTTTAATTTTGACATTTCCGAAATAAAAAGCACTATTTTACAATTTTCAATACTTATCCATGCAAATACGTTCTGCGAATCGCAAACAATATAAATTTAGAGCTAAAATTTTCCGGTTTTGTTCTACAATGGCATACAAGGTACTCTTTAAATGTAATAATTTTGGTTTAGCATTTGAACTAATTGCAAGAAATTCCTTTTGTGACTTTTAGTTTTAAAATTTTTAATTAGTATTCATTTAAATTTTAAAAAAAATTAGTTTTTAAGCAATTAAAATGTAAATGATTATGATTAAAATGAGTGAAAAATGTAAATGATTAAAATTAAGAAAGAAAATAAAAAGATTAAGTAATTTATGTTTTCACATATGAATTATGAAAAGTTGTCTAGCATCCAGTGAAATGGGTCTTCATCCCCCTGTAAATAATCCGGGCGAAAAAAAAGTAAACTTCAAAAGTAAAGCTTTAAATTCAAGCGTAATAACATTGTTCTGTATAACATTACATTACATTATTAGGATAACGGAATGTGTACATAAATCTCCATCTGGAGCTCGTAATATCCAACAGATCTTTAATAATATTTAGTGCTACCTGCGTGGTTCCGTGTTACGGAGGACCCGTTGAAGGACTTCTATTAGTTCTGATTCTGTTTTACACTGACTCGGAATTTCTTCTGATTAATTATTATTGGCGATCAGCTTCCAATCTACTATAACAGATACACGGTTTCGTTCTTTGGACTATAACTCTCGGTCACTCACCAGTCGATGCTGTCTTAGTAGCAGTGATTCCCCAGCTCTCTTGGAGACAGATACACTATACTTAAAACTTATATTCGTTCTTTCCTTTGGTGGCATTTTAACAAAAGTCCCAGTAATTTGAAAGTTTTCAGTAAATTCTTCGCCGAATCCACAACTGAGGATGTAAGTGATGACGTAAAATTCAGTCTAAACAATATGTTGCTGAGATAGGTTCTATGTATTTTTAGTTCACTCTCATCAAGTGAAGTTAGATTCATAATTTAACTTAATCCGGCGAGAAAAATTTGACCATTTAAAATCTTGTAAACATAGAAATAATATTACCCTTATTAGTTTTTATGCTTAAAAGAATTTTGTATATTTTTTTAACCTACACAAAACACCGGTAAACATACTGAAAAATATGTCTGGGGCAGCTCTAGCATCTGTTTTAAAAATAATCATGAAAATATATCATGCCAAGTTCTTAATTTTTGTTTTAAAATAAAACAAAATCTGAACGAAGAGAAAAATTAGTAGGAAATAAAATGATAGAGTTACTTACCAAATTGTTCGCCAACTAAAAAGTTCAATGGCATGGATATAAAGTAATAGTTCCATTATTGGTCTAGGCGGTGCCACACAGCCCACCTATTGATATAAGTAGGTGTTTCACATTGGATGGATTACTCTTCCTGGAAAAAAAAAGTAATAAAAGATTAATACAAAGTTGGTCAAAATCCGACTAAAACTTCCCATAACGACACAAACGTATAGTGGTAAATTAATTGTGCTGGTAATGTTTGATATTAGAGACTTTCATGTGTTTGATAATTGAGACAGTGGCGGCCCGTGGTCGGAAATGTTAGCGACAAAATACTAACATTTATAAGATAACATTTTAAAATAAGAACAATTAATTAAATCATTCTATATAGTTTTGATTAAAAAAAAAAAAAAAAAAAAAATCTCTCGTTTTGGCCTCTAAATGCAAGTTCTTGTTTGCTTAAAAACATTACTGCTTTGATGAATAATTGCATGAAGCGTCTAATCAGAGCGCTATCTTTTTGTTGAATCCTTTATTGGTAAACAATGTTGGTGAATGAACACGGAAAGATTCAAAATGACAGTCGATTTTTTAGACACCGTTTACTTCCCCTAGCTTTTTCACTCAAGCTGATTTTCAAGTAGAACCAATCAGTTCATCGAATTCTCAAGGGCAGCCAAAGTTAGAATAAATTCATGATTGACAGCCCTGCTATATATTACGTGGAGGGAAAACTCTGTTGCTTTCCGTTGGTTACCCATGACAACGTCGCAGCCCGAAACGCGTTTCAGAAACACACGGTTGTTGTTCGGAGGAAGATCACTTTGATAGAAAGCGGTTTTTTCTCGTGAGTTATTCAGGCAAGAAGATTACTGTTTAATGGATTTTTTTTTTTTTTTCATTTACCGTAGAAATTTTATCTTCATTTTAGAAAATTGTAAAATATATAATTTTAGTTTTGAACTAATAAATTTAGATGCAGCCGGCTGTACTGGCTGTAGTGCACGAGCCGCCACTGTTTTGAGAGCTATAATTCAGAAGACATTTGTTAATAATATATAAAGAAATTTAATAAGCAGATATGTTTCAATGTTAATTATACTCATTAAGTACAATCAAACTGTAAATACCCGCTGAGTACAATACATCTTTGACGTCGACACAAAATGTAAACATAAACAGGAGGAATTTAAAACGTAGAAAAACAAAAGGATGCATAAAAAAAAGGTTAAAAATGTATTCACGACAAAATCATTTCATATCTTACGCAGTGTTACGCTTAAAAACCACGCATGCTCTGAACTTGTTTACGGAAATGATCGACAGTAAATATATGGAAATATTACAATAGTATTCGAACCACTTATTGGACAAACGAATATAATACAGAAAAATAATCAGGTAAAAAGGAGGGCACATTTAAAATAACTTTTGCTTTTATTCAGATAAAACTAAAAATATCGTCGTCATTCCAAGAATTTTTTTAAATGTTATTAATATATTTTAATAAAAAAACATTTTAATCTAATTTAAAAGTTGCTCTCTACAATCTTGGTGTACTAAAGGTTCTATGTACCAAATTTGGTACCTCTTGGTGCAAAACTGTGGATTTGTACATATAGACACTCGGTTTTATATATATAGATGCGTACTAGTTAAACAATTTAAAATAATATCTGAGGAATAAAATTTAAGCATAAGTTTACATTTTCTCCACTGGATGGAATTTAAATAGAATTTAAGAACAAAAAGAAAACAATCTAATAAAGGCTTGAATATCTGTCCCATAAATGTTGTTTTTGAAGAGCTAATTGCAAAAATTAGAATATTTATTTATTTATTTATTTATTTATAAGCACCATTTTGCCACTAAACTTAGTAATACGTATTTTAAACATTATAATAGACTTCAGACTGCTTTAAACATGAAAATTCTAATTATAAACATCCTATAAAAACAAATAGTCAAATAAAACAACCATAAAAATGTGTTCGATAAATTTCATTACTGGCAAGTAGAGTGGTTGCTATCAAGTATTCACTTAATTTCAGAGCAGATTTATTTCCAGATTATTGTGGTACAATATATATTTGGGGTAATAAAAGGCAACACCTGGTTTTTTAACTTTTTTGTTTTGAAACATTTCCATTATCAAACATATTGGATGGTTTACCTGTATGTTTTGCTGGATGAAGCGCTGCGGAAAAACCAACGAAACAGTTATTTTTAGAAAATGTATTTTTTTATACTCCCCCCATCACCCCCCCCCCCCCCCCTTCTCTCCTCTTCATTTTAGAAGTGGCATCCTATAAATAACTCGTAAAAAATGAAAATAAGTTGAGAAAAAAATCGCAAAGTAATTTGTTTCATGTTTAAAGTTTTCATTCAGGTGGCACTACATTTCCATCAATTCCAAGTTGTTTTGGAAAAACATCGACTGGTCTAATGTTGATTGAAAACTCGATACCAAACAAAAACTCCAATATGTGTTTTAAATTTTACTTTTGAAACAAAATGCAAGCGTTTTCTTTTCAGAGGGATGCAAAAACATTTAACATTCGAACCAGTCGAAGCACTTATATTTAAAAAAAAAAAAAAAATACTCTTGAGGAATGCGTCAAAAATGTGATTATTTATCAAATGCTCCATTTCGGGCAACAAAAGAAGTTGGCTTCGATGTGCGATTATGTTATTTTGTCTTCTCTTTAGGAATTCAGCAGAAGAAGTTGTGAATGTGTTTTTCTGGAAGATGACCTTGGAGGTTGGGCTTGCAATGTTTCCTGCGTCCGCTGTTGGGGGCCTTGCGCATGCGCCATTGCCAAAACAGACCACCGGGGACGGTAGGGTTTTTAACTACCTTGGGAGAAGGTCGGGAGAAGAGGAGGGGAGGGGGAGCGACCTCCATTACGAAAGTGTTAAGTGGAGCTCAATTTGAATTCGACAATATTGCAAGAAGATGTGTCGGACAGAGGGCAGTAACCAGTGGTGGTTTCTAAGATTTTACATCCAATGGCTTTATTTTGGCTTTGAAACGTCGCCACAAGGCGTTACTTAAATATTTCTAATCAATATTGAAAATCCCGAAAGCAAAGGCAGGAAAATTGTTCTATTTTAAGAGTGATAAAAAAAACCTCACAATTTTGCTTGACGTAATTTAGGTATGTTCTCAGATGGGTAAAAATACTTTTCACCCGTACTCCAACAGAAATGTTTCGGCCTTTGTGGACTGTATGTAGTCCATACCATAAAAGTCTATTTTTTTTGTAGCCGAGAAAATCTTTCACCCCCCAATATAACTCTACTTCTAAAATAAGCAGACACACCACCACTTTTGAAGAACACTTGTACTTTCCCCCTTCTTTCTATAAAAATAAAAGAAAAACGTCCCCCTCTTTACCCACTTACCGTCGACGATGTTCAACACTTACTCACTCGTCAGAGCTGACTCTCAAACAGTTATTATCCTAAAAATTACGAGTGATTGCAGTGTACGTTTATAATCTACAGTGCTGTACTTATTTATATAAAAAAAAGTGCCCACCCGTTTTAAGAAACTGGGTTTCCTGACTGTGGACCAAACTACATTCAATATATCGCATTTTCTCACTCAAACATAACCGAAAGATTTAACTTTTAAAGTCCGATCATATGAAAACGAAGCAGTAGAGATCTGAAGATCCACACATTCGAGGAAATGTCTATGTTTTGCATTTCCATCGTCTTAGAAAAATAATGGCAAAACTTTTAAAACGATAAATAAGTATAAAAACGATTAAGCATAGCGATAAGCCAAAGATAAAACTAGAGCTGAAATCTAGTTGAATATGGTGTATGTTTTAAGGGCCAACGTTGGTTTTTTATTACTTAATAAGATACTAAAATTATAAATTTGTAAAAGGGACAGGGGAGCTAATATTAAAGATGTGAATAAAGACCTACATAGCTGGTATTCTTGAGCAATCTTGAACAAATATAAGACCTTGACTGTGCAGAAAACGCTAAGTTTGAATTCGTCGAGCTTGGAAAGTTTTACGTTTATGATTGATAAGTTGAAATTAACTGTTTGCACACTATGTAAAGTATTTTAATAATATATACTGGGCAGAAAACGCAAAGTTTACCAAATACGCAAATTTTGCCTTTGTCCGAGCTTGAAAAGTTTTACGTTTATGTTTGATATGTTGAAATGAGCTGTTTGCACATTATGTAAAGTATTATAATAATAATTAAACTTTATTTGCTTAGAGAATTGTTCCAGTTTATATATTTTTATTAAATCAGTTAGTGGTTCAGCCAGTAAAAGGTCTAACTGGATGTTAAGATTTATTAAAAAAAAAATATTTTTACTAAATCTAAAGACATCATTCTATCATGATATATGGGATTAATCAGACCGCATCTCGAGTATGCAATTCAAGTTTGGTCCCCATATCTTAAACAGGAAGTTGAGTTGCTGGAAAGGGTTCACCACAGGGCTACAAAGATGATTGAGGGTTTTGCATCATTCGAATATAGTGATAGACTAAAAATGTTGAATATGCATACTCTACAGGAGGAAAGAATTAGACGCGATTATATTCATTTATTTAAAATTACTATTTGTATGTAAACCATGGGATAATAACTGAAGACGAGGGAGATAATAGTATGCATCTCAATAGTATGTGTACTAAATCCTATGAAGATATTTTTTATTAAAACAGATTCTACATGACTCTGAGCTGCGTTAGTTTAAATTGTGTCCCCCTTTTACAAAAAACATACATTCAGCTAGAAGATATTGAATTTTCATTCAGAAAGAAACTGTGTTTATGTGATAGTGGCTCGTTTGAAACAATGATTTCTAATTACAATTTATTAATAGCTTATAAGCCGCATCTGCTCTGCTAGCAGATGAAGCCAATTGAATACTACTTAATAGGGTGATGCTACGTAATAAGTTGCCAGTGGTAACAAACGCTTTTTAACTAGTTGGGGGGGGGGGGGAAGTTGCTAAAATAGATCTTTATGGTTCTTCGGCTTCAAGTCAATAACCAAGCATGCACTATTCAAAAGTCGTAGTTAGGAATCAGTGGTTTGAAATCAAATTTTAACTATGGGAAGGAATAGGGATCATATTAAAGAATATTCTGCTGTTGTTTGTATACATCAAAGATAAAACGTACCAATAACTCAAAACAAAGAAAGAAAAAAACTAGAGAAAAAAAACAAAAAAAAAAACAGAACAACGCAACTCTTTATTTAACAGTGACCTTCGCCGTCTAACAACTGACGCAAACAATTCAAGTCGCCCTCCGACTCTTGAGGACCTTCATGGAAAAAAGTCCAAGACCATTTTTTCAAGGTTTTTATTTTTGCAGTCGTCAACACTGAACTAAATTCAGCAAGAATTACTTTGACAAGAGATCTTTTTATTAATGCAATATTAGTTTAATTCCTATGCTTCGCTACCAAATTTTAGTGTGCATTTTAGCAATTAAAAGACATCCGTGGCTTTATGGGAAATTGGGATATTTCACAAATGGAACGTTTGACCTAGTTTTGTCCTTTTAAATTAGTTAATCAAGATTGGAAAAGTTAAATCTCTCTATTTATCATTGTTGAAATTTGTACTGAATTTCAGAGTTGTGCCCTACATTGGTAAGTGGGACATTGGGATGTTCCACGTTTGCAATGTTCCACCCTTCAAAGTTGATTCCTCGAGATCAGAATAGCTTAATTTTTCTATGTTTGTCCTTTTTAACATTTATACTAAATTTTAGAGTTGTGACTGCATTGGAAGTGCGAGAATTAGTGAAGAGTGAGTAATGACTTTGTCTTTTATAAATGAAATTTAAAGAGGGATAAAGTCTAAAGGGTGAAAGATATGGCACTATGGAAAATGCAAATAGAAAGATAAAAACAATTATAAAATTGTTTATTTCTTAAATCAAAGTTATGAGAAATCTACTTTTGTTAAATTTGTCAGCATTTTGTACCCCACAGACATAAACTTTTATGTGTCCGTTTTCCAATACATGACAAAGAATCACTTCATAACATGTGAAATTTTTTTAAACAGGAAAAACAAGGGTAATAAAATTTAGAAATTAACAAAAATTTGGATGCTTAAATAATACGTGTATTTTTTAATATATATTTTTTTTCTCCAAAAACTGCGATCTGTACCTTTGAAACAATTCGAGCAAATGGTAAATTTTTTTATTTTTTTTTTATTTTTTATCATTGAAATAAAGTAATGTAATATTTTTCCTCATAAAAAAAATCATCAGAAATGTCTTAACTTGTGCCTCAATAATAAAAAAAAATATGCGTTTTTCTATTTGATGTGAGCGTAAGGAAATCTGACGATCCTCTTTTACTTACGGTACTGCCTTGCCAAACAGCAGGTAAAACTGCTGTTTAAAAGTAATAATCACTCAATGAAAATCTTAAAAATGCTAAGCAGTTTTCTATAGTCTACCACCACTAGTTCCAATGTACTGTATGGCACAGTTGGATCATTTCTGTTTCTTGCACAATTACAAATTCAATAAACGAGTAATTCAACTTACTACGACACTTTTTCCAATCTAGTACCTAATGAATGGCGATATATTAAATAATTAAAGAACCTTTTTTTCCAAAAAGATTGTATAATTGTAGTTCAGCCTTCGCGTCGAAAAACATTTTAATAATCGGGTAAAAATGTGAAAAGGCGCAGATTGAACAACAAAAAGTAGGATGTTTGACGCCAAATTCTTACAAATGTACATGATGGTGGATATATGACAAAATGATTGATTTTTTTTTTCCAAATATATTGAACTTTAAGTACAAAAAAAAAAAAAAAAATAAGATTCTGTACGATTATGATAAAATATATTTGAGAATATATGCAAATATAAATTTAGGTCGAAGCTATGTATTTTAACATAATAAGAAATTGGTGAGCATACGTATGTATAGTTGTTCTGTTATATCTTCTGAAAAGCACTGTCATCGTTTCTGATCAGTAAATTGTATTTAAAAGCAAAACAATAAAGAAACGTGTTCCAATTACCTTGTACATGATAGCTATGCAATTGCAATTATTATCTTTATTATTATCTTTTTTTTATTTTTTTTTTATTATTATCTATTATAATAGGAAGCCTATTGAAACTAATAAAAAAAAATCTTTCATTACTCTATTAAAATCAAGAAACTGTAGTTTTTTCTTTACTTAACGCTTGTCGAGTATTTTAAACTCCTTAAAAGCTGAAAGCTTTACAGAAAATTGCTTGGTTTGGTAGAAATTCATTTCAGTGCGCCAAAAGAAGAAATTTACTTCGATGTCGACGAAGGACGGAACCAAAGCAACAAATTAGCGAAAGGGAAGGCTTTGGAGACAGTGGGAAAATATATAGTGACTGCTCGCTAACGCTCGCCAACCCCCTGGATTGCTATGCAATCCCCTTGGCTCGCTTTGCTCACCTCAAAGTGAAGCATTTAAAATATGCCCTAGCAAAAAGCTATTTCAGCTGCATAATGCCATGAAACTGAAAATGTTTTGTTATTTATGAAGAGCCAGAATACTTGCCACGTCATTATCGAGACACTTTAAGCAGGGACAGTGTGGCAATGTAGTAAAAAGTTCTTGGAAAACAACAAAAATAAACAGTATCGTACATATATTTAAAAAAAAAAATCGGTTACTTCATTGAACAATTTAAATTTACGGGCTGTTTTCGTATGAAGCGCCAAATTAATTAACGTTGCTTATCGAAATTTCTTAACGAAGCATTTATATATTCGCATAATCTTTTTTGCGATACTTGGAAAATAAAATAAAACAGTGAAAGGCCAATTATCCGGCATTCAATCAACCGGAATTTTTTGAAAATCAAATTTGGCGAGAAAATTAGCCTTATTTCGCCAAAAGTTTTTTTTTTTTTTTTTTTTTTTTTTTTTAAATTTTATATGAGATTTTGAAGTTGAGTGGGTGGTTTTATTCGTTATTTTGATAATTTTCAATTCGCAATTTGCACTGATTAGAAATGAATATAGGTTCAGATTTACTGCACAATGCCTCTTAGTGACTTTTTGAAAGTTGGCGATTTAGCGCTGAATGCAACCCGGCGACCTCCGGAACATGTTACAACAGATAACTTTTCCGAAAAGTCTAATTTATCCGGAATTCTATAATCCAAAAGAAATGTTCACATCTTGGATATATTTATTCTTGCATCATCGTAACTATTAAATCAATACGTTTTAAATAGGCAATAATTTCTATCTGTAGACTGTAATAAGAAAACAAAATATAGCGAATCCAAGTTGTTGCTGTTGCCAGCCATTGCTGTTGCCATTGTTCGAACCATTCAAAAATATATTGTGATTAGCTGGATTGTTGAATTTGGAAATTCATGCATAAAGTACATTTAGAAGATTTGTGATTGGATGTTTGAAGTCGTTGCCATTCTGCTCACAGAAATACAGCCGAATTTGGACGTTACGCAAGAGAATTATATATATAGATTGATTACTTTATCATGTATTGTGCTGGCAGAAAACAACTTTGATAAAAAAAAAAAAAAAAAAACTCGTTCATCTATTTAATTTTAAAAGTTTCTTCATTATCACATCTTCTGATATTGAAGCTGTGCAACTACATTAAGGTCACGCAAACTAGACAAAAAATTTCAAGACCAGGAGCATTTTTTTTTTCTTGGAAGAGTCATTATGAAAAACTACAAACCACGACAATTTTTTCGTCCACTGACATCCGGTTCCTGGCGGGGCTTTCCCAAAATGGATTATCACTACGGGATATGCACGAAGGAAGCCCCGGGCCAACCCTTTTCAGCCCCGGGCACATCAACTCCTTTCCTGCACACTTTTGAGCGTGATTAAGAAGGGGGAAAAATGAGATAGCATTACAGATGTAACGGTCGGCTTTTTTCTTACACCTGCCCTCTCTAGAATCTTCACAGGGGGGTGGGTCGGATTGCGTGATCATTTGCGTGTACGCGATTGGGTTGTCATTAGATCTAAAAGGCTGAGCTCATAGAATACTAATTACAATACAGAGTCGTGCTGAAGGGATTGGAAATGTGTTAGTGCGTCATTGTGCCATTGCTTGGGTAAGCCTTAAAGGATATGAAAAAAAAAATTGGAATTTGGGCTTTATTATTTTGTGATTTACTGTCAATGAAATAGAACTTTTGTAGAATTTTAAAGGAAACTTACCAACCAACAAGTACACTCGCATATTTCTCGGTATTTTATCTACGTAATTATCTAGGTAACAGTATATAAATTTCAGCGGTAATAAACATATATCAGTCAATATTCTTAAGATTTTTTTTTTTGTTCGATTCTAAATGTTCCATTTAATCGTTATTCCCATACTAATCAATCTTGAGCAAAATTTCTTAGTCTTCAGATAAACTGATGTAATCGTCAACACAGCGTTCTTTTTTAGCCTAGTTATGATATCCAAATTCCAAAAACTCATAAAAGTGTCTTTCCTTCTCTCGTTTGATCCTTATCATGGTATCTTACAAATGAAAAAAAAGTTAAGGGTATTTAATATGACTCACACGAATTTTATGGTTGTTCAACTAGTAATTTGTGGTAAAATTTCAAATAGTATTAAAGTTAATTAGACAAAATTTTCATTTTTAAAAATGGGGTCCATGAAGAAAATCTTTTGTCCTAAAATTCAATGGCTCAGAATGAAAAAGGAATTAAAATTGTAAAAAAATTCGAAATACATAGATATTAATACACAATGGGAAAAAAAGTTCCACTTAAAAATAAATACGTTCACCTTCTAGTTTCAGTTTAAGAAAAATTGTTTCAAAATTCAGCATGAATGATATGCTCATAACGCAAGTATAAGTCTTACTTAAAAGCGAAACCCCAAGTAGTATTATTTTTATAAAATTACAAACTTCATTAAAAATAATTCCATAAACTCGCATGTTATTTACAAAATATTTTAAGCAAGCATTTTGTATTGAGTTCATGCTTCCAAATTTACAGCACTATTTTTTTTTTTTTTTTTTTTTTTTTTTTTTTTTTTTTTTGGACCTTTACCAAAAAATTAACGTCTGCAAGACGATTTTCGCTTTACATTCAAAAAATAATATGTTCTATTATTTTGAAAAGAGGCTTCAATCGAATTCCAATAGTGTAATGGAAAGATGATAAACAGACGAGAGGAAGGTCCCGGGGCCGAACCGCGTTTGGCGAATCAATACTTTAAATTTAGTTTTTAAAAAATGAGTGCCATACTTTAAATTATGAACAGTTTTTTTTTCGGAGCTATAATAAATATCCAATTTATTTGAAAATAAGTAAGTCTTACCATTTTCAGAGTATAATGTTTTAGCAGTGCATTACTCAGTTTTTTTTAAATAAAATTGCATCCGGCGCACCTAGAGGCAATTCAAATCCTCATTAAAACATTATACAATTATGTTTTAATTGACAAAATGTAAATAATGAATATAATAAGATGTTTTGAATAAACAAACCAGTAAATTTGACATTTTGATAAAATTAAAAATGGGGGGAAAGAGGGGGGGGGGGGGGGTGTAGAGAAGAAATGGGTGCCATACGTTATTTCCATAATTTATTTCTAAAGTTCAAGACAAATTACCAATTTGAAAACTAATTTACAATTGATAACTTTATCCAAATTTAAAATAGTTCCCTAAATGATTTGGTGGGAGAGAGAGAGGAGATGGGGAGGATGATAATGACTCTATTCGTTCCCTCTGGCTATCTCAAACAACATTCCCAACTAACACAACGGCAATTTCTATAATTCCTTATCAAATTCCTCAAGCATCAATAACAATGAAATCCGCCAAAAAAAATCCCAATATGACTCCACATTGAAGATCGGTGCTCACGAATCCCAACCACGAATTTAATGACAAATGCCCATTTTCCTTTTCCAAACACAATAAGATCCCTTCGCGGCACTTATGGGGATCGTCCCCAGCTTTTCAAGTTGCGTCACGACCGTTCGAAATACTTGTGTGCATATCTTGGGAATATCTTGCACGACGAGGAATATCCACTTTTGCTTTTTTTTTTTATGGAGGCGAACCTTGTAATTTACCCGCTGCCGCCGCCCCTATTCTGTGACCTGCCGTTCCACCTCCGTGAGAGAAAAGTATCTGAAGAGGGGGATAGTTCCCCAGGAGTTATTCCAGAAAGGGGGGTGAGATTGAATAGGCATTAATAATTTGTAGAGTTGAAATTTTAGTAAAAGCTCTTTGAATACTAGGATTTAGAATTGAATCAAAGACCTTTTGACAATTGAGACGTTTCTCACCAGTTGATTTTAAGGGGCACACCTAGTGTGACAGCCTAAAAAAAAGTGATTTTTGGGAATTTTTTTAAAGAAAATTACTGTATGTAATGTTTTAAAAATTTGAGGATATATTTATACATAATTAATGAATATACACTGAAATTTTCAAATGAAAAAATTTAATTTTCAGCGAGTTATTCACTATCTCCCAAGTCACTTAAAAAAAAAAAAGGTCCTCCACTGCTGCAGTGATTGCGGCCTTCACTGTGGATGAAAAAAAAGAAAGGAAAAAAAAAAAAAAAAAAAAAGATTATTAAACTAGAAGGTGTTGCTTATACAAGGACCCACGATTGTAAAAAAAATTTGAAATTTAACAAAATGGCAGAGTTTAAAAAAAAATGTCGAATTTTGCTAAAAAATTGGGTGATTTTTGGCCAGCCAAAATTACATTTTTTATACAATCGAAAAACTGGAGGGTCATTGTACAGAGAAACATATACAAAATAAGCTGAAAAAAAAAATCAAAGCGATCGAATGATTTGTCTTTGAGTTACAACTGCAGCAAATTTGAAAAATGTAGTTTGGAGAAAAACGCGTTTAAAGATAAAATGATTGATTTCATTGTTTTTAGTAGATAAAAATCATACATAATGTAACTCAAAAACAATTTGAAATATTCATTTGAAATTTTAGTATGTTATTTTTAAACGTATAGACTATCAAAATATGCAACAAAAATTTAAATCGATTTTTTCAAAATTTCTCACTAGGTGTTCCCTTTAAAAACGTTCTAATATATAATAATTAATTGTAATAAATAAAGACAATAAGAAACTTTTTGAGTTTCAAATCATTCGAATTTACCATAGTGATTTTAACAAAGTTCTTTCACCAAGTCCCTTTTAATTTATACTCGAGTTTATCATAAAAATATTTAACAACTATTTGTTTTTCGCAACCGTTTAACTTATAGTGAAATATTTTCAGAAAGCTATTTTACGGCCTTTTGATTATTATAACCTTTTATTTACTGCAGAGATTTGTGATGGAGATATTTTAACCCATTAGGGTGGACCTTTTTTTTTTAATCAAGCCAAAGTGAGAATATATAATTAAATTAAAAAAAATAAGATAATTATTTATTTAATGATAAAATTTGTGATATGGACATAACAGTGCTGGCGACAGTTTTTGGCCCGCTAAAAAGTTCCACCCATAATGGCTAAAAATCTATTACTAAAGCCGTCCATTTACCATAAAGTTTTATCGTCTTTTTTACAGTGAATTCCTAATCAATTATCAACGTTCATAAAACATTAATTTACGGTGTGGAATAAATACCTTGGGTATTACACTACTTATATAGAAGCACGATTTCAGTGCATTAGCGCCAATTACACAATGTCGATTGTTTGTACACATGTCTGTATATGAAACACAATATAAACACAAAAATGAATGAGTTTAAAAGTTAAGATTGGTTGTTTTCAGATTATCTAGAAGCTAGTATGCTAACCACTATAACGTTTGTTCGGCTTAAAAGTTAAGAAAATGTAGTGATTTACCTTCTTTTTTTTTTTTCAAGATTAGAATAGAAATTTTCTAAAAACTGTTTCCTCCGTCTCTGGAATAGGAAAACAAGACGTGTTTGCTATCCTTCAAATAGATGTGGCTCTCAGTTTTATTTTCATTTTTTTTTTTTTTTTTTTTTACTTATTGATATTATCCCACGTGCATTGTTGCCACGCGACAAGCCTATTTCCGTAAATGTAACCGTGATTATAGATCAGTTTCTGATTATCACGTTTAAGATAACTTTTCTTCTCAACTTATTTGTCTTAACCACAAAGCGTGGTCCCTCCGATAATTTCACTCTTAAGTGCACGCACGCCTGACTTCTAAAATGGACGGTTACATAATATCACCTGCCTCTCGCCTACTACATCGTTCCACCATCAAAAAGACAGACGTCTTGCTTTAAGTTTGATTATGGCACTAACATACAGGCAGAGGATTCAATATCAAAGAGTGACCTCTAAATGGCTAATTACAGCTTTTTTTTTCTTCCGTGCATAGTCTTTGTTACTCCATATTAATGCGGAACCATCAAGAATCCTTGACATGGTGCGGAGAAGACATCGGTTTTGTAATATGCACTTTCGCTTAGTGGTAGTTGACGAAATCACATATTAAAAAGCACCTTTTATGTATTGCAAGCGTAATGAGAAGACAACCTGAAAGAGGCAATATCAGTTGGGAAGACAGTCAATGGCAGGACTTTATTTTCTATAAAGCTCGCGAAGCCCGTGCCTAGAGTCTCCAAAATGCATGAAAAATTCTGAATTATTCTGTAACTATCAACATTCTGTTCATTGCTCTTGTTCAATGCCATAAAATATAATAATACAGTTTTATAACTCATTAGTAATTAAAAATATTAATATCTTACAATAATTCAATCATTGGGAAGATCGTCAGAGGCAGGGCCTTATTTCCTATAAGACCCGTGCCTAGGGTCCTCGAATCTTAGGGGCTCCAATAATACCTGAAAATTTCTGAATTATTGTATAATTATCAATATTCTTTTCAGTTCTCTTGTTCAATGCCATAGAGCAGGGGTTCCCAACCTTTTTAGTTGTGCAGACCACGTATTTAAAAAAAAAAAAGGCCCACTAGCCAATAGAATATGTGCGCGTGCGTGCGTCAATTAGTAAAACACACTGGACAAAAAGGATTATTGTCCAGTGTATTTTACTAATTGACGCACGCACGCGCACATAATCTATTTTGCTGTCACAACTATTTGAAAACTAAACAACAAGTGGCCAAAGTTATAAAAAAAGTCAAGAGGATTTTTGACATAGTTTGCGTTCCCCCCCCCCCCCTCAAAAAAAAAAAAAAAACCGAGAAAAAAACAAAAAAAACCAGGGAGTCAATATCTGGATTAAAACCGGATAGTTTTAGCCATGCTGTTGAATTCACTCGTTACACCGTCAAGAGTAATATTGAATAATTCGATTGTTGCTAACAATCGAAGAACTCGATTGTTCCTGAAGCTCTTATAATATTTATATTGGTTTAAATTCTCGTCCAGCGTCCACGGCTCAATATCACGTTACTCGCAGCTCACTTTTGCACAGGGGGCCCATGGGTTGAGAACCACTGCCATAGAATATGATAATTTATTTTACGACTCATTAGTTATTAAAAATATTAATATCTTAATTTAATTTAATCACGATAGCAATCAAAATTGTCATGTTAATATTTAAATAACACCAACTGTTATTATGGTGTTATTTTCTTACATTAGTCGATCTTTATTGTTAAATATTGTAAAAGTTATATGGTAATGATATTTGCGTTCACCAATATACTAAGTATTTCTTAAAGGTTTATAATTTTAAAGTAATAAATAATGTGTTTTATGTGTGTCCATGTGTTTCGGCCTTTGGGCCTACCGCAATTGCATTGTCTTCTGATATTTTGTTTTACTTTCGCTTCTTTCCCTTTCCTTCAGTTTTTGCAACCTCTGGTGCTGTTGAAGGGTGCGAACCCCCTTATCCAATTGGATCCGCGCCTGCACTTACTTAAATTCGGCGGGGCAGCTATAATGAGAAGGAGGCAAACCGCGAATCATTCCAACCCGCAATGATGGCAGAGATAAAAAAAAATCCCGAAGACAAGAATCCTTGAATTTACCTCACAGTTCCGCTTCGAAAATCGTTTATTGACTTAATCGCTTTATTAAAGGATCCACACCGTGATGATCAAGCAGTAATAATAATAAAGAAACTCGAATGAAAAAGATGATCAGTTTTATCTCGGATAAATCGCCTCGAAGAACAGTAAATCACTTTTTAAAGGTAGCTCTCGGGCGATGGTGGAATGTGGGACCACCTCGATTTGTAGGTGGGTGAGGCCCTCTGCAAGGGTTTGGTAAACAGGATCTGCTATTAGTTGACTATTAAACTTGGAGTGACATTTTTATTTTTAATGGGAGGTGGGGAAAGGGTTTGGGATGAGCGATTTCGCCCTAGAATTCCGAGAAAACAACCTTGTTTGAAATTTTCGCATCATGTGGTAAGTTGCCTCAGGGATTATTTTTTGAAAGCACAGGGTAAAATTTTCGTGAAATAAATACTTTTGGGTATTGGCTATTTCACAAGAAGAGAAATTGGCCTTTAAAAGATGATTTTCGTGTGAGCAGAAGGAGGAAGTGGTTTTGTTAAGGGAAATAGTTTTTAATTTCACTGTTGAGCTGAAGAGAGTATGAATGAATGGTCTAGTGACCAGGACATGCTTTTGAAACTAAAGATGATTTGTTGAGTATTTTGAGGTATTTTACTTCGGCAAGTTTTCTACTGTTTCACAATATACAGGTACATCATGTTTTCAACCAGGGAAGTCAGTCAATTAGTATTATTATCTCATGCGATTATTTCAATAGCTATATTTGATGATTGTCGGTAATTCTGAGATCATGGGAAGATAGGCATAGAATTTTCAACATATTTCTTTGATAAAGTACCAATGAACACACTAGGTAACTATTCGTATAATACCCCAAGTAACTCAGCAGTATTGGCCAATGTTGGATACATGGGTCCTAGAAGATTGGGCAATTCTGACCGAAACTCGAGCATCGTTCCAAAATATACTATTAAAAAAAATTATAAACACGTCAAAAAGTTTATGAAACATATTTTTGTCCTATGTTCTTCCTTATAAATAAAATATTTCAATTTCAAAACTATGCATCAACATTTTATAGGTTCCAGTTTATTTCACCCACCACTGGGCGAGATTGGCCAATATTGATATCGTTTACAACATTCCACATCGGGATTGGCCATTATTAGCCAAAGTTGTTGCGTTACAGGGATACTTTGCGTCTTCATTGGTAAAAGTAACCAACTTATTATTGAAGTGATAACACAAAGCTCGCCTTATTATGAATGTATCAGATACCTGTAAGATTGACTTGAGCTTTGTTTTAAGGGCACGAGAAGGCTATCAAACCGATCACGAATGCATTACTATACTATGAGGACTGTCAGGTGTACAACTTTAACGTAACGAATTCCTGACTCAATTCCCGTCAGCCTCAAAGCGGCTTCTTCTAAAGAGCAGAGCAACCGTTTCTCATTCTATTCATAAACAGCTATAAAGTAGGCGTTAGGCTGAACATGGAAAACATCAATGAAAGAATCTCAGAATCGATCATTGGACAGCATATAGTTCGCAGACGAAAACGTAACGTGAGATCTCTAAAGCCCCCCCCCCCCATCCAAGGTCATCTTATTGATGTCCCCCTCCCCATCCCGAAATAAGCAACTACCCCCCCCCCCCCCCAAAGGAAAATAAGAAAATATCATCAAACATCATCTCTACTTTCAGTTTCGGTTAAAGATCACGCTCCAGTGGTCCTTTGCCCAAGTTTTCAAAAACTGACCCTCCATGAGCTCCGTCCAAGCCCTGGACATTCCGAAATCCTCGATTCCTAGAAAAGCAGGTAGTTTGGAAGAAGGTGGTTGAAGGAACCCGTTGGCGTTGTACAGGTAATAAATAAGGCCGTGGGTTTTCCACCCTGCTGTGGCATTCGCAATGCCACTTGTGATCGTTCCGCTTTCTATCGGCAACAAGCGATGGGGGGTCACTGCTTGTGGGGCTGAGGATTTTGGTGGGAGAGGGGGTGGGGAGTGAGATTTGGTGGAGTGACAGGTAGTTTGGGAATTGTAGCCCTGTCTGTAGGGATTTCGGTCCGACTTGAATGAAGAGGGATTTTGTTGGGGGGGGGGGGGGGAGGGGGAGGAATGTAGTCTACGATTAAAAAGAGCACACCTTCCTGAAGGTACTTAACTCTGGAAAAGTGTTCGGGTAAAAGAGCAGTGGAAGAACACCTGTGAAAGAATACCAGGAAAAACTCGCCTTTGAAAGTTTCACATGTTGATGTCCATTCTTTTGTTAAAATGTGTGGGGTGGAGCAGTCGCTAGTGAAGTTAGAATGGAATAATGGGAGTTTGAATTATGGTGGTCAATTCATGGCCATTTGGACACTAATGACGTTTAAGCAGTGGTGGCCATTGGTTTTCATCTGAAATTCAAATGAATGTGAAAGTATCAAATATACTAAGATATTATAAACAAAATTGCTAATAATCCAAAAACTTCCTCTTCTTTTCAATTAATTTAATCATACTCCCAGTCAGAGAACACGAAAAAAAATTTCGAATTGTTATTTAAGAAGCTTTTCCATTTGTTTTCAATGGCCATTTGAAATTCATCATATATGTGAAAAGATTTGCCATTTCCATAAATTTCACGCACTAGAATGACCCATAAATTTTCTGTCAGCGTTATTTTCTCTTTTTATCTTACTACGTTTCCACATAAAAGAAAATGTCTCCTTAACACGTGTGTACTTTATTTGAGCACTTCTGCGTCATTACTAAAAAGTACCACACAAAAATTAATAAAATGCGAAACAACTTAAAAATTGAGCCTGGCCCTGTTATTTTTTCCAGGTTGACAGCATGCATTTTTCGCTTGGACCTTAAGCTTTTCCCAACTTTGTATGACTGATTGAGAAAAAAATTTGACCAAAAGTTTTCATTGAAGTTGAAAGACACAATTAATTACGCAGTTTTTACGTAACATATTACTTCGAAATAAAATGGCACATATGTTAGCTAATAAAACTTTCACTCATAATGTCAGATATAACTATGAAATACATAAAGAGAAAAATAAAGTTAATGAGATAATCATTAGTAAATAATTTAATATAAATGAATACTAGATTGTCCATTTTCATTAGAATCAAAATGTACAATAATAAATAGACTATACTGTCCAAAAATGTGATCGTGTTGTTTATATTTATATGCAATGCCCATTAAATAGAAGAGTTTTCGTTCGAAATGGTATTTAATACCCATACCCAAACGAGCGTCTGAAAAGAGAGCGAGTGTGTTTAGAGTGATATCTGTGATAAGATCAAAAAGAATTTTAACCTGAACATTAACTTAATAATAAAATAAAATACCACAAAACAATTAAAAGATACATCTCTTTCATCCCCGAAACTATTAGGTTACATGTTCGTTTGTTAGTGATTATTTTACAAGATAATTTATCAGCAAATCATCTTTAGTGATGGGAACTTTCTTTTATTTGGCACTTAATATAGTTTTGAAAACAGAAATGAAGTTTTAAAAAATTCAGATAGAAAAATTCAATTTGAAATGTTAGAAATTGCCACGATAACTTTGGGTTTAAATAAAGTTAACAGCGCTTGATTCATAAATTAAAGTAAATATAACCAACATTTGACCATTCTCTCCTCATTCCCCAAATCAGAATTCCTCCCTGTCCAATCATAATGCTTTTAAAAATCCCTACTATGGCCAACGAGGGAAATTTAGCGATGGGGGGGTTCCTTTTCTGGAAGCCCGGTTGGGGTGAAATGGTCGTTGTCGGTACAAGTAAAGAATCAGGTCTGAGTGATTAAGTATTAAAGTGATTTAATCATTGATTGCTTTTGCGAAGTTCCTTCTCAAGGGGAGAGCTGGTGATGCAGCCATTAAGAAGGCTGCCAGCGCCCCGCTCCTGTAATTGATGATTCAGGAATTGCCGCCGTAATATAGGATAATGATCGAGAACGTTTTAACAGCAGAGAGGACCCAACCCTCCTGTTAATTTGAGACGTGTGTCTGGGATACTCAAGTTATGTCCATAATAAAATGGGGTGGAGGGGGGGGGGGGAGATTTGTGTTTGTTTTAGATTTAAGGATTTATTTAAAAAAATTAAACAGCAGTTATTTAGTTTTCAAATTGAACATAATTTGATCATGAACTTGTAACGCATGTGCTTAATTTTGTGCTTATACACCAGAATGCTGTAGTGAGAAGCTGATACACCGTCTATGTCCGTCTAAAGTCAACATTGACAGACAAAACTATAAATGCAAAGGACACTCGAGATATGACAAATAAGAGGTCTCATCAAGACGAGTTCTTATATAAAAATTTACAGGAAGTACGGAAAATGGATAACTGAAGTCAATTTCAGCCTTTCCTATAAAAAAAAAATCTAGACATGTGTCATATATCAGTGTGAAGATCTTCATAACTTCTTTACACTGATGATAAGAGGTGGAGAATGAACAAAATTCAAACAGAAGTGCTTTACAGTTGTGCTTCTATGGCAGTTGTTTCCAATTGGTTGCAAAAGTCACAGCGGGCCACTATGTTAAAAAAATTTTAAAAAAAAATATGAATATCGTGGACCTCTCTCCTCTCCTCCAGACCTTCAATGATTAGATAAGTTTTGAAAATATTTTTTTCACATCTATTGGCTAAAATGGACCAATCAATGATCCTATATCCATTTTATCGCTTTAATGGGTATTGAAATCAAACTCAAAAGCTTTAAAATAACCAGCATATAACTAAAAGTGTTGTATTTCTTTTTTAGGGTTCAACTAGTGAGCTTTTTAGCACATACAGAAAGGTCATTTAAGTTGTTTTTCCACTTCCTGTGCACATAATGTTTTACAATGAAAATAGTTATGAGCACTTACAAAAATTCATTACTTATTCTGTAACCCAGATCTTGTATCATTGACATTTAGAATGAGACGAGCAAGAAAATGATTGTCTTCCACCAAACAGTGCCAAATTTTTCAGTAGTACCAAAAAAATTCCAATTGGATTGTTCAAGAACTAAAATCAATGCATGTTAAGCCTCATTTCAAAAGAAATGGATGGGGTTGTTTAACCTTTGAGACGCTCAAAGCAAAATAACGAAATGATATGCTCTGATGATGCATCAGAATAGGTTTATTTAAAATTCTTGTAAATCTAAATATTTTAAAACTCAAACCTTGGTCGCGCTACGGTCCACTTGTTGACCACGTATGATCCGGGAACAACGAGTTGGGAACCACCCATCTATGGTGAGCCACATCTTGCCTAGATTAGAGACACAGAATTAGAATTTGGGTATTCGGTTTCAGGCTTTTTCGTCAAGTCTGTCACCATCGTGAATCAAATATTATCCATGAATTAAATATTTTATGTTAGATCTTGATAAACGATATCAGTGGTAACAGCACCCATTTCTTGACAACTTCAATAAAAATGATATGCAATATATAAGAGAAAAGGATTAGAAAATACACAAAGAAAATAAAAATGTGGGTTTCAAAAGTCTTATTTCAGAAAAGATTTTTTTGAGCAGTTGTCTTCCTTGAAGAAAAATAACTTGTGCACAAGTGTTTCTGTTAACTTAACTGATTCTTACTGTAATGTATTTTTAGAGTGCTTCCAAATGGCTAAAATCCAATTTTAGAAAAACTGTTCAAAATTAGTAATATTTTTTAAAACTAAAATAATTAACCTGTTAATGTTTGTCTAAAATTTCAATTTGAGTGGTTAGACATAAGAATATTTTAAGATGAATTACACCAGGTTAAGTTAGTGTAAAAAAATATCGCTAATTTTGAAAAAATTTCTAAACTGGATCTTGATTTTTTTAAATGTAAACTATGTATACTATAAAATAAGCAAGGTAGAATTTATGGGATTCATATGATATTAAATTGATTTTCAAATGATTGAAGCACATTGTACTACCATAGGTATAATATGTTTCATTTTATTATTTGAGGAAATTGAGTGCGATTTGAGGTATTTTAAGTTTGTACCACCATTTATTTTCCTAATTACTCACAACTACAAGATAAATCCTGTTTGTGTTTAACGGTGTTAACAAAATCCAGTTCAATTTGGAAAAAATTAATTATATATTTTTTCAAAATATATATAAATATAAATAATTTGTTTTTATTATTTTCAATACGTTGTAGATAACTAAAACCTCAATTTAGCTTATGAAACAGTAGTTTAACTATTATGTACCAAACTTTCATTAATTTCAGTCAATAGTCAGTGATTACGAAAACTATTATTTTTCAGGAAAAAAAAGTATCGGGCAATCAGACACGGTATGCCTAGTTTACGACATAATTACTCAAGATATTAAATGTTAAGAACCTAATTGTTAAGTTTGTGAGATGTATAAACTTTAAAGTTGGTGTTTTCTTTAAAAAAGGCTGCAGTAATGATCTTTTGAAACTTACAAGGCAATAAAAGTTACTTCTGCATTTTTTTTATGCAGCTTATTGGCCTAGATCTCTGGTTAATGCAAGGAGTGACATTAAGAAAGTTGGATTTTAATCACACAGCAAAATTAAAACTATAACAAAAGAGAAAATGCATTAATTGTCTGAGTTTAATGGCATTCTAATGGACAAAATATTAATTGATTTGCATTTCAATTTCGTTATAAGGTTTATTTAGAAACTTTTATATTTAGAATTGATAAATAATATTTCACGAGAAAACTTATAATAGAATGTTTAAACTGAATGTGTCACCAATAATAGCATCAAACAACTGTTAATGACAAGTAAAAAGTCTCGCGATATAACAAACTTAAATTTTCATCCATTAATTAATAATGCATCATCTTCAAAATGAAATCCCATTACAAAAATCAAATTTCAAAAACATAAGGTTATGAATGGCTTTTATCACTAACTCTAAAGAACTAGCCAGACACACACACAACGACAGTTATTAACGCTTCTTTCATTTTCCCATCATAAATTTCTCTCTGGTCGTTCTTTGGGTGATCACTATAGTCACCAAACAACGACGGCAGACACAATAATTTAACAGATTACTCCAACTCCCCAACCGATATCCAAACACAAAGTCATTCTCTTTCATTGCAGTCCAGAAGACGAAATTGCCTGTCTGCGCGGCATTCGTCGAGTAATTGTTTTGCAGAAATTTAAAAAAGAAAGAAAATCCTTATATATAATAGAGAGAAATATGTATCTCATAACTCAACCTTGCTGTCACAGAACTTTTTGTCGAAAAGCGTTTCGGAACAAATTCGCGGCGATTTGAACGAGTGCCGCCATTCCCAAAAAGGTTATCTCCACTCATCCTATTTGCTGAATTCCACCCTCAAGAAATGCAATAAATTCACCCCTTGTCAGAGTTACGTGTGGAATCGGACGTATAGCAATTTTTAACACGCAGCTTGAGACGTCCGGTCCTCTGCATGATTTGTGGCCACGCTTTATTTGCACAATGAAACAGTTTTCGTCGGGTGATAGCCATGTTAGGCGTAAGAAAAGATTCCAAAATAAATTGTTGTGAAAAAGGACCGTGGCGGTGGACGTGCAGTTTTGGAAAGAATGGTAAAAATGGAAATGAAGTGTCGCTTCTTTTCTTTCAAAAAGAGGTCGCCTGTACCTAAATTTTCCCAAAAATTGTAAGCTAAAAATAAAACAAGCAAACTGTACATAATACTTGCTTTATTATGTTAATTTCAATAACTTCTTAAGTTACATTTTCTTTTCGTCCAAGTTTAACAGAGGCTAGTGGATTAATTTTGAACAGGAAGAACAAAGGCAGTTACGGTATGATCCCCCCCCCCTCCCCATTTTTAATTTGATCTCGCCTAACTTTCTTTATATTTTGGCACCCGGTCTCAGTGGTGGCTTGTAGAGGTGGGGGAAAAGTTCTACTTATGAACATTTTGATGTGTTTGCCGGACCATTAAAAGTTTTAAGTTTTACCACCCTTTCTACTTTTACACATTTTGACACTCACTAACCTTTGCTACCGGGAAAACCTTTCATGATTGCCATAAAGTGGGTGACCTCTGTAGCTTCTTCACAGCTTCTAAGCACAGAGAAGTCTTTATCAACCATGATGGCACATTTGACAAGAATATCATCGTACATTCGTACCCATGTTAGAACGTGACGTTCAAAGGCTAAAATGACAAATCAAGAAACCACTGGGACAAAATTGACGTTCCGTTAAAACTAAAATACTTGTTGGTAAAATATTTAAATGTATTGGATTAGTTCTGTTCCATTTCGTTCATGGATTACTCCTTAAATATTCAAGCTGTAAATCTCTGATGTATTCGTCTATTTATAAAATAAGATCTTTGATTCCACTGCTTTTCCACAATCTTTGCTTTTCACAAAAAAATGCAATATTGTACATTCAAACAAAAGCTTTTTTGAACGAAGACCAGTTCTACATTTGGAATAAGATGAAAAAATATTGAAAACAAAAATTTCTTTGCCACCACTACAATTCACATCTTAGCGATTATCAATTCAGTTATTCATTCAATTAAATTACATAAAACGTCTTTTACCGAAGAACAATCAAAACAAAGGAACAGATTACCTTTTTGCCGTTAAGGAACAATAAATCTCTCCAAGGACATTTACTTAGCCTCCAACCAGGCACTTAACCATGCACTAAAAGAGGTGATAGTTTTTTTTTTTCTACACAAGAAAAATATCCAAATTAGAATCCTCCAAAGGGGAACTTTGCAACTTTGTATTAACTTCAAACCAGTCGAGGCCTTGCTTTCTTGGGCATAAAGAGGTCGTTAAAAACTGATGAGTCGCTTCCATGCTGGTTGACTGGAAAGTTAGCCATTAAGTTTTTTTTTTTTTTAGTGGTCCGAGAGCATAAATCAAATTTGAATAGCTCTCGTGCGAGGAAAAAGGGTTGTTAGGATGATGTTTTTGTTATTGGTGAAGAGGAATTTCGCTTTTGCGTCGGCATCACTTTCGTTTGGTGGTTTTGTGGACGTGTTTGTATGTGATGACGAGATTGCCAACATTCAAAAAGCGGTTTGGAGAATGATTGGGCCATTTAGCACGGTCTGTTTGACGCGGAGGTCATATTATAAACTGCTTGAAGTTACTTTAAGATGTTTGAAGTAACAGAATGTATTCTAAGGAAATTATTGTTTTTAATGAATTACTGGTTTGAAATGGAAAAAGCTTATGTTTTTGTGATATGTACTTAATGTCTTTTTATTGGTGGGCCCGTGGAGTCTCAACACCAGAGAACTTTATTTTTGTTTTCTTGAGGGGGGGGGGGGGGCAATATTCATTACTCGTATACCAAACCAATTCGCTCCTCTCTAAAAAATCTAGAAAAATCTCTTGTTTCTCCTAACAGTTTTTTTATGTTGATAATTTTAAATAAAGAATTAACATGTAAGAATTATGCAAGATAATAAGTTCATTGTTTCATTTACACATTCAAAGCTTATTAACATTTGCCATTTTATAATTTATTAATTTTCTTTTTAATTTTTAATTAAAAAACATGTTTCTAGTCTCCCCGCTTATTCATCATCGTGGTTCTCTACAAAAAATACATTTGCTTAACTATTACTTTTATATGACTCATTTAACATTTGACAACAATTTTCTTTTCGTTTAAAATTGTAATCTTTTAGTACTCTTAAACGTTTTTATTTATTCTTCGGTTATAATGGCATTGATTCTTGGTTCTATTCGATAAATCAGATAAAACGTGAAAAATTGTATTCGTCTGCTTCTGTGGAATGAAGTTTGAAGATACCTAGCTAATTGAAAGCAAATGTAAAGATCCTTCTTACTAATAAAAATTATAAAAGAGAAAGCCTGTATAGGAAAAAAAAATTAACTTGCAAATTTTCCTGTGTATAATTATAATAGAATCAGTAGCGTTATGTTGTTGTTTGAAGGGGTTACTTTGTCCTACACTATTTTTTCTCATTTGCAAACAATTGCCTGTTCAATCCATACTCTTTAATAACAAAAATCAAACAACACTTCACTTCACTGAACCATCAAGCATTATTTAACGCCTATATGTTGTAGAGCATATAGCAAACAACAAATTATATAGTTTGATTTAGTCCTCTGGACTCCTTAACTTATATTCGAAAACTAGTATCCAAGCTCCCACAAACATCTGAATAAAAACGGCTTAGAAGCAACTTTAACTCAAATCATCTATTCCTACAAAGCGAATGCACACTCATAACTTCTTCCTACTGATCAACAACAGGTTAGAATCCTCTCGAGCATTTCAACTATCAAAATTTACGTCTTTAAGCCATGATTTGGTTTCTGAGAAAGCAATAACCAAACTCGTGAAAAATAAACAAATAAATACAATGGATTATGTCCGTGAGATCCACTTTATAACCGAGAGAGTCCATGGTGTTTAGAGGGGGGGGGGGGGGGAGATCGCGTATAAATCGCCAGTACAAAAGCTGCTAAAGGTGGATTTTCAATGGCTATTTTGTACCTTAATCCCCTATGTGCTAACAATGAAGTCTTCTCATCATATTGTAAATATATGGCACTAAATCTTGCTTTCAAGTAGATTATGGTGACGGAGGTTGTAAGTTGGCCCTTAAGTAATATGCTTTCCCAAGGAAAGAACATGCCGCTTATAAATGTGGTTGATTATTAAAAATAAACTTTTGAAAAGATATTGGTGTATTTTATCACCTTGTTAGCTTACTGATCTACAAGATATGCTCTCATGGTACACTTGAAGGAGAAAAAAAATTCAAGGACTTTTTAAGCACTTTTCAAGGATGGCGTTATGAACATAAATATATTTTTAAAAAATCCAAATTTTTTTTTTATTTACAAACTGTACATGTTCAAATCGAGTATATAGCGAAAACAATTTTTTTTTTTTTTTTTTAAATTTCACCTAAAAGAAAATTTTAAGGTTACAGTAGAAAAAAAAACCTTTCAATATATCAGAAGCAGTACTATGTCCCATTAAGACAGAAGTAAAGTAGCTAATACTCACTTGGTAACTACGCCATTATCGTATGTGAACATCCATTTAATTGTCTCAAATAATAATACAAAAGTCTTATTGATTAAACTGTCTTTCAATCTACTCTGAAGGCTTGATTACCAATACTGTATAATATGCAATTTTTTTCTCCACAAAAAAAATTTAGACTTTAAATGCAATCACGCTATCGGCTAACGTGCTGTTACATAATGTATCAATGTTTTAATTTAATTCATAAGAGTAGTGATTCTTGTTATAATTTTCAATGTCCCTAGTATTTCCGTATTTAAAACTTCGTTTTCAATTACATGCGCCTCCATCAAGCTGACGACGTTGATTGTTGTGAAATATATATTACGCTTTGGGGTATTTTTTCTCATTAGAAATAGTTCGAATAATCCCCATCAAATTTCTTAAAGATACTAAATACATTTTTTACTCTTTGCATAGTTTTTTTTAAACACTTTCTCCCATCACGACATTTTTGAAACACAAAGTACATGGTGCAAAGTGCGAATCTAACACATATGCTTCAATATTATATTCTGGCTTTTCTAATCAGCTTGAATTGATATTTTTAGAAAATAAAATGAAATTCAAGCATTTTAAATGTATTTTTACAGAATTCAAGATTTTCAAGCACTTGAAAATGAAAGATTTTTTTTCAAGCACTTTTCAAGGTTTTTTAAAAACGTACGAACCATGGCTCTGTACGTATTTTTAAGTCATATTTTATTCGTAAGAATTTGAGAAAATTGTGATTTATAAAAAAAAAAAAAAAAAAAAAAAAAAAAGCGACATTTAAAGCGTTGATTATTATATCGTATAGTTACTTACCATGGCACACTATTTTTATCTTTTTAATTTTCATTTTATTACTTTTTAATTTTAATTAAAAAGTTATAATATAAGATGAAAATTAAAAAGCTAAAAATCATCTGCTGTTGTAAGCAATTAAACGATATAATTATCAATGATTAAATATCGTATAATTACTTACCATGACCACAGAAGCAACTATGATAATTGATTATATAAATTGATATAAATTGTATGGTATTGTAATAGAGGTTAAGGCAACGAGGATAGATTGCAAAGTTTTGTTGATGTCATAGTTGTTTGTAGAATTTCATTGTTGAATTTGAAATAAGAGCAATTGAATACAATTTAACAAACATTTTATATTTTCAATTGTTATTTCTAAAATTTCATTGTTGAATTTGCAATAATGGCAATTGAATACAATTTAACAAACATTTTATATTTTCAATTGTTCTGATATTTTATAATCAGATTGAAAGGTGCGCAAATATTAGGACCAACAAAAAAATATTTAAAAAAAAATTAAAAAAAACAAATGCGAATCACTTTTTAAGTTTTTATATGAACAACATAGGAATTGGGAATGTTACTCTTCTTTTACTTGTTATTAAATTACTTCTTAATGAGATTTCTGAAACCTATAGGTTGTTTTTACTTTCAATTATACTCTACTTGAAAGTATTGTATTTGGTAAAAAGAATTAGATTTTTTTTTTCTGTTTTGCAATTGTACACATTTTGGATCTTCCCGAATTAAAAAAAAAAAAAAAAATGGGGAGGGGGTCTCGAAAAAAATGTCTGTCCGTTCATTTGTGGTCAGTATAGCTCCCGAATGGATTGACAAGAGATGTTCAACTTATGTATACGGGGTAGTGAGCATGGGACATGTCATTAAGGTTTTCGTCAAAATTGCGCATGCGCGTAAGGTAGCTACCATTTTTTTTACGTTTCTCAGCAATTTCCTAAAAAACGTTTCTAACGATTTTAATCAAAATCGCTGTAGTAATTAATGCCTTTTAAGGTCTAAACATCTCCTCCTCCTAATTTCCGTAGAAATTCGATAAAGACGAAAAAAGTTGAAAATGATTGTCTATAGAATCTATATAAGTTTTTTTCCCTTGACCATTTCAGAACTAGTGACTGTTCTTCCTCAGTTTCATTTATCCGAAAGGATAATGTAATATCTATCAAAAACAAACTGCCCTTTTCTAAAAAAAAAAAAAAATTAATGAAAATAAGAAAACGGTAAATTACACCAATCTATGTCAAATTCAAACGCAGTGACCAGTATTATAGTGTAATTGGAAAGTTGTGTGATATCCTTAATTTACCATTTACTTAGAATTACATTTTAAACAACAGTTAGAGAAAATTTTTGTCACATCTAGAAATCGCGTGAAGAATTCTGTAAAGGCCACAAGCCATTTAGTCAAGGAACTGACACTTTTAATTTTTTTTTTCTTCCTTTTTTTATCTTGGAAATTATTTATGTTTCTTTGAAAAAAAAAAAAAAAAAAAAAAACTGTGACCCGTAAAATTAACTTATACCATAAATCGTTACACTATCTGGCCAAAAGTATCCGGACACCTTCCTAAATAAGTGGATCTAACAGGTGATGTAATTTGATGCATAACCGAAAGCAATAAAATGTTGGTAGTGGTTTGTCAGTTCATATTTATGCGTTTTGCGAGGCAATGAGTGAGTCATAGGAACTTAGTGACTTTGATTATGGCATTATAGTGGGATGTCACTTTTGTGGGAAATCAGTTCGTGATATTTTGGATATTCTACAGAAGTCAAATCCACTGTGAGTGATGTAATTGTGATGTGGAAACGTCGAAGCAGTGAAACTGCAGAAAAACGAAGTGGCAGGCCGAAAAAAAATTAGTGAACGCCGCCGCAGAACTCTGAAACGGTAGTGAAACCAAATCGAAAGTCTTCGTTTTTTGAAATCATTCAGGGGTACCAAAGTTCATCTCAGCAGCAAGACAGTTCGTCGAGAGTTAAAAAACCTGGGAATCCATGGTGGTGTAGTCGCTCACAAGCCGAGCATCACTCCCTAGAATGCGAAGTGTTGATTGCAATGGTGCAAAGCTCACCGTCATTGATTGTGGACTTGTGGAAAAATGTTCTTTGGAGAAATGAATCTCGCTTTACAATCTGGCAGTCCGATGGACGCGTCTGGGTTTAACGAATATCCAGCGAGCGCTTCTTACGCGATTGGATTGTGTCGACTGTAAAGTTTGGTGGTGTCAGCATCATGATGTGGGTGTTTTTTTTATGGTTTGGTCTGGATTCCTTAGTTCCTGTGGTTGGAAACATGAACTCTTGAAATGTATGTGGACATTCTAAACAATGCTGCTCTTCCAAGGGAAGGTCCATTTCTTTTACAGCAGGATAACTGTTCCATTCGCACATCAAGACTTTCGCAGTCAGGATTTGACGAAATGGGTGTTCAAAAACTAGACTGGCCTTCTCAGAGCACCGATCTAAATGCCATAGAACACCTTTGGGACAAATTAGAACGCAGATTACGTAGCCAGCCAAATCGATCATCCTCACAGCCAGCAATCACTTCATCTATGATGGACGCCTGGAAGTCAATTCTTTTGGCCACCCATCAAACACTAGTGGAAAATTTCCCTGGCCGTGTGCGAGCTGTCAACAATGCAAAAGGGTGACCAAGACCAACATTATATTAATATATTCCTCAGGACTCAACGAGTCCATGCCACTCGGTGTCTGGATACTTTTAGCCATATATAAATCTACATGAGAAAGGATCTGTCAATTATTCCAAATTGCCCAGTATTTGGTGGCTTGGTGTCTTGTCTATTTCGTTACAAATACAAAATATGAAAATATATTTTTTTAAATTTTTTTTTTTTTTTTTTTTATTATTATTATTTTATGAAAAGCATGGATACATTATGCGGATTTGTGATTATTAATGAGTACTTCCAACAAAAAAGAGTTAGTTTTTGAAGAAATTGTTTCATTTTTGTGTTTAGAATATTTCACGTATAAACACAAATTTAATTCATGATTAGAAATTATACGCGTCGCAAATAAAAACACTTTTGCTCTTATTTTTAAGCAAAGCAGCAGCTTTTATTAAAGCACTAAACATATTTTTAGCATAAAATTAAATATTGTTACAAATTTCAATGGTCATTAAGTGAAAATAATGAAGTCTCAAAGCTTTCAACATATCAAATATTTAGAGCCTAGCATAACCAATAAATATCATTTAATACTTTTTATAGTAAAAACGCATAAAAAAAAAAAAAAAAAAAAAAAAAAAAATCCAAACAGTTACCGTAAAATTAGGAACAGCCGAGTGAATCGGAACGAAACTTCCTGAAATTACAAAGAAATTATTACTTTAGATAAATAAAACAGTTTTATTAATTACATGTATACATTTTGTTTTTCTTACGTGTTTGGAACCCTGGAACATATGTTTTGTGGGGTTTACAACACTTTTTTTTTTTTTTTTTAAAGAAAAAATTCTGAAACAGGTGCATACAATTCAGTGAGTTTTAACCTCTCCAAAACTTATCCCGTAATTACTAACATGTACAGTATACCCCCCCCCCCAAAAAAAAAAATCAGAACGATGGCTATATCTTCAGTTCTAATTATCGTAGAATCTTACGGTTTGCACCAAAATGTTTTTCTTACGGTTTTCTATATATCTGATACATTTTTTTCCCCTTAAGGGACCGTTTACTAAGTAGAAGTAACGCTATCTTCAAAAATTTCAATACGAACCCCTATTTTTTATCATTTCCTTCGATTTAGAATACATCATTTACTATAATATATGAAATTTCAATGCAATATGTTGAAAAACACGTCACTTATGAGCGAAAATGTTTCAACCATTTTTTGACCGATCTTCAGGGAGAATTTCCATAAAACGAAAGGTATTTTTAAGGTTTTACTTCACAGTGGGAGAAATCGAACTGTCAGTGCGGCGTTTCACAACGTTAAAAATACAAATATTAGTCTAAAACTGCATAGAAACTACTTGGATTTATAGTGTCATGTTTAAGATTAATACAAAAATAGCAAGTAAACGCAAAAGTAACATAATTTATTTACAACATTAAACATGTGCATTCTTCACACAAAATAAATAAAATATCGAAAACTGTAATTGCACAAGTATAACTGATGATTAGAAAATTAATAAACATAAAATATAGGCATTAGTAAAAAGTATTCAGTATTCAAATTATTTATTTCAATATTTTATTATTAGCAAAGCGTGATTATTTTACAGAAATATTTCACTGTAAACACAAATGCAACTTGATCGTTGAAATCTTTATATATATAAGGCAAAGCCCTCACTCTCTCACTCACTCATTCACTGACTCACTCACTTACTCATCACTAATTCTCCCACTTCCCACATAGTCACAACTCTGAAAATCGGCACAAATATCAACAATGGTAAAAACAGAAAAATAAGCTATTCCGATCTCGATTAACCCACTTTAAGGGCTCGAAAAGGGGTTAAATGTTCCAAACGATGGATTTTCTAATGTCCCACTTCCGACATGGCCAAAATTTTGAAAATTGGCACAAATTCCAACAATGGTAAACATAGAAAAAGCATTCTATTCCGATCTCGATTAACCCACTTTAAGGGGTGGAAAAGGGGTTAAACGTTCCAAACGAAGAATATTCGAATGTCCCATTTCCGACATGGTCACAATTTTGAAAACTGATGCAAGTATCAACAAAGACAAACGTAGAAAAAGTAAGCTATTCCAATCTAGATTAACCCACTTTAAGGGGTGGTAAGGTGTTAAACGTTCCAAAAGAAGAATATTCGAATGTCCCACTTCCGACATGATCACAATTTTGAAAATTGGTTCAAATACCAACAATGGTAAACATAGAAAAAGCATGCTATTCCGATCTCGGCTAATCCACGTTTAGGGGTCGAAAAGGGGTTAAACGTTCCAAATGAGGGATATTCGAATGTTCTACTTCCCATTTCGTCACAACTCTGAAAATTGGTATGAATGTCAATCAAAATAAACATAGAAAAGTAAGCCATTCCGATCTCGATTAACCCACTTAAGGGTTGGAAAAGGCGTTAAACGTTCCAAACGAGGGATATTCGAATATCCCACTTCCCATTTGATCACAACTCTGAAAATTGGTACAAATGTCAAAAAAGATAAACATATAAAAAGTAAGCTATTCCGTTCTCGATTAACCAACTTTAAGGAGTCGAAAAGGGGTTAAATGTTCCAAACGAGGAATATCCGAATTTTCCTCTTCCAATGTAGTAATAATTCTGATATTTGGTGCAAATGTTTAAAGGGCAAATGTTAAAAAAATAAGTTATTCCAATATCGATTAATGAATTTTTAAGGGATGAAAAGTCGACGCAACATTGAAACTATACGAGGATTATTTTAATGTCTCAATTCCAATACAGCTACTACTTCGAAATTTAGAACTAAGAGCAAACATAAACACAATAAACTATTGCAATCTCGATTACGTAATTAAAAAGCGTCCGAAGGGAATTAAACGTTCTAAACGAGGGATATTCAAATGTCTCTTTCCAATATACTATTCACAATTATAAATTTTGTTAAAATTGTCAACAAAGGAAAGTTCCTATTTTGATAAATCAATTTGTCGGGATCGAAATGGGTGCAAACGTTTGAAGTGTAGAATACATGAATGTCTTTTGATAGCTAAAATGCTAATGGTAAAATTTCGTAGCGCAGCACGGGTATTCAGCTAGTTATTTATAAAATGAAAAAATCATATGATTCAGTAAAATTTTTAAAGGATAACTTATTGAAATTGCTTAAAAAATGTTGTTTTAAATAAATGAAATTTAAGAAAGTAAATTTTTCTAAGAAAAAGGACACTGTTGAAAACCACACTAAACATACGTTCCCCGATTCCAAACACGTTAGGCAGATTAAAAAAATATATATGAAAAATAAAACTGCTTTGCTTGTATAAAATAATATACTTGTATAAATCTAATGTCCCACTTCCGACATGGCCAAAATTTTGAAAATTGGCACAAATTCCAACAATGGTAAACATAGAAAAAGCATTCTATTCCGATCTCGATTAACCCACTTTCAATATATATATATATATATATATATATATATATATATATATATATATTTGTAATTTCAAGAAATTCTGTTCCGATTCACCTCGCTGTTCCTATTCACCTCATTTTACGATAATTGAACGTTGTGCGATTTTCCACACCTCTAGTTTACCTTGAATTAATCTTTGATAGTTTTCAAACGTCGTCTACTATACGGTTCCTTAAAGTGAGCGTTTTTTACATTTTCGCTAAAAAATCGAGAACTAAAAGTCAAAATGGAAAGGAAAAAATTGCGTGTGTGTGTGGGGGGGGGGGGGGGTTAGACCATGATAAATCTAATGAAGGCAAAAAAAAAAATAATACGTTTCTATTAAAAAAAATTTAAAATTGTTTTATTAATTAATAATTAATTATTAAAAAAGAAATTGATGCAAAAGTTTATTGCTATTTATGTTTAGCCATTTAAAATCTATCTTTCTAAAAAAAAATTACTGAAATATATTAATTATTTAAGTATTTATGGCCAAAAAACCAACTTTTTTATTTAACATTAATTTATCATTTTCTTTTATCATTTAAATTACAAACCATTCATTAGAAAATTACGAATTTTTGTATTTCGACATTTTTTTGAATGCTGAATCCAAATATGGGATAATATTATGAGGTTGCTATTGAACTTTTTAAAGTTTGGTTCTGTTTTAATATGTAGATGACCCCTCATGACAAAATAAACTACATGCAATTATTAAAAACCTTCCACGA
Source organism: Linyphia triangularis (assembly GCA_963978545.1). Taxonomy (NCBI): domain Eukaryota; kingdom Metazoa; phylum Arthropoda; class Arachnida; order Araneae; family Linyphiidae; genus Linyphia; species Linyphia triangularis. Next base: position 38,631,761 of record OZ021729.1, read on the forward strand.
TTTACAACGGTACCTTTTGTTTGTTATTTCAACAATTAGAGCACAAGATATAGCCATCGTTCTGATTTTTTTTTTTTTTTACTGTACCTGTTATGGACTTTTTTTTTTAGTACTGTACCTGTTATGGACTTAACCAATATATTTTAAAATAAGTTTAAGCATCCACAACAGCATGCCATACTTAATTTAACTCGGTCTTAAAATTTTTTTATTTTACGAATATTTATTTTTTGCCTCATCTCGATTTTGAGATTTGCGGTGTGAATCGAAACACCAGAAAAGTGGTATTAAAAAGCTGTTTTTGACTAGATTATGTCTCACACAATATTCAACGGCTAAAGAAGAGTATAATTACTCTCTTCAAGATAGTAATCAAATAAGTCTATTAATTTACTGGCTTGAATAAATGTCAGTAGAGGAGCCTAGTTTCCGCATGGCAGAAAACCCAGTTGTTCCAGTAGTTTTATTCTAGATGACTTCGTTATCTTTAACGTACATGGAAAAATGTAATCCATATAAATGAAGACTCTATGTGAGCGAAGTTTTACACGCACAAGATTATGGCTATATAAGCGGGTTTTACAAAAAGCACCCAAGAATAAAGAGGTTTTGTGAAACTATGAGGATGCTTTTCTCCTTCCTCACGATATTTTAAAAATTGCAATCTTACGGCACGTAAACATAAAGTAGATTGAAAAATATTATTTGTTTCAAATACTATTTGGATTATCTTGTTTTGCATTATGTTAGGAGAAGAGTTGACACACTTTCAAATGTTATGGCAATAATTTTGAATTTCTTTTAATCTGTTATATTAAAAAAAAAAAAAAAAAAAAATGATAATTTTGTGTTCCTATTCACCACAATGCATTATTCCTTGTTAATTTTTCACTCTGTAACGCTTAAATAATATGAGATATAAATTGTAACGAGTGCTCCGATTCATCCCTTTCTGCGGGGTAAATCAGAACATCATGGAAAACTTCAAAATAAATGTAAGTCATGGTTTTTTAAACACTTTTGGGGTTGATCCTCAAAAAAGAATGTAAGATTCAAGTCTCAATGTCAAAAATATGTTCGATAAGGATCTTATTACACCCGATTTTTACTTTGAAAGTTGAAAACTGTTCATCCCATTTTGTGGTACCTAAAAACAACTTTCTGATTATTATGATAAATTTAATTAATTTCCATTAAAATGTAATTATTATATGGTAAAAATAATTACAGCTAAAAATTGGTTATCAACCCTTTGCACTCCAGGCCTTTTTCGCGCGGAGGGACCAGCAACTCGAGACATTTCCCGCCATTTTTGGTTGGTTCGTGATTACAGGACCACTTCAAAGAAATTAAACACAGTCATCATTGGCCTTGCATCGAATTTCCGCATCAAACCTAGTGGTCCTCTCGAGTTGCGGCATCAAATCATGTGGTGAGTGAGAGTCACCTCTGGAGTGAAAAGGGTTGGTTGTTTTCAGATTATCGGCGCCGTCAGCAACACGAGGGCTATAAAGCGCCGAAACATTCGTCATTAGACAAGCCAACATACATTTACAAACACCCATGCCTAACACGGGACTCGAACCCGCAACCTCGTGGTCTAGAAGCTAGCACGCTAACCACTATACCGTTTGGTCGGCGGAGTGCATAGGAATAAATGGTAATTTTTAAGGTTATTAGCATTGAACCAAAGTAATCTGAATAAGAATCAAAAGTAATTTTTAACAGACCTTAATATCACTGAATGCGTTTTTACGGTATTTGCATAAGTTCTAAAGATTGGAAAACTAACCAATATTAGGTTCCAACAACTTTTTTAATAAATTTTGTTTTCAACTATCAAATTTTTTTTAACACAATACAAAAAAACCAAAACAGTTTCTATTTATATTGGAAAAAAAAAAAAAAAAAAAAAAAAAAAAAAAGAATACCTTACTCTGAATGATCGCCCAGAACAATTCGAAATAGATTCGAATTTTGTACAAGAACAGGTGCTTGTTATTGTTTCGCTTTATTCTTTACCAACAAAAACCAGCTACAGTCTCAAAAAATACATTTACATTCGCATTTTTCAATATATGTATTGACAATGTATATTTTTGTTTTAAAATATTAATCTAAAAGTATTTTAATATGGGATTAAGTAAACTAGTATCTTTTTCAATTTAAAGCTTTACCTTTAAATATCCAGATGATACTCTTTTTAAACTGTTGTCGATTTATTTTTTCAACGAACTATATAACTTATGGAACTTGCTTCAGAGATTTCGTAAATAACGCAACACTCAAATTCCACTGTCACAGTCAAAGTGTTGTACTTATGCTTGTATTTAAGGATACGAAGCAATTTCGAAGAACCTATTCCGACAAACGATTTCTTGGAATTTTTTAAAAAGAAAACACAACGCATCTATATATTCTTTGCGAAAATAACCTTCAAAGCAATTCATCTATTTTCGATTCTTTGTTTTTATAATTCCTTTGAAATATTTCTTTGAAAAGTAGACAACAAGTTGATCAAACATGGCCGCCAATTACATATTCCGAAATCGTTTGCCAGATTCTTTTTCTTACTATTAGCGCATATTTTGTTCTCTTTTTTCATAAACATACAATATTTGGTAAATCTTTGGAATTGAAAAGGGGAATTTGAAACTCATCCATAGTAGTAGTTTGTAATCAATATCCCTAACTTTCTTTTTACACAAATATAAAATAAATATAAAATATAAAATAAAATATAAAAACGATCGAAGAATTTTCCAGGAATATGAAATTCTATAAAACGATTTTTATTTTGATATAGACCTTGAAACAGAATGAAGGTTAGTAAAAGTTACACATTCTTTTTTTACAAACAGAAAACCATATACGCTAGTTTCTTTTGTTTAAGTTTTATTCAAATATTTGTTCAGCGAAAGTAATTCTCAACATACAATTTTACATCACGTTCATTTACTGCAGGATTCATTCATATTGAAAGTCTACTTTAATGAATGGAGGGAAGAAGGTATGTATCAAAATATTTTATTTTGCTTTTGTACTTTTTTGTATGTAGCTTATTTCACTCTTTAGGCAGCATATCTTTAATTAAAAGCTCATTTACTCGCTAAGAGTCGGCGTTATAGTTTAGAACGCCAACTATGTGACGTCAGCGGAGCACTCTCTGCTCTGTATGTCGGTGGTCACGGAAGATTGAATGATGGGAGTCACTGGCGCCAGTAAATAGAAAATATCTGATCTGCTACAGCCAGTAGCAAGGTGGCATCACTGACTGGCGATCTGAACTGGTTCGCTGGCAGGAAACGTGCAAATAAGCTTTCATAATTTTATTCCATTCCCGGGAGAAGCCAGTTTATCACATGATCATCACCTCTGGCTGGATGCCTCAGCAGATCAAACATTTTCTATTTACTGGCGTGTTAACTCCTATTATCCAATCAGTTGCTCTCTCAATAGCTAGATTGTACCAGTGCTGGCACGGGAACATTCTAGCTACTTATTAAGCATTCTGATTAAAGCGTGACAGTGACTCCAATCAGTTTACCTATTGACGTTCCATACACTGGCAGTGAATAAATCATCCTTAAGGATCTTAGATAACGATGTAAGTGTCAGAAGTTAGCCTAACACATACAATCTTCTTGTAAAAAGACAAATTTTAATACCAAGCCATTTCTCAACTTGGCCCTTTAATTATTTTTGGTGTTAAAGAAACAAGTTGTATTGTTGGAAGTTAATGTTACGAGTTACACGTTTTTATTTGAGGAAATTTAATGATTGAAATATTTGTAGTTTTGTATGGGATATCTGACGTCGATTAAAGCTTTTGTGTAAGCTCTTTTCACTACATTAGTGTACTGTAATACTGTGGAATTTAAAACCTGGAAATTTCGAAGTGTCTTGATATATATAAAAAAAGATTGTCATGTTGCACCTTTGATAAGAGGTTGGAGAAAAGAGTTCAAGTTGTAACTTCATAACTGTACTTGGCCAGATTTGTTAACTCTTGCTACTGGGCCATTCGAAGGAAATAGGACATAGTGTGTCGTGCACGTGACAGGTTTAATTAAAGAACTTGGGATTTAAAAGGTTTGTAACAAAATTCCTCGTCACAAAAAACCAAAATCACTCTACTCAAGTGCTATCATCAGATCATTTCAAATTCTAAAACTTTGTTCTAACGAAAAAGATGTACAAGCATATATAGTTTAAAAAGTGGTTTGAATGTCCTACACGTGACGGTGGAATGGCCCTACTATGGATGCACTCATCCAGTCAAATTTCAAATCACTCCCTGCCCGAAACTTTGTTTTGAAGTTTACTAATATTATGACGACCTCCAAATTGAAATTGTTCATGTACGTAACAATTTGCAGTTAAAGACTGACTTCTGACTCCTTTTACTTTTACTGACTACTTACCTAATTATATCGAGTAACTTCATCTTTCATAAATTGCATAAATCAATATTTTTACCTGTGGCGACCCGTGGTCAAAAATGTTAGGGCAGCCGAACAGTGACTCCCCCCTCTCCTCGTCTCACTTCCCACAATCATTCGTGAATGGAAATTCTATAATCTTAACTACTCAAACTCAAAGTTTTCTTTCAATATTTATAAAATGATACGAGAAACAAAATAGAAAAAATAACTTATTTAAACTCACTTATAACGGGACTCCATGTTTCAGAATGATTCAATTATAAGCTTTAGTATTAACTTAAGAAGAAACAAGAAATCACATGTGTAAACTTATCACGGAAAAAAAAAATCGAGAAAATTCTAAGCAATGCTCGTTTCTCTCCTACCCACACATCCAGACTCAATGAGACACACGAGCCCCTCAGTAGATCGAATTTACAAGTACAGTCGAAGTCGCGAAACTCGTAAGCACTGCATTTGGCACCACGCCATATACATTTAGCGTGGAGGGAGATTCCATCCTAGCAGTTGTTTCCATGACAATGGTGCAGCCCTTTTGGAAGTTATAAGTTTCACTCTCTGGCTGTACTCGATCGACCATAGCATCGTCAGATTTAGTTGATTTGAGAGGAGTTTCCCCCCCACCCCCTCAATTGTGCATTGCGTAACAGGTTTGGAATTTATTGGAGATTATTTTACTTACTTTAGTAAATCCATCTTCATTTGCGATTCTAATCTACATTTAAGAAAATTATCAAAATAAATAATCAAAGTTGACTAGCAATTAGTATATTTTAACTTTACACTAATAATTTAGATGCAGCGTCCGGCTGTACTTGCTGTAAACCACGAGACGCCACTGTATTTTTCATTAAAACTACATATAGTACCTATAGTACAGTACTACAGACAGCACATTTAGTATAAATGGCTTATATGGAAGTAGGTTATGCATAACTTAGGAATTGTATGTACTTGCAAAACTTTTCTTTGATCTGAATTTGAATATAAACATCGTTCATGTATGAAATTGAAGCTAAAATTTAAAATGGCCTGCCTTCTGTTATAACCTTATAGCCCAGGAGAACCAAGAGTGCAGTAACTTGTGACCTGATGCTTACTATCACTTCCAATCGCAATCTTTTTCCATCTGTCTCCCTATCACCAATTGACGCAGTTCCTACATTTCAGCTCCCAGATGCAGATAAGGGGCGCATAATCCCGTGTCCATTTATCTTTTTCCGATTTAAATATAGCCTGATAATTTGACGCTTAATTGCCTTCTTGACGCACAAGAAACGCTCCAGAAATACACAACCGGCTATTCCCATCCGCTTTTGCAGAGAGATCTTCGGCAGAGATGTCCGGCAATCTTCGCTGTTTTGCCAGTTCCGGCTTCCGCAAATCAACAATCCTTTTTGGTGGCTGCTTCGATTTCGAGGTACCGGGGATAAAAATACAACGTTTCTCTGGAAATCTATCGCGCGACAAAAACGGATTCTTTGCTTTTTTAGATAGGTGTTTCCATTTCCCGTCCGCACCTACAAGAAAGTAGTTCGTCTAGCTGCTTGTCTCTTGCAGTATTGATTTCTCTGAAATTGGATTTAAGAAGTCAATGGATTTAAGCGATTTGACAACGTTCTAATTGCTGCCAAATTTGAATTGAGAACCGGCCAGGACGCCAGTTAGAAATGTAATATCCCCAAAGGAGATTTTTTTAATGCTCTGGTCAATTTCCTTTCCCTTGTTAATATAGGAAGAAAATATATTTTTGAAAATAACGTAAAAGTATATGAATAAGAAAAAAATTGCAATGGACCTCAGTTGGTAAAATGTTGGCGTTTTAACCGTTAAACTTTGATTTAAATCTCCGTTTCGGACAAAAACTTTGTAAAAGATTAATTTTTCATATCTAGGATAAGGCCACAATGTGCATTATTTAGGATCTTAATTGGTCAGATTCGTGCTTTGTTATTCCTTAAATTTCTCACTCATTGGTTATAACCTAAAACACTTATTTTAAATAATATTTACAAATTTATTTAAGAGAGTTCGGGACTGAATAATCTAAAAAAAAAAATTCTTAGAGTTATTTTTGTGAAATTTTTATGCGGTTCTGTATTATACTTTAAAACTGAAAGAACTATTTTATGTATTCAAATTTAATTATTTTTAAAAATTAAAAAACTTGAAAATTCGGATGTTGCTGAAATTTGATATATTTAAAAAAAAATTAAAAATCACTTCATTTTTACATTAAATTACTTCTTTTACTTCATTTCATAAACTATCATCATAACTTTCGAATGAAATAATTAGAATAGAATAAATAAAAAAAATAAAAAACTATTAAAAAAACTATATACAATCTACAATAATATACTAAATAGTGAAAACTTTAAAGAAAGAAAAAAAAAAAAAATTAAATCAAAATATACAATTCCTGAAAACAAACTAAAGAAATATATAAAAAAATAATTATGGAAAGTGTAATATATTTATAGCAAGTAATTTTGAAGTAATATTCTATTTAAAATGCAAAAAGGGACAAAAAAACATCATAAAGAAAAACAGCTTCAAAGTGTCAAAATATCATGTTCGAGATACGGTTTTTATGTAACAATAACTTGACTTTTTCAAGTTTTACAAATGATAGAAATACAACTTTTGTGGCATTTTATTTTAAAATATTTGTATCACGTTTTCAAATATGAAACAAAATATGAGATTTTTTCGAATTCGGAATCCCAAGCCTCCTTTATTTTATCAGCATACAATTGCATATTGGGGAATATACCATCTTTTTTTACTTGAAATCGACTTCTCATAAGCCCACTTAAATTAGCACTGGATGACTTCTACCTTATAAAGTCTTTTAAAATTTTTTAGTATAGCATGTCTGACTATCATAAAGTTAAAATATTCTGAAATTTTATCCAACTGTTTAAACAATTTTAACAAATTAATTTAGCCTCAACGTTATCAGAAGCTGTTTCAAAGGCTCTGTATTTTCGTGAGATGGGACAACAGTCGCAGATACAACTGCAAATGCTACATATGCTATAAGTCAAATAAAAGGTTTCACCGAACCTTGACGAGTTGCTATTCAAAAATTCAAACGGATGTTACTACCGGGAGCAAGGCCTGATTTCCGCACAAACTAAAAAGGCCAGGCTTGGGGCCCCGAAATTTTGAGGGCCTCAAAATTTTCAAAGTTGTAGTTAAATCGAATCCTGTGTCCTTTTTAAATATTTTCAATTACATTTTGAACTTAAATAACTTAAACTGATTTAAAGCAGCAGTCGTTAAACCATTAAACCTCGGGGAAAAAAAAAAAAAAAAGGAAAAAAAAAAAAAAGGAAAAAAAAAAAAAAAACATGAGCTAAATATTCAAGTGAATTACATTTTGGTTGATTTTTTGCTGAGAGATTTTGGACTTTAGTTAATGGTTATCAAATAAATGTCAGACTAAAGACGAAAATCTTACCAGAAAACACTGTCAATAAATATTGGGATGCCTCATCCACAATTTTTTTATAAAGCCCCGAAAACATGATGTGCTTTGGGCCCCAAGTGATGCAAGTCAGGCCTTGACCGGAAGTAATGGAAATGGTAATAAGCCCAAACTATAAATGCTATTGATATGTGCCACATATTTCTTTAAAGGTTTGTATAAGATTATTAACATTTTGCTGTTCTTAAAATTCAATCTGTGCTTTAAAATTCGATTGAAAGACTGCTTGAATAGTAAGTCTGTGGTAAATTGACATCTTAACTCCAAACATAGATATCCATTTAGAATTGAACCTCCACCTCTCCAACTTGACGTTTATATAGATAAAAAAACTATGTCTTTAAAAATACTGGCAGGAAGGATTATTATTGTTATTAACATAAGTAGTCAACCTCAATAGGAGAAGTTTTCATCATTAAATATCCACAAATTGCATACGATGCGAAAACTGTAATGTAAAACACTCAAACAATTCCAAGTCATCAAACTTTTATTCAAAGTATCAGAAACCATATATAGCGGGGTAAATTCCCAAACATACTCGTCTCAACAAGAACAGGCGCTTCCCTTTTGTAGTAACAAAAATGTACATAACTGTTAAAAATAAAACATGATCTTCTTGACTTTTCTTTTCGAATCACAATAGACAAAACTATATTTAACATATGACCAGTGGTAGAAGTAGGAGGGAAAAAAGTTGAGGGATGCCCTAAAGTGGGTGAAATTGCACTCCCCCCCCCCCTCTCCAACAATACATTTGATAATTTCGTAATTTGTAATAAAAATATTAACTAGTAAAGAAATAATTTATACTTCCTAACACAAACATTGAACAAGGGTCCAAAATTTTTTGTTAATTTAATGAATATTCTGCGAATTAGTTTTTTTTTTACTTGGAAGTAAGAGATAAAGTGAAGTAATAATTCAACATTATGTTCATAAATGTTTATTTTGATTTAAATAGGGCTTCTAAATTTGCATGCTTTCATGAAATTAAATTAATAGAGAATTCAAGTATGGTTTTTAAAAAAAAAAAACAGCCTGTCAAAAATAGAAATTTGACTTAAAAGAAAGTTCCTCCAAAGTTAAAAGTTGACCAAGCGTAACAGTATTTGTTAATAAAAATGCCTATATCTTTACACAAAGTAGTATGATACATTTTTATATTAGTATATATACCTTAAAGAGTGTTTTTTTTTTTTTTTTTTTTTTTTTTTTTTTTTTTTTTTTAAACTTTAAATCACTTTTTGCCAGTGCCGCTACATTTAAAAGTTAACATTACTTTTTCTTCAGAAGTTTTTAGACGGATTGAGTGTTTTTAAAAGTGGGGGGTGGATTTAAGTGGTTTTAGAAATGGGGGGGGGGGACGCATGGGTATTTTCTTGAAAAGTGGGGGGACGCGTCACCCCGCGTCTACCCACACTTCTAGTACGGCATATGATGAATATCAGAACCTGATCTATCGCAATGGGAACGTGCGTAAAAGCGGTCTTAGTGTCACACATCAGTTTGAAGGTCTCGATAAGAATACTAAGATTACAAGAAATTCAACCAACTTCAGCTTTTAGCTTCAAATAGATATATCTTATTGATACTTAAATATTCGGTGAAAAGTTTTCTCGCCAAATCTATTTCAAAACTTGTGAACGTGACGACATTTTTATTTACAAAAACAATCCCAAATTGGCAGAGTTTTGTCATCAACCATAATAGTGAAGGTTTCGGTTATTAAATGTAGCTAAATTGTACAAGCTTGGCATCTGGTCCCGATGTACCACATTATAAGGTGCATAGAAACTAGAGGTCGGCGATATATCGATACGACGACATTTTTATCGATATTTAAAAAAAAAAAAATATCGATACAAATCATCGATATTTTAAACATTTTTATTTTTTTGATTATCGTTTTGTAGTTCCATGTGTTTTTTCAATTTTCTTTATTCCCTTTTCAAAAACTTCAAAACTAAAGCTTGGACTTGGCTGAGAGACAGTTAAAATGGCACCCTAACCAAAAAGAAAACATAATGAAGTGGAAAGATAAGATTATTTATAAGTAGTCAGTAACAGTGCCCCGTTTCTGTTGCTAAAATGTGCCTGGAATTTGCATCTAATTTTAAATATTAAAAACATCTATATCAGCAAAATATGCGGTAAACTACTTTTCAATTTTTTTTTCTTTAAAAATAAACGTGAATTTTTGCATTGACATCCAAATCTATTTTATTTATTTTGATTGATAATATAATTTATTTATTAAAACAATTTTGTCATAAATTCATGAAAGGTAGAAATTTGCCTTAAAAAACTTCGTTTATGGCAAAATTGAAAAAAAAAAAAAAAAAAAAATCATGTATCGATTTATCGATATTTTTTCTGTGCAACGATATAGTATCGATATTTATTTTGATCGATATTTCCTACCTCTAATAGAAACTGTCTCTTAGTGACAGGTAACTATCCAGCTTGTTTTTCATTCAACTAGAAGCGAAGGTTTAAGAAATATGGTAAGGTTTGACGAGATTTCTTTGAGCAAGCGTCACCAAAGCCTTTCGTTCATTACATCGTTACTTCTTTACCAAGATATTAGCTCTTTTTTGTGTTTCTCACCCCGCATCCCATACGATTTCTACTGCAGACAAAAAATAAAGATCAATACACCATTTAAATTTCCGGTAATTCTGCTTTAGGTTGTATGATACAGTTTCTCATTCAAGTGTCATCCCATCGAGGCGTCACGGCACGATTGTCACCGACTCATCCCTGTCATCATCATCTCATCAAACGCGATCATTCCTCCCAGGGGAACTCAAATCAGCCGACAATTACACAATCAACAGCAGCCAACATTCCCATGCAAGCTTGTATCCTTTTTTCTCCAGTCGCACAAAAGACAACACACTATTTCTTCAACCCTTTTTCCTTGTTTATCACCCAGTCCAGTTTACACCCGTTTGTTGGAGTTATATAATACGTCTAGAGTCGGTGATTTTTTTTTTTCCTTCTTCGTTTCTTTCTTTCTTTCTTTTTATTTGGAAGTCTCAGAATATTCTTTTCGGTGGCATTTGTCCTTCGCTTTGTTGATCGGTTCATCGTCCCTGCAATTACGTCACTGTAAACGTCACTGATGCTATTAGTTGAGGTGAGCAGTGATACAGTTCGAAATAAATAAGGCGTTTTTTGAGGTAACTTGTAGAATGCAGCGGTGGATTTCAATGGGCTTAATCTTTTTTGTTAAGAGCTCATGCACACCAGAGGATATCAATTAACCTTCTAATTTTATTTCTACAAGTTAAATAATTTTAGTTTTGCAACATAGTTATGCAGTGATGTTATTTGGCGGATTATTATTTTTTTTTATAGTTATTTCATCAAACAAAATGTATGAGCAAACACAGTACCACCTACCTTTAAAATTAAATTCGAAATTTCAAATTCATTTGGTCAAATTTACATTTGTCCTGTTTGACATTTTGAAGAGCTATGGTATGTGACGTCGTCATGAATAATAATCATTTTCCCCCCCCCCCCTTTTTTTTTCCAAAGAATATTTTTATTTTAAGGGCATAAATTTCAGCTGCATTATTCAACATGAGAAATAACCCCCGAAAAAAAAATCGCATTCAGTTAGTTAATGATGGAAAGGTAATGAGAAGTTAGTAGGTTACTCTGGGTAATATTTTCATCCAAACAATACTAGATATGCTTTACAAAAATTCGATATACTCTTTTCGTGTTATCAGCGCACTGAATACCCGATAATTTATTCTGTTGTTAATATCAAGTGAAATATAACTTACATTAAAAAGAAAATGACTGTCATCCAAAAAAATCAGCCGCACATTTTATTTAACTTAAAGGAAGTATGTTTCACTTACAAGAAAATATACAACTATTTGTTTTGTTTTCTTTTTACATTCATTAACTGTCACTATTTTTATTTATTTATTATTATTATTTTATTTTTTCTGAAATCTGTGAAATATTTAACTTTGTAAAATAAAAAAATAGATGAATGATTCTTAGTTTTATTCGATATTCTAATACACTAGCTGTAAATAATTAAAAAAAAAAAAATCGAAACATATTTAACCTCCTCACTTTAATCAATGTCATGAAAATTAACCATTCATTACGAATTGTTTAAGACCACAAAAGGACATTTTCCACAACAAAGCAACAGCACTCGTTGAAAAAGGTAGTTATATTTTAATGATGTAATGATTTGAGTCGAGTTAGACGCGAGGCGGGGGTTGGAATAGTGGTCCTTCTCCTCCGGCCGGATGTCGTATCGGGACGTCGATCAAGTCCGGGAAATCTTCGTCGTCAAGTCCATGCTCACGTGACTGGAAATTGATCATTACGAAGTGATGGATGTAGAGGTCAGGTAGAGGGGTGGTCACTGGAAACACAAAACAATATCTCGTTTTTATGGGATTTAAATAATATAATCCCTAAAAACCAAATGTTTAATATAAATCTTTTATATGCATTGCCAATTTTTATACTCGTTAACACAGCGCCGATTCTGTAAACAGCGTGTGCTTGGTATTTGCATATGATTTTAAAAATCAAAAATATTTCTATCAGCAAAATGCGCGGCAAACTACGTTTTAAAATTTATTTATTAAAAATGAAAGTTAATTTATGCACTCACATCCAAATATCATTTATTTATATTGATTAAAATAATTTTATTATTTATTTATTTAAAAAAAAAAAAAAAAAATCGCAACAGGAAAGAGTGTCTTCAGTGGTCGGTTGAATGCTACTTTAGTGGGCGATTGGATGACGGCAAGTTTTTTTTTTTATTAGTATTCCGCAAAGTGACCTTTTAGTGACAGTGACAGACCCCAGAATTTGATAGAATGCATTGTTTATCATCAACATCGAATCTATCTGCCGAGTTTCAGCCCGATTGGATGACGGCAAAGGGGTTAATTAAGGCCTCAGCAGATTCCGCCACCATCGACACACAAAATTGAAGTTAATATAAAGGATCTCAAAACATAAGATTTTTGTGGAGTTTGATGTATCGAAACAGTTGAGAGATATCGATAAAGTATTTCAAGTAAAATTTTATATCCTCACGGAATCACCATTATCATTAAAAAATTTTAATGTATTATTAAAACTTAAATATGCAATGGAACAAATTCAATATTTTGTGTCAACGTTATTGAAATTATATTGAATACTGTTAATTAGTATTTTAACATAAAATCAAACAACTTTGCTTCTTGGAGGGGGAAAGAATTTATAAAATAAATATAGAAATATCAATAGACTATCATTTTTATTTCATTGCATTTTGTGAAGGGCCCTGGAAATCTCCGTAGGACAATCCCATAGAAATATTACAATAAGACTGCTTAAAACAGTACACAGAGAAAGAGACAGGAGCAGTCATCCCTTTCACCAATATGTAAATCTTAATCAATCGGTCCAAAGGGACTCAATATAAAGTACAAATTATCATTATCAATACTTTATGCTTTGGTTTGGAAGTTCCGATTGTTTATTTCTGCCACTTATAAAGAGTTTACCATGGTCAATTCTGCCATGAATGTACCATATACGTGTCTTAATTTTAAGTATATATATAAAAAAAAAAAAATACGAGATCGAAATCTTCTAGGGTAAACCCATCTCTCTCCGATCCCACAACACCAACAAGAGGACATTGAGGCCACGACAGATTTAATGTGCTCTAGCCCTCATTGGGTACACACCGATCTTTGGAGGCCGTCGAGGACCGAACCCACAATGCTCCGATCACAAGCTCGATACTCTAACCACCGGGTTGGTTGTTTTCAGATTATGTGGCACAGTCAGCAACACGAGGGCTATAATACGCCGAAACATTAGTCATTAGACAAGCCAACATACATTTACAAACACCCATGCCTAACACGGGACTCGAACCCGCAACCTCCCGGTCTAGAAGCTAGCACGCTAACCACTATACCGTTTGGTTGGCCTAACCACCGGGATAGCGGGGTCCTTCAATACTCTTTGTGTACATTGTTGGACTTAGACTCTTCTATAACCGTAGACGGAGATAATTTTGGGATTTTTGACTTTTGAATTGCCCAAAATTTTAAATAATGGATAAAAAAAAAAAAATGACAAAGAAGTACTCATCTCTGCGACTGCGATGAAGTCTGTTCAAAACTGGAAATATGGTAATCTAAGCCTGATGAAATTTTTTATTCAAAGGAGGGAATCATCCAGAAAATCAACGAGCCTACTCAAGTTGGCCAATGGGACATTTTCAATTGAAAATTATAATTAATTTTTGTTAAAATGTTTCTTATCTTCCTATAAAAATTTGTCTTTATTTTAAATCGTAATATTTTCAAACAATTACTATAATTTGTAAAATTTTCAGACAAATTTGAAATAAAACGTCTTGATAAATGGTCCCTCCTTTTAATATTGTTCCAGATTGATTTTTTTCTAGTATTTCTAAGCAAAATAAGTACTGTCTCAAAGTCACCCCAATTCATGAGTCAAAATAAGAAGCATAAAGAAGTGGGTTAACTTCATAAATCACCATAGTCGGCAACCTTGTTTATGCTAACAGGAATAATAAAAAACCTAAAATAGTGTCCCAAAGTTACCCCGGTCTACGCTAGCTGTTTTAAAATGTTATCAAACAATGTTATTCCTAAAGGTATCACTATTGTCTAAGTTCTTCATATTTTTGTTGAGAGTCTTTTCTTTTAGAGTTTTTACACTTACGCCAAAGTAAGAAGAGGAAGGCTAATCCGTAGATGAGGCATCCGAACAGGGTATCCCATATTGTGAGGTCCTTCAACGGAAATCCGTTTTCCCCGCCGTACATTAGCCGAACTCCAGGGATTGTGTTGCCCCATCGGACTAGCTTTCGGCCAATCAGTTCAAGAGGATTGTAAAGTGGTGCTGGAAAATAAGAATTTTTTCATCATAGTAGAAAGAAAATGAAATGTATAATTTTATTTTTCAAATTGTATTTCTATATTGCTTTACTATCCGATTGCATTAAGAGAAGTGGGTTAAAAATACAGATTTAGAAATCTGGTGTCACTAGCGTACATCCTCTAAAGCAGCGTTCGCCACTAATTTTTAGATGCGGGCCGTATGACTTATGTTGGAGCTTTTCGCGGGCCAGATACACCAAAATATGTATCTTTAATTATTATTCATTTAACAATACATAGCATTTCTGAAAACTGGAAAAAATCTTAATTTTTTTTTACCTTAATAAAATTACTATTGATATTTGATTCTTTTTTTTTACAAATAATTAAAAAAAAAAATAATAATAGTTTTAATTATTACTAAATCAAAGTCTAAAAGAGAAGTGAATCGATTGTTTCAATGTAAAATGCGACTTAATCTAATTTTGTTGGTTGTTGGTTGTATTCAGATTATCTGGCGCCGTCAGCAACACGAGGGCTATAATGCGCCGAAACATTCGTCATTAGACAAGCCAACATACATTTACAAACACCCATGCCAACACGGGACTCGAACCCGCAACCTCGCGGTCTAGAAGCTAGCACGCTAACCACTATACCGTTTGGTCGGCCTTAACCTAATTTTAAAAAAGTATTTAAACTATACTTCCAGATTACTCCGTTTTACTCGATATCAATTGCGAGACGTTGGCGGTCGAAATCATTTAGTTTATTTTATGATAGAGTCAATGGTCTTTCATTTGTCGCAGTCAATTTTAATAAATGGTCCAAATGAGATACAGTTAAGTTATTCCTGTATTTATTCTTGATGAAAACCACCTTGCTGAAAACTTCTTCATATAGTTTCTACGGGCAGGTAGTGGAGAACTCAGTTTCACATTAGTTAACACACATTATTTCGGATAAATTACAATTATGTAAAAAAAAAAAAGTCTATATCATGAAATTTTTTTTTTTTAATCTTCTGTGGTGACAGCGGGCAGCAGAAATATCTATCTCAGGCCAAATCAGGCCTGCAGGCCGCTTAGTGGCTAACGCTGCTCTAAAGTGTTCATTCTATAACAGAAAAGTAAAGGAAATTGGCGATTTTTAGCGACCACCATTAAAAGAGAATCAATATGCAGTTTTGCAATACGTCAAATACGAAATTCATTGTATGATTGGTGTCTTACAAATTTTACATAAATAATTTACTATTTTTCGAAATTAATTAATGGATATAAATAAAAACAATTGCAAGTTTTACTATTTTAAAATCGCAGATGATTCTTTGCATCTGAATTTAAAAGAGAAAAAACATCCTGCACAGCGACCTCTGCTGACGTACATTTCGTTGTTCTTTTTAATTCAGAACTAAAGAATCATTTGAATATTAAAAGTAGTAAAGTGTAATATTATCTTTATTTATTTTTAGCGCCATTTATGAAAATGTATCGATATTTTTTATGCAATATTAAGCTAATACTAATTCTAGAAAGAATTTTTATTATATATATATATATATGACAACGTTGCATTCCCGTTCTAATTTAGTGGCCCCCACTGAATATGGTCAATTCTTCAACATGCAATGAGAACTATGGTAGGTGAACGCTAGTGGTGTCTCTGTGGTAAATATACGGGTTAAAAAAGAATTTATGACACCAAATTTTGATTTTGAAGTAGAATTTCTTTAAATCGTTGAGACTGCTGGAAATGAGCTTACTTAAGCTTACAGCTAGGGAAAAATTAAACTGCCACAATATTTTATGTCAGTATTAGAAAGGATTCCTATTTTACGTCGCGTTTACATTCTGTTATGAAACTGACATCAATGCTATATTGAATTCTTTCCTGCAACCGATTAAAAAGTATTTGATGTACCAAGCACGAAGAATTTAGTTCTAAATTGAATCGTGTCAATTTAAAGTAGGGGAATGTTTTTCTATAACATTCTGGTTGGCAAGAATCTCTACAGAATATGGACATATATTTTTAAATATTGAACTTTTTTTACATGCGATGTAAGTAACATATAAAAATATTTTACAACTTATTTAGATCCTAGTAAATTCTTCCAAATTATGAAAGAGTTGAAAAATTGAAAAATAGCTACAATTATAAAAAAAAAAAAAAAAAATCGAAGCAACTTTTTAAAAATACCCCCCCCCCCCCCCACCTAACTTTCTAAGCCTCTGGTTGTTTTGATACAGAAAAAAAAAAGAAAAAAGTCTTTAAAGAATGAAATTGAAATGTTTGTAGAAACAAACTCGATGCTGTTCAAAATTACCCAACCCTATTATGTAGTTATTCCCTTTCAGTTGCAGAACTGAAGGTTGAATTTAGTGTTTTAAGGTTAAAATTCCAAGTACGGTACGGATTTTGTGCCAAGATGATTCTTGACAGCAAATGGAAGCCAACGCCATTTTTTTTTTTTTTTTTTTTTTTTTAAATAAAAAGTGGATTTCTTTTGGTTGCCATATTCGGCGCGGTTTTATGTCCAGCTGTTCCCAACCTTTTTAGATGTGCGGACCACCTATTTAGTAAAACAAAAACTTTGAGGCCCACTAATTAATACAATACAATAAGTATGTGAGTGCTTCAGTAATTAATAAACAGATCATACAAGATAGATTAAAAAATAAATTTTCTTTATAAAAAAAGGAACTTTACTGTTTTCACTTTGCTGTTACAACTATAAGAAAACTAAAATACGAGTGGTCAAAGTTAAAAACTAAGTCAATGTTCCCCATGAGAAAGTCAATAACTGAAATAAAATGGATAGTTTTATAGCCTTGCTCTTCACGCATTATTACACCATCGAAGAATGCAATCGAATAATTCGATCGTTACTAACAATCGAATGACTCGATTATTCATATCTTTCCCCTGAAGCTCTTGTAAGCTTCTGTTAACCATGGGTTAGGAACCACTGAGTAAACAATTCTTGGCGCAGGATCCATACCGTACTTGGAAATTTTACTGTTTTTAAATCTAAATAGTAAACAATGAAGTATACGGAGTAGAATATAAGCATTTATATTCTTCTCCATCCTTCGATTCTTTGCTGGTATTATCTAGACCATGGCAATTAGACTGCCCAAGCCAGGGAACTCACCCCGAAGGGTTTAGAGTTGGGATAAACCCTGGCCGGGAGAAAAGTGTCACCACCAGCCCGAAGGACATCCCCCGAGCGCCCCATCCCTGCCGGAACAGCTTTATTGAAAATTAGGTAAGTTTTACAATGGTGACTGTTAAGTATAAACATAGTATAAGTTGGCAAAAAAGGGAAAACAAAACAATGCTTCTTTCTATAAAAACACAAAAACGCGAACAAATAAATTTAAAATAGATGAGTACTCATAAAAATAAACCACAACAAGGAACACATAAAAATAAAAATTTTACAAGTAAAATAAGAAAAATAAAGCGATAAAGTTGAGGATTTATAATATTGTTTATATCTATAATACCTTTTTTTTCTTTTTACAGATATGCCTGCGCCACCAAAAACCTTTAATTAACTACTCTTATCTATTGCCTAAATATAATCAATTTTCCTTTTCTTCTCTTTCCCTTCTTTTTTTTTTTATAAATCTGGATCAGTTGTACTGGATATAAGTTGCAGAAAAATATAAGTTAAGTTTCTTTACCTTTCCTTTTTATCATTAATAACAGGATCAGTTGTACTGGTTATAAGTTGCAGAAAAATATAAGTTAAGTTTCTTTACCTTTCCTTTTTATCATTAATAACAGGATCAGTTGTGCCGAATTAAAATAAGTTTCTTTACAGGTTTAAGTATTATTTAGGCGGTGCCGGCAAGATATTAAAAAAGAAAAATAATGGATAACAAAATGGAGCTATCCCATTGGTAAGTACATAAAACCCAAAAGTTCCCTTTCCTTAAAAAAAAAAAAAAAAATGAAGGGGTGTAGGGGGGGGATAGACCTGGAAGTGACAACAGAGTAAAAAAAAAACTGAAATAAGAATAATATGCATATATAGTATTGAGCCCGATAGCTTAGTTGGTTTGTTAACGGACTCTGTGCCACTGTCCATGGATCAAATCCCGCCGGTGACCCCTTTTTCAAAAATTTAGAAAATATTTAAATGAGCTAAAATAAGCAGCCAATCAGCGAATTCGAGTTTAAAAGATAGAAAAATAAAAGACAAAATCAAATAAAATATAAGAATCCAGATGGACACCACCAGGATAGCCTGGTGGTAGGGACTCGGCCTTCTGAACTGCCCAAGCCAACTCCACGGGTTCAACTCCCGATCGAGGAAGAGAGGGCAGTCAGTTGGCAAAAAAAAGCAATTCGTGTCGGACTAAAGCGCGAGGACTAACTTGGAGTATGCATGTGAAAGGTGATGGATATGTGTATTGTGTGAGTTTATAATTAATATGTATGTATTTATTCCAGGACAGATGAAGTGGGGAAATAATAAAAAACAATGATTAATAGATTCTCTGAATAAAAAGGGTGCCAAAAGAAATACTTTATTCCAAATTTGGTAATCAATGAGATCCAGACCGGGAGCCTTCCCATTTTTAATTTTTTTGAAAACATTTTGAATTTCTATATCTAAAACTGGGGGGATGTTTTCGCCCTGGTTAAAAAATGAGGGGAAAGAAAAAGACATTTCGGAAGAAGAGGGGCCCAAAAAAGATTCCCAAAAAAATGATCCATAATTAAATTAACGCGGTCGGTAAAAGTTAAATTTGGATTATCAGAATGAATTTGTAGATAATCTGCAGGTTGTAATTTATCGAAAGCCATTTTAAAGGTGATACCATAAACTTGATCATGGAGTGCACAAAAGCGACGCCAAGAGGCAGTCTTTTCAATATTGAGATTTCTTTTAAAAATAGCTCTGGCTTTCTTGTAACGAAGGCTCGCGGACTGGATCTCACCGATAGAACAATTATTGTTACGTAAATTTTTAAATTTTTTAAAGAGGGCAGTTAGTAAATTCCTTTGGGTTTTCAACTCCGGAGTCCACCAATTGAATCTTCTACGGGTATTCTCCTTCTTTTTTCTCTTACGGATATTTTTGAACGCACAGTCACGAACTAAATCTATAAAGGTTATAAAAAATTCTTCCAAGGAAGAAATATCAAAAATACTGTCCAATAGGCGCCTCAAGGTTGGGATGTGTTTCCTAAAGTGAAAAGCAAACCTACCAAGTCCAAATTTGGACTTGAAAAAAAATTCTTCTGTAGTTAAAATACCACTCCCGAGGGACGCTAAAACATAACGGTGATCGCTTAAAGACTCTGTGTCCAGGATCTTCCAAGATTTTAAAAAATGAAAAAAATTGGAGGAAATCAGCGTGAGGTCGGGACACCCCCTACCCATTGATGAGTAGAAGGTGAACCCTTCCTCAACACGATTGCATAAAGAGAAATTATTTTCCAAAAGAAATTCCATGACTCTTCGGCCCCGAAGATCTTCAATGCCATAACCCCAGATCGGAGATCTGGAGTTGAAGTCACCCATGACAAAAAAATTATTTCGGGAAAAATCTATTTCTGAAAATTCGTCAAATTGAACATTGATATCGGCGTAGACCATGGCAATTGGAAAAATACTAAAAATCTTGCTTTATAAGTACGATACTTTTCCCCCTTACAAATATTATCTTAAAATGCTGAATTAACATTCACGCCAATTGACATAAACGGATAAACGTGTTTAGTACTAAATTATTTTAATTACATGAGTTAAATATGAGTTTTTTTTTTTTTTTTTTTTTTAATTTAAAACAAATTCTCACCTTCACTTTCCCAATCGCTTGAAGAGAGATGATAAATTTCAAAGATTAGTACGCTTATTACAGCAACAATAATTACTAGAGAAAGAGAAAAAAAAAATGTATTTAGTTAATATATTAATGAAGAAGAAAAGTGACCATAAACATAAAGTATAATTTCAGCCATATATGTCTTTAGCATAAAAACATGTTTATTTTAATATTTTGTTATTCAAGAAGGGCAATAGTTGACCTTGAATATAAAAGTAGGTTAAAATTGAGATAGTTAACTTAATAAAAGCTATTTCAAGAGCATTTTTTTAGTTTTCAAATACTATAATTATGCAAGTACGTATTTTACTATATTGATAAAACATTTAAACTTAAAAATACCATTATTTCAAAAGTTCAATTTAAAGCTAATTCCACAGCCTTACAACCACTTTAATATAAAGTATCCTTGACAAGCATGAAATGTAAGAGTTGCCATCTTTTGAAAATGACAATACTATCAAAGGATCAGCACCTGAGCTGGGACTCGAACTATGGAAAATCAGTTTAAAAACCAACGGATCCAGCGATTAAGTTCTATGATTCTGTAACCAATGAACTAGTGTAAATTTGCATAAGAAACAAACTTATTTAACTCACCAAGAAAAAGAAAAAAGCATTTGAATTTCCTGGCATACATTATTATATTATCTGTTATCACCTTGAATTAATAATTAAGAGAATAACACAGTGAATAAATCAATACAATTTAATTTTCTCTATTACATTTACATCATTTTTTTTTTTTTCATTATTTCTAAGAAAACACACGTTTCTTTGAAAGCAACCAACGTGTTAGGTTTGGAGGGTAATTAGATAGAACAAAATATTCTGCAATAAGTGCCTAACAAATGCAATAGGATTTTGATTATCTAAAAACTTATATTCTTATAGCATCAGTTTTTGAATAAATTAAATAAACAAGTATTCCTTTGAATAGGAAAAACATTGACAAAAATCCTGTATTGGACCAAATCATTCACAACGGTAAGTATCTAATTAAATATACTTTTAAAAAATTGATTTTATCTTTTGTTACGAAAATAAACAAGTAACTTAATCTAACATGTTCAGTTCATTCTTACGGAACATGAGTAATATTAAATAAAATTATTGAATATCAAAGCTTCTTACATCTTTTCCTCATGGCAAAAAATAAATCTAAACAAACTATTTTTTATGAATACTCTGGTTTACTGTTTGAAATATTGTCTTCATTTATAAAAAATTTGGGCTCCCTCTATGAATTTATTCCACAATTTAGTTGCTGACTAATAAGTAATAAAAATGATAAGTCTTAAAAAATGAAATGGATTGTAACAATACTAGACATTGTATAATAATAATAAACTCTACCATATCGCAAGATCATTCAATATGGTCATTGTGCAGTTATTTATTGTAACTAAAAGTACATTGTTACAAAACTATAAAAATATTGGCTTTCTTAGACGATGGTATTTTTAACACTGTATTCTTTCAAAGTGAATCAAATTTTATGGTAAAAATTCCAAGTACAGTACGGATTCTGTGCCAAGGTGATTTCATTTTTTTTTTTTTTTTTAATGAATGAATGAACTGCTTATGGTTGCCATAATTTAGCGCGATTTTATGTAAACAATTCTTGGCGTAGAATCCGTACCATACTTGGAAGTTTTACCAACCATTTCTATAATATTATTTCTTGAAATTAATCAAATTCAGAATTCACTATACTGCGTAAAAATTAAACTACTTTTGATCACCAGAAATACTTTAACAGACGATAAACCTAATAAAAAAAAAAGTAGAAAAAAAAAAGAAGGAAAAAAAAAAAATTGAACCCCAACGAAATCTTAGGAATTTTTATTGTGTAACTAAAAAGAAAGAAGAAAAAAACTCGCAATTTGATTGAAATAGTGTTGCAGCACAAGTCTCTCTGGCAGCACACTTCAAAAGGGAAATTACACACGCACAACTGAAGGTGAAAAAATCAACATCGGCGAATTCAAAGGGCAGTTTTTGGACTTTCTTTATCCGAAAGACGTTCCAATGTCATCACCGTGTAATTACTGACCACCTAGAAACCCGGTTTTATTTTAATTTAATTCCTTTCAAAGGAATCGACTAGATTAATAATCATTTCTCTCACATTCCAAGACGGAATCTCGTCTCTTTATTATTGCCCTGTATAATTCCTCCTCCTGTTTTCACTGTCTGGTGGTGGAACAAAGGGAGACATGCCCTTTCACATGGCACCATGCCTTTTCATCAGAATTAATTTCCATGTACCTTGGTAATTGCATTTTTGTGTGTGAAAACCGTGTCTTCGTTTCAAAACGAAGAGTGGTAAATAAACACTCAATGGAAGGCAGATTTTTGTGTGGGTTTTTTAGAACATGCTATATATGGAAAGTAATGACGGGGTTTAGTGAAATATGTAACACATCTTCTAGTTGCTTGTGTGTACTGAAAAGACCACCCGCATTAGATGTCTACGGTATTTGAGAGTTGGTGGTGCTATTACCTCTCAAAAGTTGTTCAGTTTGGAAAACTGAATCACTTTTGAATCACTTCAATTATTGTTCAATGCTTTCCTTGTTGAGCTCTGCTTAGTATATATAGGTGTATTTTTTTTTTTTTTTTTTTTTTTTTTTTTTTTTTTTTTTGTAATGCTATAGAATCTCAAACAACAAAAAATATTATTAACAGATTAGAGGAGGCCGCGACACTTGAAGAGATAAGACTTGAGCCTCCACAAATACAATGTTTGAATCTTGTCAGGACAAAATGTTCATTCTAGCGCACCAGACACACACACGTGACAAGGCAGTTATTATATATGTCCATGTGCCAACTAATAACACTTTTAGGTCTATTATCAAAAAAGTGGACTTTTACGACTCTTATCTTTTGGTCTCCAAATGAAGACTAATGAAGTGTTCCCGTTGGTAAATTGGGTAACCTAACTTGAGTAGACACTTCTTTGTGACTGACTTAGTAACTAAATTTGTTAAATGCATATCCAATTTTTATATTCATTAACCTAGTGACATTAATTTGTCGCTGCTTTCTCGGTACTGTAAATCTGTTTCCCTGCATTAACTCTTTTATGTAAACATAGTTTTACAGATCGTAGAATAGAAAACCGATCCTCGTCTTTTCACTTAATTGATGATGAAATACTTAATGACATCAATTTGTCGCCGCTTTTTCGATACTGTAAATCTGTTTCTCTGCATTAATCTTTGTTGTAAAAATAGTTTTACAGATCGTAGAATAAAAAACCGATTCCCATCTTTTCACTCAATTGATGTTGAAATACTTAATTTTATCTATTTGTCTCTGGTTTTCTCGATATTGTATGTCTGTTTCCCTGCATTAACCCGATCTATCTTGTAAAAATAATTTTGCATATGGTAGAATAGAAAAACGAGGCTAATCTTTACACTCGATTGATGTTGAAATTGTGTATGACGTCAATCTGTCGCTGCTTTCTCGATGCTTTATTTCTGTTTCCCTGCATGAAATCTATCTATACTGCAAAAATGGTTTTACAGATTGTAGAATAGAAAAAAATGCTAATCTATTAAACGGATTTGTGTATGAAGTACTAAATGGCTTAGTCTTATTTTGAATACCCAATGGCCAAAGTATTACTTCTCTACTGTAACAATAATTTGTCTTAAAACATGGATATTAGTTTCATCTCAAATATGTGTATTCGTGGTCAAATATAAAATGAAAATGCATAGTTAGAACTATTTGTAATTACTCTAATAATATTAAATATTTATTTTTAAATCTAATATATATTAGACTATGTATTTACTTGTAAACCCAATATTTATTTCATACAGTACTTAATTGCATATTATTAAACATTCGTCATTAACGGAACAAAATAAGTTGTAAAAAGAAACAAAAGTTTTATTTTCGATCATAATACAAGTTTGTAATCTGCATCTCCGACTCAAAATAGAAATGTGTTCATTTCAATAAAGTTAGTAGTCCCTGCTTAGAGTACCTTACATAATCAATCGGTCGAAGCTATATATCGGTTCTGTAATTTTTTCTCTCTCTATGAATACACATCATGCTGCGAAAATAGTTTTATTAATTGTAGAATTGAAAGCCGATGAAAATATTTATAGGAAGCCCAATGGAATCAATCAAGCGGAATTTTATATCGATACTGTATATCTCTTTCTCTGCGTAGCACATTCTATGTTGGAAAATTAGTTTTATACATGGTTTTAAAGAAAAATCCTTAAGTGTAAATCCTAAAGTGAATTAAATTTAAGTACAATAGCTTCAATTAGTTGATGCTGCTTATTTGTTTCCTTACAAGAACATGTTTCAAACCATGAAATCAGTTTTGTAGATTTTAGATTGGTAAACTGTTAAAATGCGTATACACGTATGAAAGAAACTTGTTTGTTTGTGTGTGTATGTTGAAAATGTATAGAAAAAATATGAGTCTATAAATTAAAATATGGGTATAAGAAGACTAGTATGATATTTAGGCAATGGACAATTCCCGCATTTTTTTTTTTTTTATTCAATTCTAAATGCTTAGAAAAGGCCATAAACACAAAAAATGCTGCTCACTGGGCTTTTTCTTTTTTAATTTGCAACCTAAGTTCGCTTGTTTATTGTGGCTGGGAAAACGACACATTTTGTTCAAAGCTAATGTGACGTCACTTCATCTGAAACAACTTGGCTTAAAACTAGTTTTGCAATTTTCTCTCAAACAGAACCAACCGATATGGGATATGGCAATTGTCTACCAAACATACACCAACTATTTGGCAGAAACTTCACGATAAGCATAGAAACGGAAAGCTGTAGTGACGTCACAACTATAGCGGATCGTTTTAATCGGACTGCGATAGGACGGGGATTCAGGACAATTTCTTTTCTTAATATTTAACCAACTAATTTTTTAAAAGAACTTTTGTTTGAATATTTGGAATCAGAAAGAAATTCTTCACAAATATAAACTAATTTCACACGTTTTAAAAAATGCGGGAATTGTCCATTGGTTTTTCAACTTGTCCGATTAACTTCTTTAACTTCCTTTTGTCAGTGAAACTATTCGAAGTCACTTGAATCTTTCTATTCTTCTTTTAAAAACTGTTTACACAGGGTGATGAAGCTTACATATTAATCTAAACATATATTCTAAATTTAGAAATATGACCGAAAAAACAAAACACATTTACTTAAAACGACTAACGGGACAAAACTAACTACCCTTTTTAAAAAAAACCAACCACAAACACTGCAAAGCAACTAAAATAAAATTCGATAAAAAAAAAAGAACATATAAAAAAGAAAAAGGCCACCGGGATCAAACCTAAGGTGGGAAAGAAACACACAAGAGAATTACCTGATTTTTTTTCATCATGGTGAAAGTCGGTATCCACAGAAGTTTGCGTGAATGGGGGTAGGACATGCAACATTCCCTGAGCTCATATTTCGTCGACTTCCGCTACCCCCTCCCTCTCCCCCCACGCAAACCGAAAAGTACACTCGTATATATCTGAGTCTGATTTCAGCAGAAATTAGGAAGAACGGAATAAATAAATAAAAGCAAATCGTAGGGGAGTTCAAAGAAAGAAATTAGAAAAAAAAAGAAGAAAAAAGAAGAAAGATTGACAGCGTAAGTCTACACCTTCTTGATGTATTGATAGGAACTAGTTCTAGGTGTCTTTTCTTCTCTTTTTTTTTTTTTTTTTGCGGGTCAATCGAAGTGGTTAATTCATTAAATTGGATCACGTGAACTGGAAAAATGTTAATTGCAACACAGGTTGAAAGGGAATCGCCTGAGATTTGTTCGCCTGACAAAAAAAAAAAAAAAAAAATAGGTTGTTAAAGAAAAATCTTGGATTTCAAAAGATGGAGCTACAAAGTAACTTATTCTTTGCAGAAATAACAGTACACTTGTACTACAAATCTTTTCCCCGATTCTAGATTCGACTATGTTTCTTTGTTGAAATAACTTTGTTATTATTTTTTTTTTTAATTAAATTTCATTGAGGGAATGTGTTTTCATTCGATATATTGAACATTAAGTTTGTTTAGAATGTCTTTGATGTTGCCTATTTCCTAACTTTATTCTTGTTTGCTAAGTTCTTTATAGAAATTTTGTTTGAATAAATTTTGATTTCATCTTTTATAAATGAACGTTGTTCATGTTCTAAGCACAGGTATATGATAGGCTTTTTTAAGTATGAGGATAATAAAGTAAATCAATAACAATTTTGTTCTTGCCTATTTAGTAACTTTATTATTGTTTTATAGTATAATACTCTTCTTTGCTTAAATCGTCTTCAATCAATTAACTTTGTACCTGTAGTGAATAACATTAATCGTATATACGGCTGATGGGTCTTGATCTTTTTGAATTGACGAATTATTCAACCTTGAAAAATTATTAACTTTCTATCTTTCAGGATGAAGGAGGGGAAAGTAAAAACTGTGTGTAGTGATAAACAATTTAGCAGGTCTGATGAATTTAGGTACAAAACGAAATGTTTGATCAAATTATACTTACAGTAATTTCTTTTCAATAATTTTCTGTGGCAATTTGCCAACAATACTTTCTAAAAGTTAACAAATGATTTTTTTGGAATATCATTAACGTTTATAAGTGGAATTCATAAAAAATTTTAAAACAAAAATCTAAGTGAATACAAAGTTAAACTATTTGTGAAGAGTAATTTTAAAAAAAATATATAATTATGGGAATTTCATCCCTTTTTTTTTTTTTTTTTTTTTTTGAAGGGGGAATGAAATAGACGGTTAATTTGGAATTTGGGGTTGAAAATGAAAAAAAAAAAAAAAAAAAAAAAAAACTTACACGGAAAAACGTTTAGAGAACTCTTGTAGCTTCGTTTATTTTTACAAAAATCATAAATATAATAAAAAAATTCTGCATCAGAAACTTCAAGGTGGTTTCGAAAATAACCAATTCATACAGTTATTCTTAGTATTACATCTCAGTATTCTATACACCCAACACGCCATCTTGGGGGAAAATAGCCGCTTATCTATACAGTAAAGTGTTAGCAGCTGAAAAAAATTTCATTGCATGAAATACTGACTTTCTTTGACTGTACTGTACAGTACATTACCCTTAATAACTTATATAGTTTATGACTTAACGCAGAAGAATTTTCAGAATTTCATATTACCTTACTATTCAATAATACTTGAAGTTTCCCTACATATCAGCACAAGTCATACCCTTTCATTTAAGCTCGAACTGGTGTAGAACATTTTAACGTAAGATGGCGTGTCAAGAATTAAGTATTAAATAACAACTTAATAAAGAGATGAACTTAAATCAATCCAAAAATTAAGCTTAAATGATTCATCAATTGCGGATTCTCCAACTTTTTATGTTTTACACATCTAAATAAAATAATGCGCTTTAAAACCATAGTAATCATTTACGATAGCCATATTATTCATTTGGTTTTAAATAACTTTTCATAAAAAAAAGTATAAGACCTGTAAAGATGCATAAATCATTTATGGTAATCCTGTATAATCCACAATCATAAGCATCCTTGAAAAACCAAGGCCTAAGAGGCAGTTTTCATTAATCGTATCGTTATATATATTTTATCGAATTGCATCGATATATACATTAATCGCATCGCATCGAATATATATCGCTTCAAACGACATCCGGATTCAGGCAGACCTTGAAGAAACTACTGAAACTTCCATCAAAAAGCAGGCAGCCCTAATATTGGATCATCCCCCCCCCCTCCCTCCTTCCTTCTTCCCCAAACAAGAACAATCATGGAAGTCCATCAAAAAACCACCATTACCTGTCGAGTTGTGTAATGGTGTGGCAGTGGATTCCAAAGTGTCTTATGCGACCATGAGGAGGTCTTCTGAGTGTTCCACCAAACAACAAGGATGAAGCAATTTGCGAGGCGTGTCTCTTCACGAAGTTGCCAGAAGGCTTCCATTGCTCGGATACTATTTGAAGAATATTCCTCAATGGAAGGGAGATCAGCTTTGTTATGATTGGGTGCAGTTTCAGATTCGGTTCTCCCGCCTAACCTGTCCAGGGAGGAATGTTGAAAGATCTTGAGAAAATCAACATCTTTAACGGAATAGTCTTTCTTCTCTCTCTCTCTTGCACGCACTGTCTTTTACAGGATGGAGGTTGATTTAAGAGTAATTTCTTGTAACGACATCAGCTTACGTATTTAGTGTGGATAGTTTGAAAGGTTTTAATGGTGGGGAAATATGAACAAATGGAACCACACCTGTTTTTGTGTGGTGCAAGATCTGGTTTGAGAGTTCATTTTATGCGTTCTGAACGTTTCACTTCTGAAACCTTAGATTTATGTATTATGTTACACCACTTTTTTCAGAAAATTATCTCCTATACTTTTCATACTTTTTCTTGTGCAACTTTTAAATTTAGTTAGGCCCACCAATACCGAAAAGTTAGATGCAATGTAGTTTCTAAGTATTTCTGAAGCTGAACAATTAATAAAACATTTCAACCTCGTAAATACATATTCAGTTGTAAAAATTGAAATTTAAGCAAGAGAGACGCGATTTAAACTGGACAAAAGATTCAGGTGACAGGTTTATAAAGAAACTGACTTTTTATCAGAGGAATCAGCTGTCTGCATCTAGAATAGACAGTCGATATCGAACAAATTGAGATTTGCACCTTAAAATTAATTGATATTGTCCAACTTGAGGGATATTTTAGGGATAGCTGAAAGATTAATAATTTTTAGCATATTATTGAGCATATTATTCGTATGTTCGTAGCTTCGTATGTTCCAGAATTTAGAGAAAATCAAGACCTTTTATCGACTGTTAGTAGAGTTGAGTTGAATTTGCAATTCGGTCTGTTAGGTGGTGGGGGACGCAGGATTACTTAAAACAGAATCTTCGAAAACTATGTATTCCTCCAATCCCTTTAAAATATGGATTAGAGGCATGATAGGGCAGCAGAGTTTTTTTTACAGGGATGAATAACATATTTTTTCTACACTATATCTTTACTGCCTATCCAATAATACTTCGAACACATGACCTACGTAGTTTTTGTTTCTTAACATTACATTTCACATGATACAACAATTAAAAACATATTATTCTAAATTAGTAAACATGATATTTTATTATCATATAAATATGTATCCCGAAAGAAAAGCGATCTATGTCCAAATTTTTTGAAATTGAAGTTTTGGCACCATCTTAAATAATACTTTCCGCTCTTTCTAGTGGAATTGAAGCACTATGTTCTAGGTTAAATAATAACCGATTTAGATGTTTTTGAAAAGCACTATGTTCCATCATAACAAAAGACAGAAAAGATCGTAACTGTTACATTCATTAGGTTCTCCTGTAAAATTTGCTTTTTGTGACATAGTAAAGAAAAATATTTATTAATAAATTTGAACTGGTTAATTGCAACACCCTGCTCTGTTCAGCGAAATACGAGGCGTTTCAAAAGGGACTCCTCGATCTTTAAAAATGCTCATCTCACAGGTATTAAAACTACTTGTATACTTATTGAGATAAAATTTCAATATTCCAATAAAGTTCAATAAATAAATACAAATTTTATTGAGTGTCTGATAAACATTTAATTAGTTTTAATCATCTGCGAGGTCCCTTTTTTTCCCAAATTTTTAAAGCTCGACAGTGATTTTTGTTCAATCCCGTACGCTCCTGTCACCACTTTATGAATTTCTAATTGCCCTTAAAATTATATTAAAAACATAATTTCTGCTACAACGTCATTCATCAATGTTATTACAAAAAATGCATTACCAGAGTAGAGACAATAATTTTTAAGCTTATGAATACAATTTCATATTAACGAATATAAGCGTTTATCCCGTCTCAACGCTTAACTTTTACATATAATAATAATAATAATAATAAAGCTTGTTTTTGATTTTGAAAGACTAGAGTAAAAATACAAATACTTTTTCAAACCAGTCAGTTACTGCGGTTTGACAACATGCACAGACTATTTACCTCCGTCTTTTGAAGAGGATGCTCTTTAATTCAAACAACAAAACCGCCAACTCTCAATCATCTGTAAATATAACTGGCAGTCGACACACGCTTTGCCCAATCCCTTTCATTGAACAGGAATGCCACATGTAGTTGACCTTGTGAACATTTGAGTGATTTAACCAGGCATAAAAAAAAAAATTTGAGGAGGCATCATCAACACGCAATATTCCCTTAAAAGATAATACCGCAACTTTGCT
Source organism: Linyphia triangularis (assembly GCA_963978545.1). Taxonomy (NCBI): domain Eukaryota; kingdom Metazoa; phylum Arthropoda; class Arachnida; order Araneae; family Linyphiidae; genus Linyphia; species Linyphia triangularis. Next base: position 38,662,696 of record OZ021729.1, read on the forward strand.
GGAGGTCCTGATCAATAAATTCATCGTTAGGATATCTTTTCCCTATGAGTAGATATTCATTAACAATTTGATGACCGTCTATGTTGTCGCTTTTATGTGTCATCTGTTTCTCTCGTTCATGGGAGTCTACGAAATCGTAGGAAATAATTCCAACAATAAGTTCATGTTACAGTCATACTTTGACTTCGAAAAGAAGCGCAAATATCTGAAACATGAAATTGCTTTTGGAAAGTTATCAGTAATAATTTAGTATACAACCAATTAGGAGCTTTAAAATACTTTGCTATTAAATGTATTACAACTTGACGTTTATATGGGTTAAAAGCTATATTTACTAACCGAAGATTCAATGCACATCTGTATCAGTTAAAAGAAAATGAATGATAAAACAGTGGAAACAAATTAAAGGAATGCTTCAAAGTTTTCAAATAACAATCCAGAAGTAATTATCAAAGAAAATTTCCCAAGTTCAGTTTATACATTCAAAATTTATTAGAGGTCGGAATTTTCAATTTTGCCATGAACGAATTTTTTCAGAACAAATTACTACTTTTCATTCTTTTTGTAAAGTGACTATTTTTCCAACTGGAATTGATCTATTACAAAAGAAAAAATTATATTATCGCTTAATTGGTGCAATAATTTTAAGAAAAATTTAGATAATTTTCAACAGCTTTTAATGGCAACGTTGAATATTTAGCATAATATTTTTACTATGTAAATAACTGAAAAATTAACAGAGGCATGAATATATAAATATATATAATTAACTCGTTTTTCTAAATTTTATTTTAATTTTCAAAAGCCAGGGAGGTGCACCCCTCTGAACCTTAATGTTGGCGCCCATGATTATGAAGTGTATGGCAAAATATTGAACATTAGTGTCATTTTAACTGCCTATCTGCCAAGTCCAAATTTTAGTTTTGATATTTTTGAAAAAGGAATAAAGAAAATAGAAAAAACACATGGAACTACAAAACGATCATTCAAAAAATAAAAATGTTTGAAAATATCAATATATCGGTAACTTTTATCAATATTTTTAGTATCGATATTTTTAAAAAAATATCGATAAAAATACCGCAGTACCGATATATCGCCGATCTCTAGAATTTATGCTCAACTTCATATCAAACCATGGGAACTCGCACCATGAGATGTTTTCTTACTCTTACATTTTTTTTCGGAAGTTCACTGTGTGTGTTTTTTTTTTTTTTTTTTTTTTTTTTTTTCTTTCTTCACGAGCTTTTAAATATTTCGAGAAGTTTCGCATATTTGTAATTTGTTATTTGATTCTCTCTCCATATTTGGTAAATGTAACTTACTTTGCATAAATAGAATAATATTTTCTCCGAAATTTTTTTCTAATTCACCATTAAAATATTTGGTTTCGTAATTTTATCTCATATAAGTAAAAATGAGAGAACATCTTTTATGCTAAATCTCTAAAACCAGTTATGTGTGGAAGTTTTGCGGGTTAATAATGAAAATATATTTGGATGTTGTTCTTTGTGAATCAATAAAACTAAAACTTTTTAGATTTATTGGATATTTTCTAGTGCTAAGGCTCACATTGGCACTCCTCGACCTCGACCTATTTAACATGCAGCAGGAATCATAAATTGTACACCTCAATGTCATGTCAGCACCCTGGTTATGTCCTAAGATCTTCCAGTCAAGCGCACAACGTTTTAGCTAGTAACCCACTGGCAATATTTAATATCTTATGAAATGAAGTTAAAAAAATCAAATTAGTTAACTCATTTTATCCTGCAGTTTCTTTAAGAGCATCTATTCTTTGAAATAAGAACAATCAACGTCGAAATATTATCAAAATGGGTTATGGTACATGGTAGAAAAATTTAGTTTTTGTAGTTTATTATGCCAAGACAACCAAACTTCCAATTTTTTTTTTTTACGTTTTTTAGAATTTTGCAAATTGTTTATCATTGAAGCAAAAGACAGTTTCCTCTATTATGCTTCACAAAACTAAATATAATAGCAGCGGCAGTTCTTGCTCTAAGGACCTGTTATATGGAAATGCACTTAGCAATTTGCGTTCACCTAAGAAGGAGGCCCCGAGCATTTGTCCCGAATGCTTCTCTGTAGACAATTTCTTTTGGAAAAGGTTCCACTTAACCCCGTGAGTAAAGTATAATTAATTCAAATGATTGCCTCTAACAAAGATTGGAATTGTATTCGGCAGAAGCTGTTTTCAACTCTTTTCTTTCGTGATCAGTAGCTCTAAAAAAAAAAAAAAAATTAAGGTTAGGAAATTGACTTTGGAATACTAACCTACTTAGAGTTGGGGCGTTTAGATATTGGCAAAAGCAAATTTTATGTATACAACTTCAAATGCCAAGGGTCCAAATGTGGCTAAACAATAACTCAACGTCTGTTTTCCAATTGAATTTTCAAATAGTCTACTTCCAAAATTTGCACATTTTTTTATTTTTTATTTTATGTAAAGTCGTATTCCTTAGCGTTTTTTTTAATTATAATTTTTAAGCCTACTCAACGTTCTTTGTTTCATTTTAGCAAATTTCTTCAAAAAAAAGGTTGCAGAAATTAATAAACAACAAATGGGTAGGGCACGGTATAGTCCACGCAAACATAAAACTTATTCGAAAAAATACTTTAGACATTTTTTGTTTGTAAAATAAAATCGTAAAATGCCTCTGTAATAATGTGTAAGCAGTATCGTTATCAATGAAGCTATTAGGTGTCATAAATTAAGGACCAATCGCCAAAAACAGGTGCAAGGGACAACCTGCAAAATTAACACGATTTTGCTATCAAAACTGATTGATACAACTGATAGCGACTAATGGATAATATTTATTTTCCTGCATGATTCTCAGACATATTCAATGCATAACTAAGTACTAAAGGAGTGAGTAGCTTCCAATTTCTTTAAATACCTGATTCAAAACTCTATGTATAAATTTCTGAGGATTTTTAGCTCTCGTAACAATGAACCTTTGTTACGTACAAATCTTAAGTTTATTTAATTCAAATTCTCTACTGATGTGTATTGCATTATGTATTTTTTATTAAAATTGTAGAAAACTTTTCTGTGTGTTTCGTTTTAGCTTGAAATCTGCATTCTGCCTTCAACCTTGTTGTTGGTCTTCAAATTACTATTTGTTAAGGGGACTTGGTACCCTTCAAACTTTTTTTATTTAAGCCTTTAAAATTATAATTTTTATATATTTGGATGTATTACTATGCAAAAATTAAATTTTATTAAAAAAAAAAATTCACTTAGTACTCTAAATTATTAAAAAATTATTAAAAATTCATCAAATTTTAAATTCTATCTTCGCTTTCATTTTTAAATATTTTTTCCGAATTTTTTTTTTTTTTTTTTTTTTTTTTTTTTATGTTGCTAATACTATACTCTAACTTTTTCGGCATCTGATTTAGTATAAGTAAAATAGTTTTTGAGAAAAACGATAATTACTGTACCTATAGGTAAAAAAGGGTGTTTTTCTATTGTAAAAAAAATATATATATATATATTTTATTCCAAAATTCATGTCAATTTTGGTCAAAGAGATATTAAGAGTGACACAAAACAAATTTCAAGTCATTTCATTTATATTTGCTGAAGTTTTAGCATTTTGAGTATGGTGGGAATTTCAAAAATCACGAACTGTGAAAAATGCGTTCGAAACATTAAAGGAGCTATTGAAATGCTAATTTATGCTAATTTATAAAATGCTAAATTATCCATACAAATATAGTTTTTCTGCAATTGCAGTTATCGGATCAACTCAAAAACTTGCTAGTATAAAGAGAAGGTTTCAAAGATTATAACCATGCAAAAAGTAGAATTTTTTTATTTTTATTATTTTTTTTTTAAACGAGGGGTACCAAGTCCTCTTAAAAAAATTATACAAACACCTTCTTAAAAAGTATATCAAAGTCTATAATTCTTCAATCAACCGATTTAAGAAAACTCTTACCAAACTGTAGCAAGTAAGAGTAAATAAGCGAAGAAACCAGAAATGAAACGGAACCTTCATTAAACAACCTTGATAACAGACACAATTAACGGATATCCATGCTTTGTTACAAAGAAATGCATTAAACACATTTTCGTCGCGATGCTCTAATTCATTAGCTATTCAGCAATTCCTAAAAACCTGAATAAAGATAAAATCTGAAGAGAAAGATAATTCTCTCCCTTTCCCGCCAGTGAAATCCTATCGGTGAAAGTAAAGAGAAAGAGCTAATTACGAGCACAAAAAATATGAATAATATTCTTTAGGTTTTCAATGAATAGACCTTGAATGAGAGAGAAAAAATCTTGAAAAATTATTGGTTTACTTTTTTTTTCCTGCATACTCTCTCTTTCTCTCCCCCCCCCCCCCCTTTAATTCTAGGCACGTAAAATAGAATCCGGGTTATTCAGAAGTGTCTTCTTGGAATTTTTTCGGACTAGTTTACATCTACAGATTTCTCTTCAAATGTTTATATACATTCTCGGTGGACAAAAGAACAAGGGATGCTTGTTTTAAAGCTTTTCGAAGGAAAAATCTGGGGAATGAAGTTTTAGCGTCAATAAAAAGTACCCCAGTGTAAACTTCTGCTATTATTATTATTCTTGTTTTTAATTATTTTTTTATGTTTCTTACCAGGCAAACGATTGCTTTCATCAGAATTTCCATTTCCTATGTGGCAGCGGCAAGTCATCAATCAACTTCAAACTAATAATTCCTTCTTTTGCAGTCGGTTTTTCTCTTTTGTTCGGGTGCGACGTACACATACAGTTTTCATGTTTGCCTTGAAAGTAGGTTGAAGGCGAAATCTAAAAGAAAAACGAAAAGAGAGAAAGAAAAAATTATGTTAATGCTATCATTTGGATTGAGAAAGTCATACGGCATAAAATTAATCCTCGGGGGAAATGATTAAATAGGTAGATCTTTATATTTTCTTGTTAACAAATGACAGAAATGATTGCTGTGAGTAGAACTGTCTGCTGATTGTTGCAATCCAATGAAGCATATACTTTACTAATATTACTTGATGTCTACATAAGTGAAAATAAAAAATGAAAGATTTGTTTTTTATTGAAAAGGCAATGAACACAGAAATTAAAAAATGCCTGTCCACTAACATTCTAAAGCAATTTATAACGCATTTAGATTTTGTCGATATCAGGAATTTGTGAAGCTTACTTACTATTCTTGGTATTTAGAATTCTGAAACAGGTAATAACCCAAAACGAAGGAACAATTATGAAATCACTTCCACGTTTTGTTCATGTCAGACCCAGACCTACTGCAATATTTTAAGATTTTAAAGGGGTGGAGGCGAGAGGAAGGTGAAATATGTGACACTTTTGCCTATTTTAAATAGTGTCACTTGCGTACATGAAACAACGTTTTCGGTTGTTAAACATCTGTTGAAATGAGAGGGATTGTTTCACTTGAGTGCATTAAACATACATGATGACCGGAACTGTTTTGTTAATAGACTGTTTGAAAGATTTTTTAATAATTTAGAGTTCCCCTGATATTTTTTTACATCGTAAAACATCGTTCTGTTCATAAAAATAATGCAGCTGATTTTTATATTCCTCTTGCCCGCTTTCATTTGGTGACACAAACTTAGGTGATATAAACTTAGTGTAACTGGATTTGCCGAAAAAATAGGAAAATAACCTAATTATCTTCAGTATCCACATTAGTTTAAGAAATAAGTGTTTTGCGAAAGCAATGTCAAAATGAAAAATCTAAAATAAAACTATCTCCCGGTCCTTATTTCCCGTAAAGCCCGTGCCTAGGGTCCTTGAATTTTGGAGCCCCAAAATTGCATGAAAAATTCGGAATTATTGTGTAACTATCATTATTCTGTTCAGTGCTCTTGTTCGAAGCCATAACATATGATTACATAATTTTATAACTCATTAGTTAGTAAAAATATTAAAATCTTGATATTAATTTAATCAAGACGAAGATCGAATTATTCATTAATGTTTAAGTAACACCACCTATCATCAATGGGGTGGAGAGGGGGAGGAGTCCCCCTGCTGTGTTGTGTTTACAGTAATCAATTTTCTAAATCGAACCTTGGCCATCTGTCCTTTAGAAACTCAAATAGGTTACAAGATTTAATTCTTTCAACATTTCAACTAGCCTCACAATTTCAATTCAAAGTAATAGGATCAGTATTAGCCTCAGGTACCTTATATAACTTAAAAAGAAATAACCTTAAATTTGCATATTAACATCTTAAATAAAAACAATTAATAAGGGAGGCACCTTTCTTCCATCACAGCTCTCATTATCTAATCAAAGTAACTGTGGATCATAATTAACCATCCACCAACACATTGAATCCTCTTCATCATAATACTTTTTTAAGGGGAAGTCCTATACTAAACTTCAACTTAAATTGACATCACTGGACGGTAGATCGTCACAGTGCTCATAGGTATTTAATCCATTTTGACGGCGTGAAAGCATAATGTTCTCCAAACCACAACCCTGTAGAGAATAAAAGGCTATAAGGTTTGGAGAGAATTATGTCTTCACTCCGCTAAAATGGATTAATTACCTATGAGCACGGTGAAGATCTATCGTCTAGTGATGTCAAGTTAAGTTGGAGTTTAGTATAGTAAGGATCATTCCCTATATTTTCTACGTTACAATCTTCTAGCCCAATGCATTTAAAAACTACTTTGTATTAAACCATGAAATTTGGTGAGTAGGTACGAAAATGATCACTTTATGAAATGACATAAATTAGAAACTCGAAAATAGCGTCTAATATATTTTAATTTATATTTTAAATCCTTACGTCAATGCATTTGCGGTGGCTCCACCTAGATTTGTCTTTTGCTCTCCTATTTTTCATTTATATAACATTGATCGACATTAAATGAAAATAATTTGTCATTTCATTAAGGGATCTTTTTCGTACTTACTCAACAAATTTCAGGGTTTTGGAGAAAGTAGTTTCTAAATGCACTGGGCTCGAAGATTGTAACATAGCTAGTATAGGGAATGATCCTTACTAGGACTTCCTCTTAAAATCAAAAATATACTTTAAATAACTATAAACTGAGTGACGATCGCATCCCACCCAATCACAGAGGCAACAAAGCGAACCAAATTAACATCTCACCCATCACCTTCCCCTTCAAGAGAGAGAGACCGAAGAAGCAGACCATTTGACCTTCCCCCCTTCGACCTAGACCGAAAAAAGAACGGCATAAACACCTGAATGAATTATACAGGTGAGACAGATTAGGAGAGAGGGGGAGCACCAGCAAGCCGGAGCGGAGGGAAAGGAAGAAGAAGGGGGAAGAAAAAAGCCGCGATTTTAAGTGTTTCACGCCGGGGCAGTTACCGCCGGACTACATTCCAGAGATGCCTCCTAGAAGATCCTTCTTCAAAGAGATGGTGTGCTCACCCCGGGGCTATCCTTTTAGAAGATGCTGACAGGGCGGGGAGTGGGGCTAGGAGATACCACCACCGTGAAAGTTGGCCTGTTGCTATACACTCGGCCCAGAAGATAAGCCATGCTCATGTTTGTGAGTCCCGAATGAATGGAGATTGGATCCGAGTTTTTTTTTTATTATTGATTTTAAAGGGAAGGAGGTGAATTACTTTTCTATAAGCCCAGTTTTGTTTTGGATTATCGGTCTTAAAATTCGGAAAACAATAGCGTTGAATTCAAAGCATACAGTTGCTTTGATTTTGGTTGGATACGCCCGGCTCTTGTGTGTATCTTCGTACTGTTTTTGTTTGATCTCTTTGGTTGTTTTTTATCCGAGGTGTACATCAGGGACAAAACATCGTTCCAGCAAAATTTAGACTTCTAAAAGAAGCCTCAATGTCAAGGAGGGTGACACTCTCTGGGAGGTCTTTCAAGGGGAAACTGCATCACGTTAAAATCTCGAATGGGAATAAATGTGAATAACTCCCATCAAGCAACCCATCTATTCAGAGACTATCTTCCACAATCACTTCCTTAACATTTCGGACATCCGAGATCGCAGAGCGTTTATGTGGATAATGAACCCGAATCCTCTCGCATGTAAAATGCTTAACGATCATTCTGCAACCAAACTCTTCGATTCGGCCTTCTTTATCACAATTGGATTAAATTTAGTAGTTTCTCCCTCTTTTGGATTTTTAGTCCCTGAAAATGGTGGACCCCCCTAATTATACTCGTTTTTTGGAGTGGGTGGGGGTGGAAGTTAATAGGAATACCTTCGTAACAGATGTCTTGTTTCTGACTAAATAATTCTGCGCAGGTTCATTTGTGTTCAGGAGTCAGGCTGACAGCTAAAACTATCTGATGAAGTTTGGTTTCCTTTTTATTAATATTCTCAGCTTCATTAAAGGAAGTGTCTTTTGATTTAATGCGTACGTGGGTCTGCCCCCCCCCCCCCCCCAGAAATGATCTCGGAATTTCAGAATTTTGGCCAGAGTAATGACTGATTAAAACGGGTCAACGACCAAATAAGTCATTACTTGCCAAATAATTAGCATTATTTTTCTTATTTGGTAACCCACCACTCTAAATTTTCAGCGAGGAAGGGTACTTACGTAATATTCATAACCATTTTGGTTCACTTTTAAAAGATGTGAGTATTTGCCACCAGAGAAGTCCAATCGTATATACCTTTGCAGTTGACTTTTGGTCTAAATTCTAAACTTCAGCATGATAGGTGAAAAAAAAAAAAAACTTTAATCACAAGTACGTTATTTGGTTGATGGTGTTCTTGTTTTGTTGTAAATATCAGTGAAACATAAGAGACGCTCCATCATATCAAACCAAATACCAGCATTAAATAATACCATAAAGTTTTTATTAATTAAATTTCAATATTTTTAAATTTTAAATACTTTGAAAATTGTGGGGAGTAAGGAAGCACTTAATTGAAATCACCTTATCATATGCTTTTCAAACTTTAGGATTATTTCAAAACAAGAATAATCAAAATTGACTGAGACAAAGCTGAAAAATTTTCGGCAAAGTATCATTTAGTTAACGAAGTGGATTATTAAAAGATTATCATTGAAAGAAATAATTAATCTTGAGGGGGGGACAAGACAACAAAAAAATTAAAATACCTCTAGTTATAGTACAGTATATTAGTACTAAAAAGTATACAAAAAATAAAATGATTGGTCAAAAGAGTCGATAAGAAATTTTGGCATGGAAGAGTATTTTTGGGTGATGGGGTGATTTTGTAACTGAAAAATTAATTTTTAAACAATCTAGACATGTGAAGCATGCTTTTTGATTTTTTTTCTTTCTTTCTATGACGCTGGATCGAACAGAAACAAACACTAGATAATATAACCAACTTACAAAAAGTGACAGTCCTCTTTAGAGATGAAAATAGATGCATAAAGTGACGAAAGATAACAGTAGACATAAAACGGAACATATAAAAATAAAAAATTGGTCAGTTGATGAAACTTGGCAAAAACGTTTAATTTCTTGTGACAATGAAGAGTTAAAAGAGTCTATAAAAATTTTTAGGCGAGAATTTTTTTTTTTTTTATGGGGGAGTAGGGGATGTGTGCGTTTTAAATTGAAAAATTAATTTTTGTGCAATCTAGGCAAGTGAAGCATGTTTTCAAAGTATTTTTTGACACTGGATTGAACGAAAATAAAAGCCAGACGATATAACCACACCATGAAAAGACATAGTCCATTTCTTAGACGAAGGAAAGTGTTAAGGGTAATATTTAAAAAGTTATTATTAAAATCAAAAATAAGGCGGAGTAATCAGAGACTATTGCAAGCACTACCCTACAACAGCGATATTCAAACATTCTAATTACATCCCAGGTACCATAGACTTATTGAACAATGTCGGAAACGGGGGTTTTGAAAATATTGGACAGTCCTTGCCGAATCTCGAAAAACACGGGTTAAAAAAAAACAAAAAAACATACTTGCATAAAGCGTCGATTGGTGTATAATTGCATAAAGCGTCTAATCAGAGAGCTACCTTTATGTCTAATCCAATATATCAAACATGGCCAACAAAACAATGTTTGTGATTAAACACGGAAAAGTTCATACTTTGCTTTTATTTTATTGTAGGGTTAGGACAAGCTCCTCAATGTTTCAAAATCACAATCGATTTTTAGAGACCGTTTACTATCCTTTCGTCTACCTCTTTCATTTTACCTCAAGCTGATTTTCAAGCAGAACCAATCAGCTCATCGAATACTCAAGATCAGCCAAAGTTAGAATAAATTCCTGACAGGCAGCACCGCTACAGATTACGTGGAGGGAAGGCTCTATTGTTTTCCACTGGTTACCATGGGAACACGAGGAAAAGTCGCAGCTCGAAACGCGTTTCAGGAACATATGGCTGCTGTTCGGAGGAAGATCACTTTGATTGGAAGCGGGGTTTTTTTTCCTCGCTAATTATTCAAGTAAAAAGATTGCGATTTATCGAATTTTCTTTCACTTACCGTAGAAATTGGATCTTCATTTTAGAAAATTGTAAAATGTATCATTTTAGTTTTGAACTAATAAATGTAGATGCAGGATGCAGCCCGACTGTACTGACTATAGTACACGAGCAGCCACTGCTCACAACGGATATCTATCAAAATTGCTGTCGTCTCTACTAATTCGCTGATACTATGGATCATAACAGAGTCCTTATCGAATAGGAGATGAGTACTCTTCCCCTGAACGATGAATTCGCTAACAACAGAAGTTCAATTGATGATGAGAGATTCCTTAGATTTGGATCAGGATGTATTCAGGGAGTATCTTATATCACGAACCAGTCTGAGCTGGTGAATTTACTGATGAAAAACAAATTTAGATTTCCATTGCCCCGTTTCCTCCTCCCCACTGCCTTCCCTGTCACCGTTGTGTCTCGTGGGACCCGAAACAGGTTGAATAAAGAAATGAAGCCTGAGAATTACCTTGACAAAGATCGTGACAAACTTCACATTTCAATTGAAGGTCGGCCGAAAGTGGTTGCTGAACTTCTGGAGAATGGTAATTTACGCTTTGAGTTATCTGCTTACGGGGTTTTCATGAAATGAAGTGCGCAGATTTTTTTTCTTTTTTTTCGTCTCCTTGTTATTTTCGGTGTGTTATCTGCGTCTGGGACATTTTATGTAACAAGATATTTAGTAACATTTTGACAAGTTGTAGTCTGACATCATAAAGCTGGTGTCCTTTCTTTGATTCCACTTCTCATAGTTTGAAATTCTAGTCTCGTGTCTTAGGCTAAAGATCGTGGATTTAAATGGCCTCTTGGTAGTGGTTTGAAATGAATTCCTCTTGTACTTTAATTTCTGTCCTGCTTTCAATCATTATTGGGTTTCTAATATCCACTTTATAACTGATTGTGCACGTTGAAGAACATAATCAACATCAAAATAGAATTATTAACTATCAAAAATTTATTAAAATCAAGGATTAATTCCAAATCGCCAAAAACAAGTCCTCCTGTTAACCAATATCCGTGTGTCAAACATAATTTCCTCACCAAAACTTACAAATATTTAATTTCATATCATATTGACTTCAGCTGTGAGAAAGATCAACTTAAACAAAAATACAAGTAGGTGTATATAAGGCTTTCTCCAAAAAGGTAAACTTTGCTATCTCATGTCTACAAAACACATTATAAAGTATTTTAAAAAATGCATTTTTTATATGCCTTTAGTAGCAGTCAATAGACAAATGAAATACATTTAAATTAGTTTTGTGACATTTATTTTTATGACAACCAAACAATTAATATAGAAATGCTATTGCCATCCACTGTCCCTTTCACAAATTTTTATTTTCAAGGTTGATAGATACTGTATAAAATGTATATGTATATCTTGAAATACATTTCAATTACAAAAGTATCGAACCTTCCTTTAAAAAAGTGTTTAAAAATATTACAGCATTTTGTGTCACTACCATCAAACAGTTTTTACCATAGGTTTTTACATCCTTTCTTGACCAAGAAATGACACTACTGATTAAAATAACAAGCTTTGAGAGCAGCAGCCATTTTACAAAGCAAATTCAAAATAATACAACTTTCTAAACCAAAACCTAGCAATGCGTCGTGTAAAATGAACCTAGGCAAATTAAAAGTGACGCAAGTCATTCAGGAATTGGCAAAACAATTTTCAACAACTATACAGATATTATTTAAACAATTTAAGCCTTAAATTTGTATAGGTTTATTTTACACGACGCATTGTCAAGTTTCGTTTAGAAAGTTCTGTTATTCTATTATTTTGAATTTGGGTTGTAGAGTTATGATTAGAACAATACTAGTACTTGGAAATACCTTTTATATCTTAGTGGAAATTGCTGAAGCTTATCTATCGATATTTAAGTAATTATATGACTACTGCCTGATTATTATATTAAAATAGATTAAAATTTAAGTATATTAAATTTAACTTAGTCTTATTATGTTATGCATTCTTTTGTTAAATGAACTTACGTTTAAAATTGATAATTTTAAATAAAAAGTTATCATTTTTTACTTTATGATTGCTAAAGTATGCTGAAATACCTACTACCATCCTCTTACATAAATTTTGTTGTTCTTAATTCATTTATTTTTTAATATTTTATTGACTTTTAAACGCTCGTCCAATCAATATTTTGAGAAATTAACTTTATTTTGAGAAATTAACTTTATTTTGAGAATTAATTTTATGTTAAGAATGAAAAAAAATATATATATATAAAAATGAAAATATGAAAAATAATGAATATATGAAATCAAATATGAATCAAATATGAATATATGAAAAATAATATATATATTGTTTTCCATTTAAGAAATATAGAAACTGTACAAAAACATTTTATTTACAAATTAAGCTGAAAATTAATTGTTTAGTATATTTATCTTTATTTATCTTATGCCTAGTGCATTTTAAGTGACCAAGAAAACTAACTCAATGCAGTATTTATATGACTGCTGCATGATTTAAGATAGTAAAAAATATTTTAAAATATAGTCATGTTCAGTCTTACAATAGAGCACATTAAAGGAATGAAGAATTACATTGGAATACAAAGACGTTTATCTTACTGGTTCTAAGTCATTAGAACGTTTTAAAATATCAATTATAAGGTTATTTTACAGATACAGAGATCGTTTTTATAAGTATTGAGTGTAATAATTCTGATGATTTCAGTTTTAAATTTAGAGGGCCTCATTTTAAAAGCCAGCTTGGTTAGCATTTTGAAGGGGGTATGAAATGTCTTAAAAATACGGCCCAGACTATTTGCACAGGTTCCAAAATGCAAAAATCCTCATTAATGCAGGTCATTAATGCGCTAATTCCTCATAAATGCGCTAAATGCCATAATTTGGGTAGATAGAATGTATCATTTCATAATTGTGTGCCGTGTGTAGAAGTGTTAATTTAGTGACGTCAACTAAATAACCGCTTTGCTTTACCAAGATTGAATTTTCTTTAATCCGCAAAAATACTGCTCGAGATCGAAATTATTATACTATGGCATTCCTTTGTTCCATTTGATGCATCACTGATCATTCGCGTGTTGACTTGGAATGGCCGAGTTGAAAGTACATAATAAAAACAGAGAGAGAGGGGAAATTTGGATCACCGATTTATTATACATCGTGGGGAGTCAAAGGATCAAAGTACCCATAAAAACAATACACAGTAGACACACTCCATTGTCTAAGAAGATAGAAATTGTAGAATGTGTAGTCGTAATGCCGACTTTCAAATCGAAGCGCATTCCACGTGAAAAAGTCAGACCGGTCAATGGGTACAATATGAAAGGACATGACGTGCCTCATAGAGAATTTCAGGAGAAACAGATACTTTTAAAACCTTGTTACATCAGGTAGAAGTCATTGCATTTTGCTTTGTTGTGTTGTAGCTTATTTTTAAATCCTTTATATTAAATTCGATTCATTTTGAAACTTGGCAGATCGATTGGATGTCGATGACAAATTATTCTATCAAGGTTTGGGGCTGTCCTGCCACTAAAAGACCTTTTTTGCACACGCTTCTATTTAAGCTTCTGATTATGAATAACCAACTTCCCGTCATCGAATCGAGCTGAAACTTTAAAACTTGGAAGGTACACTCGTTGTCGATGACAGCGCTTTCAATTAAGTTTTATGACTGTCACGCAAAGGCCGTTTTACTCCGTTGTATTTAATGACTGGTACTTTTCCTTATTAAGTTTGACGAGGTAAAATCTTCGAAGGGATAATTAACCCACTTGCTGTAATGCAATTGAGCTGAATCTTGGCAAATAGACTCGTTGTGAATGACAAATGACAATATATTTAATCAAGTTTTGAGGTAAAAAAAAGTTAGTAAATAGTTCGGAATGGATATTTTCTTTGTACCCATATAGCGCAGCAATATTGGCCAATGTCAGAATCAGGGGTTCTGGAAGATTGGCAATCCTGGCAGAAACTCGAGCATTGTTTCAAAATACAGAATTTTTTTTTAATAAACAAGTCAAAAACATCACAAAACCTATTTTGCAGTCATATGTTCTTTCTTATAAAAATATTTTTAATTTTAATACTGCACGTCAACATTTCAAAAATCCCGGTATATTTTATCATGCATTGGGCGTGATTGGCCAAGAGCCGTAACAAGGACCGCTCTACGGTTGTACGGATTGGGTAATGTCAAGCGATATTGGTCAGCTTTGTCGTGCTGCGAGGATAGTGATGAAACTCAATGAAAACTGGATCTAAGCTGAATAACTTGCGATCGTATATAACAATTGGCAATGTATATAAAGGATTTAAAATTATGTTTTTATGGGTTAATTTATTGGATGAAGATGTTTTGATGTTTGGGATGGTGTTAGATTTGACTTTAAAAAGCTCATTCTGTTTTAGGCCAAATTATATTATTTGTCAATATGCTTAGGCTTCTATTTGTGTACCTCAAACCTAAAATTAGGAAATAGCACTTAATTTTAAAAATTACTTTAAACGACAGACGTGAGATAAATAGTAGACTGTTACGATGTTTGAGCAACTATGTTTACTTAATGTAAATTTAATTTTAAAATAATTTCACTGTCAAAAGGAATTACAATATTATGTGTTTACGCATACATATACAGCAAACTTTTATTTGAGCAATAAAGAAACGTTGATAGTAACCATAAAGACGAACTCATGAAGCATAGGGCTTAAATTAATTTTTTATCCTAGATAGAGAAAAGTAAAGTTACATAGCGTGATGTTAAAATTAATCATTCGCCTGTGTAAGAAATTGGAGTCACTAATTCATGAGCTCTGCAACACAATCACATTTGAATCTAGAAGACTTCAAATAGTAGAGTTCACAAACTTTTGGACTACGGCTCAAAAGTTTGTTGAGAACCTATCATTAATAGAGCCAGGAGCGTAGTCAGGGGGAGGGATATATCCCTCCTGAAATTCTTCTGTTTGCTGTTACAACACAAAAATCAAAGGATGTGTTTTGTTTAAAGTAGCAACTTCAAATGGTATTACTTCAATTTTTTTATTTTAATTTCATATCCTCACCCCCCAAAAATGTCTGGCTACGCCCCTGAATAGACCGCAAGTCTTTTCAGATGTAGAATGTGGCCCTAGGTTCCATTCAACAGGTATTGTTAGTTTTGGTGTGTGACTTTTTATCGCAGTTCAGATATATATATATTTTTTTAATCTATATGTATTACATTTCTATTTATAAATTGTGTAGCAAACTTTATTTAAATCTCTCTCCTAGTTCCCGAATTATTTAATTTTTAAATCCCTTATATTAGCTTGGATTTTGTATATGTTTGTAAATCTGGGGAGTGCTAGCCGACCAAACGGTATAGTGGTTAGCGTGCTGGCTTCTAGACCGCGAGGTTGCGGGTTCGAGTCCCGTGATGGCATGGGTGTTTGTAAATGTATGTTGGCTTGTCTAATGACGAATGTTTCGGCGCATTATAGCCCTCGTGTTGCTGACGGCGCCAGATAATCTGAATACAACCAACCAACTGGGGAGTGCTAAATATCCAACTTGTTGTCATCCAATCTAGCTGAAACTTGGCAGAAATATTTATTATCGAAGACAATGCATTCTAACAAGTTTTGGTGGTAGTCACTAAAATGCCGCTTTTATATACGCTACTATTAGCGCTCCGGAGTACTAACTAACCCACTTATTGTCATCTAATCGAGCTGAAATTTGACAGATAGATTCGTTTTCGATGAGAATGCATTCTATCAAGTTTTGGGTACTGACACTAAAAATCCTCTTTTACACACTCTCCTGTTGACGATTCGGAGGACTAATTAAACATACTTACCGTCCTCCAATCGAGCTTAAACTTGAAAAATAGACACGTTGTTGATAATAATGCATTCAGTCAAGTTTTTGCGACAAAAGAAAATTCATGGCAAGGAGTCGAGGATTTCCTTCGTAGTGGTCAAACATTATAAAAACTCGATTGGAGCTCAAAATCAAATAAGTTGCAATTGCATATAAAATTTGGAAGTGCATATAAAGGATTTACATTAAAATTATATTTTTATGGGTTTACTTCTTTTAGTTTCGAACCATAGAAATATCGAAATGATTCTATAATACAAAGTGTTCCGTTTTTTGACACCATAGGGTACGGAACACTAAAAAGCATAAAAGACCTACTTTTTAATTTTTCCTCGGGCGTTTGGTATCCAGAAATAAGAGAACGCAGCAAAAAAAAATCCTTTGAAAATCGCCGAAGTCAGCGGAATTTTGTTATTTTTCTACTGAATCTTCTGGTTGTGACTAAAACTTTAGCCAGCGCTACAGTCAAAACTATTTGTTGATTTTACATCATTCTTTTTTTACTCTTCTCATTTGATTAGAGGAAGTGCCTTTTGTATGATTTGATGAGTAGGAGGGTCTCTACTACCCCCTCCCCCCCCCCCCAGAAATGATCCCGATACTTAGGAATTTCAGCAAGGCCTACAGCTTAAACGCTCTAATATATACATACCATTTTTTTTTATTCCTCTCAGCTTGATTAGAGGAAGTGCCTTGTGTATAAACTAATGAGTACTAGGATTTGTACCCCCCAGAAATGATCCTGGAAGTGGGAAAATTTAGCCCGAGTAATGACTTATTAAAACGGGTCAATAGATTTCGGATATTCATCTTTCGCTCACTTTCAAGAAGTGACTTTAATATTTGAAGTTGAACTATTAAGGCAATGTAATTAGAAAAAAATAAAAATTACTTATTTTTCAATTAAATTGCATGCTTATCAAAGCTCTGAAAACACGTGTTTCAACTTTTTACTTAGAAAATCACTTTCAGTTTAAAATAAAGTTTTCTAGGTGTCTGGTCGGATATGAACCACGCAGATTCTGATCACTAGCCTGATATCTTAACGACTCCAACACTGAAGCTTTTCTGAATGTCTCTTAAAATAATAAGTCTTATATTTCAAATTTAAAACGAAAGTTGTTTTGAGACGCATTTTTTATCTATATTTATTTGTAATTAAAAGCTGGTAATCCTCAATTTCACATAAAAAGCAAGTATTTGTTTGTATGTTTTACTTTTTATAATTACTTATTTTTAGTATATAATTTCATGTTTTTGTACTAGTGGAGTCGCTTAACATGAAAATGTGGAAACGCCGGTTAAAAGCACCAAATTTTTTGCAGGTGCTAGTTAGGTACTTAGCTTTCAATTTCTGATAGAAACTACCTTCTCCGGCGGCCATCTTGGATTTTATGGCTGCCATTTTGAAATATCAGTATATTACCAATATCGCTGCTTCTAAGTCACTTAGGATCACAAACTTGGCGTCGAAATACACATATTTGGGGTCAAAGAAAACAACCAAACAATCTTTAAATGTATCAGACTATATTTATTCACTAATATGCACAGGGCCGTCGCTATTGGGAGGGTGGAGTCAACTCCCGAAATGTTTGAAAGGCGGCCAGTCGGCAAACTTCCAAAATTCCCCCCCCCCCCCCAAAAAAAAAAAATCACAAAATTACGAACATTAGAGAAAACATTGAATGGAAAAAGTAAAGATAAGTTAAATCGTCAGTGTTAAAAAAAAAAACGAACGCAATACAAACTAAGTAATCTAAGTAAGTCGGAACTTTTGAATTGAGGTGAAAATATTCTTCCTTTAACGTATCAATGGCACCATTAAATTAGTCATCGTTATCTTCAATGATACCTATTAAATAAAATTAAACTAAATTTTTATATTTATAGCTTATTTGTTGTTTCCAGAAAATCAGAAGATATAATTTATATTAATTGAAATCAATGTTTGTTCCTACTGGAATCAGTAGTATATGGCCAAAAATCATTGCCTATAGCAATGTCATTAAATCCGTTATCCCTATTATAAAAATCGTAGTGTTTTTATAGGTAATTTTTTATACATAGCAATGGTCCTTCAAAATTTTCCAATGTATTGAATTTCTTTTTATCAACATTTATATAATTCTTAATTTAAACTCACTTATTTGACATTAATTTTTTCTGTATCGCAGTACAATTTCCATTCACTGCATTTTAAAAAACAATGAAAATATAGTCAAATGAAGTCCTTGAACATAGTTTACTTGATCGGTTTTAAAATTTTAATTATCTTTAAGCGATATTTGTCTCGAAAACGTCGTCCAAATATTTCGTTTTATAAAGTTCTACAAATATGTCTCGATAAAAAATTAAACCATACAAACAAAGTTTTTAAAGTAAGTCCTTTATATACATTGTTGACTTTTAAGTGCAATTGCAACTTATTTAAGTGATTTTGAGCTTAGATCGAAAACTGTGAAGAAAACCATCAATTCCATACCATGTATTATCTCTGTTTTTGACACAAAAAAATTTAGAAAAGAGCTAAGACTTGGCAGATAGATATTGTCATTAACAACGAGTCTATCTGCCAAGTTTCAGCTCGATTGGAAGAAGGAGTGTGTTAATTGAAGTTAAATGGAAAATTTACTAAAATATGATGGAAAATCATATAAAACTTGACTTCAATCACATTTCAGTAACATGTAATTAAACATTAATTTAAAATTATTTAAACCTTAATTAAAAACCAATGAAATAATATTTAGCAAATAAAATTATATATTTATTAAAATTAGTTACATACTAATTACAAATTAATTATATATTAATTACAAATTAATCATATATTTATTAAAATTGATTACATATTAATTACATTTCTATTAACAAATTTGTTTCGTAATAATTAAACTTTAATAGGTATTTTTTCTACTTTTGCATTGAAGTTACTATTTGTATTTCATTCGGCAAAATAATGCCTAAGGCTCCACTAAACATTGGCATTTGCACAGTTCAGTACACTTCCACCGAGCAGTTCTGCAGGCACATTTTTTATCAAGACATATTCCCCTTCGTCTCCATCCCCCCCCCCCCCTCCCGATAGTGACAACCCTGAATATATTTGTGAATAAATATAGTCTGATACATTTAAAGATTGTTTAATTGTATTACTTGACCCCAAATAGGTATATTTAGACACTAAGTTTATGATCCTATATATTGACAATATACTGATATTTCAAAATGGCTGCCATAAAATCAAAGATGGCCGCCGGAGAAGGTGGTTCCTATCAGAAATTGAAAGCTAAGTACCTAACTAGCACCTGGAAAAAATTTGGTGCTTTTATCCAGCGTGTCCACATTTAGGCGAAATTCGGCCCCACTATAATATGTACATATTTTTTTTAATTATTTTTTGTTTTTCTTGGTGTGGTAAGGAAGATTTCATCTTAAAGGAAACGAAAAGGATATGTATTACAAACCTAAATCGCTCTAAGTCATGATATTTATCGTCACTCTCAATACAAAGAATAGTATGTCAATCTAATGGTGTTGCTCTAATGATTATTCATACTAAAATACTCATTGTATCTTACTCATTTAGAACATAACAAAGGCAACAAAAGGAATTGATATCACCCAAAAAACAACTAGACACGTTGTAAAAAAATCTGCCAAGTAAAAAGGTCAGCCAAAAAAGTTATGAAATCTAACGTTTACAGCCAAGCGGCAGCATATAATTTTTTTAGGTTACTTGTACACCAGCATGAACGAAAATTGGCAATTGAAAGTCAATTTATAAATCCAAACCCTGTAGAGTAAACTATAATGGCTTACTGAAATGTGTCATATTGGGTTTTAAGTTATCGATCAGATTAGTAGCTTATATCATTACATAACATTCAACTGGATCTGCTTTAAAGTTCGATCGGAAGAGAGCTTCCATTATAAGTCAATGGGAAGTTCACCTATTAGCTCCAAATAAAGGAATCCATTTAGAACTGTTAGGTGGCAAGTTTTCTCACCAAGCTTGTCGCCATACTCACCAACTTGACGTTTAAAAAAAAAAATGTATTTATGCTATTTATCAAGCCCATGCTATTACCCATTCTATTTATCAAGGCTGTTGCTAGACTTTTATTTCGAGGATGTTTTGAAATAATATGTTCGCCCATCTCTACAAAAATGAAAGAAGTTGCGAAAATCTAACCAGTTAATTTTCATTATTTTTATTAAGAAGTTCGAATTTATGTGTCAGAGTAATTTAATGTATCAATTATAGTAGTTTATTGCATATAGTTTAATTTATAATTCATAATGGAAAATATTTCGGAAGCGGTTTGAAACCCAAACACCTTTCTGCTAATGATGCGGCCCTATTTTTAATACGAATTTAATAAAGATTATGTATGTTTATTAAAACTACCTGTTAATTCATCTATATGTGTACCGTTTGTTTTAGGCACCCTGTATTTGTTGCATTTTGGACCATTCCATTAGCAATTAAATTTTGTAAGTAGGCTACGACATATGCAACCTGTTAAAGTGACATTAAAAAAAAAATTCCTTTCACTACCCTCACCTGCTAACATTCCTTGACACTGAATTCTACACAGGACGTTGTAGTAAAACCGTAGTAAAAAGCCTTACACTCCCCAAGTTTTTTTATAGGAAAAGGGAGGGGTGGAAAACATGAATGAAGTTGCTTAGAAAATTTCGAGAGGGGTGTATCGTTCGAAATTCGGCTACGAGAAGGGCAAGTGATCAACTGAGCCGGAAATACCAAAGCGACCCACAAAAGGGGCGCAAACAGCCCCTTATTTTCGTGGTGCTTTTGTAAAAAGAAAAGGTCCTTTTTTCCCCGTGGCATGCCGATTGCCAGGTGGCACAAGCCGCGGCCATATATACACCTGTTCGCATGAATGAAAATTCCTGAGTCAGTTTCTGGTCCCCTCTCCCTTCGGAGAGAACCCCCCGACGTGTTTTCCCATCGACTCCGTATGCTCTTGAATTATTTTGTGATAGTGACTCATATCCTCATACAGGATTGAATCTGGGAACATGGAAGAAAATTCCATGATTTTGGTGTACAGCTTTTCTGGATAGATATTTGGAGCATTCTAAACTGTTAGACGCAGGAACGCGAACAAGGGGAGAGTTTTTACTACTGCCCCCCTCCCCCCCCCCCGTCCAAGTGAGTATCCAGGATTTTTTTCGGGGTGGGGGGTTATGGTCGAAGATTTAATTAACAACATTAAGCATATTTTTTCGCTTGGAACTTCTTCAGGATCAAGAGACTCAAACTCATATTTCATCTGTGACCAGAATAATTTTTAATGTAAATACTTGTAACAAGTTACACAAAAATAGGAAGTTGATGTGGTGAAATCTGTACGATTTCACACAATTTCGGGGAGGGGGGGGGGTTAACTCGTCGGTCTGAAATTGTGAGAAATCTTGTTTCACAGCATCCTCTTTCTTTTTTATCTTTTTTAATGTAATTTGTTATGACTATTAAATAGTTATAAGTAGCCTGTCTACGTCTCTTCCTCCCCCCCCCCCCTCCATGATCCCCCAGCATCCAGACACATAATTGTCCCAAAAAAGTTGCACATTATTTTTAGTCTACTTAGATCTAATATAAATATCTTTTACAAAATGTAAAAATAAAACGAATGTTTCCATTTTCCAAACGTTGTTATAGTTTATAGTATTCAGGCCTTCGTATTTTAAAAGTCATAAATCTGTATATATATTGAAATCCAGCCGATTATTGTGTTTTTCCTTTCCCCTAAATTATTTTTCCTTCTCTAATAAATAACAAAAATTTCAAATCTTTTGCGAGAAATTTCCATAGACCTAATATGGAGCTCCATATCGTGGTACTTTCTACAATTTGAAAAGAAACTGCAAAAATATTGAGGACATGTTACTCATTGAGTAAGTTCTGTGCTGCAGGATTAGACGAGAAAACAAAACATTTCTTAGAAACTGGCCAACAAAAGGCTTCGTGGATAGGTAGAACCAGGAGTAATCAGTGGTGTAGTGTAAAATAAAAAGGTGTGGGAACGCTATGTCACATAAAGTGAATGATATAAAAAATTTAAAAAAAAAAAAATTATATAACTTTTGTTGATAAATCGGTTAGCGTTCGTGTTAAAATTAAGGAGCAGAAGCCTTCTTCAAGGAAAAGGAGCAAAGAACTGTGTCAGACCGCAATTTTGTTTTTTAAAAATGGAGATAGTGGGCGTGAACTTGTGTATGTGAGTTTTAGTCCGTATTTATGACGAACCTTATAAATTTAACGTCTGGAATTCATCCCTAAATACAGATCATTCGTCGAAGAAGATAATTGCCATCGGATGAATCATAGTAATGCATTTGTCGGATTGTTGGTGGAATGGCCATGTGCGGGTGGCCGTGCCAGTAGTTAGAAAAGGACAGTCCGGGGCCATGGCGCAATGCGCAAGGGATGAGGGATGATGACGTCACCGGAAGGGGTCGTGACCGGACATGCCGTCACAGGAAGTGACATCACCGGATATGACGTCACCGGAAATCACGTGACCGGAAGTGGAGTTGAGTTGTTCCCCTCCTGCTGCTGTTTTAGTTTCGGTTTCATTATAAGCTGTTTGTGTATGACGTCACAGTGGGAATGACGTCATAATGTGTTTTATATCAAAGTTTTGAGCGGTGGCAACACTTTTTTAGTTTCGGTTTATCTAGCAGACGGAGTTGAGTTGTTCTAGGACTGCTTCTTAGTGGATAAGTTAGAGTGATAGGTTTTTATTGCGTGACGTCACAGTGGGTATGACGTCATAATTTGTTTTATATCAAAGTTTTGAGCAGTGGCAACACTTTTTAGTTTCGGTTTACATTTCAGGCGGAGTTGATGTTCTAGGGCTGCTTCTAAGTGAATAAGTTAGAGTTATAGGTATTTTTAACTAGTGACGTTACAGAGGGTATGACGTCATTCATGATTTTACAAAATTTACTTTTAAGACGATGGCAGCAGTAGGAATATGCTAAGTTTTAGGCGGGATGGAGTTGAGTTGTTCTAGGGCTACTTTTAAGTGAATAATTTAGAGTGATAGGCTGTTTTACCAGTGACGTCACAGTGTTAATGTAGTGGGGATGACGTCACGATTTGCTTTATATCAAAGTTTAAGGAATGGCAACATCTTGTATCCTGATATAGCTAAGTCTCCTTTGATTGGTTGAAATAAAAGCTCACTTCTGATTGGTTAGAATATGTCACGTGATTTCAAATGCTCTTCTCATTGACTATACAGTTTAGTAAGACAGTTTTCTACTAAGTTTAATGTAATTGCGGCGCCATCTAGTGGTAGGAAGGAATATAAATTACATAGTTTATAACTTTTCATGCTTAACCATTAAAAACTTCAAATACATGCAAAGATAATATACTAACACAAATGCGTAAAGTTTCGGATTGAGTGGATTTTTTTATTTCTATAAGTGCTTAACACATTTAAACTAATGTTGAGAGATATAATCGCAAGACACTTTTAAGGAATCAGGTTTAATCAGGTTTGAGGGATTGAATACACAACAAAAGAACTTAGACTAGAATTAATTTTCAATATTCAGCAACTGAAACTCATTATGGAAGTTAAAGCAATGATTTTACAATTATTTTTAGGTTGAGTTAGTCTGACCCTGTTGAAGGAATTAGTAGTTGTAGTGTGTTCACACGTGAGTTTGCAATACAATATTAGTAATATACATTTCCAAAAAACGAAATATTTATCACTTTGAATAGAAAAATGACGATTTTTTTTTTTATTTATGTAAGTATTATTCTCAATTTTGTAAATTTTAAATGTATTATCCATATTTTATTGAAGAATTTATATTTTTTTCTTCTTCTTTCAAAATGGTTTAGGAAAAACATTTCATTTTAGTCAGAACAATGTTTTCAAAGAGATGGAAATACGCAACTTTTCGATATATCAACCTTCAAATACTTTGAAATTGATTCTATTTGTTACAACCGGTTGTAATTTAAAGCTATACTGTACTATGCGAGCGATATTATGTATCTTAGCTACTTACTGTCTATGTTAAAATTTATATTACCATTAAACTTGTTAGAAATTAATATGTCTATGTTAGTTATATTAATCAAGATAGTTTTTATTGTACAATGATACTTACTTAAGTTGATGAATGGCAACACAGAACTAGCTGCTAATGCTGAATAGATATGTGATAACTGATTTTGGATACTCTAATGTTTAAATAAGAGAGAAAAAGTAACATACTTGAACATCTTACAACTAAGAATTCAAAAGTGAACATGAAAATTTACTTTACGAATAAATATCATGTCTTTAAAATGTGTACGAATATCACTAGATAAGAGAAAAAAGTAACATACTTAAACTCTTTACGACAAATAACTTTAAAATTAACGAAAAAAAACTTACTTTACACATAAAAATCACTTTAAAATGAGTAAAAATATCGCTAAATAAGAGAAAAAAAGTAACTTACTTAAAATTTCTAAGATAAATATTTAACCTTTACGCGAAAATTCCCTTCATGTATAAAAATCACGACTTTAAAATATAACATGCAAGAGAAAAGTAACGTACTTAAACTTTCTACGACAAATAACTTTAACATTAACGTAAAATTTTACTTTACACATAAAAATCCCGATATTAAAATATGTAGAAATATCGCTAAATAAAAGAAAAAAAAAGTAACACACTTAAACTTTGTACGACAAATAACTTTGACATTAACGTAAAAAATGTTCTTCACATATAAAAATCACGACTTTAAATTTGAAATGTAGGATGAAAGTATAACATACCTATAATTTCTACGACAAAGAATTCAAACATTGCCGTTCATGTCTTTAAAATGTATAATGACAACTCTAACTTTTAGAAAAAAGAAACACTAAAAATTTACAAGGCAAAGAATTTAAAATTGAACGTTAAAATTAACTTTACATGTACTATCATACTCTTATATCAACGATAAATAAGATAAAAAAAGAAACTCTAAAAATTTATAAGGCAAAGAATTCAAATAATACGCGAAAATTTACCTCACATATAAAAATTATGTCTTTCAAATGTGTAAGAATAACGCTAAATTAGAGAAAAAGAAATATTAAAAATTTATAATGTAAGGAATTGAAACAATACGCGAAAATTTATTTCACACATAACATTTTTATCTTTAAAATGTGTAAGAATAATGCTAAATTAGAGAAGAAAAAAAAAATAACATACTTAAACTTTCTTCGACAACAATTTAAACAATACGCGAAAATTTTATACACAATTATTTTCTTAGGTTAATGTTAAATAATGGGAAATTTAACAGAATAAAAATTTCAAAGATAAAGAATTTTAACCTTTACACGAAAATTTACTTCACATATAAATATCATGTCTTTAAACTTTAACGTGACAACTTACTTCTCATATACAATTAAACTCTTAGGTTAATGTTAAATAAAAGAAAAAGTAACATACTCAAAAATTTCTAAGATAAGCATAACGTAAAAATTTCATATCATGTGTTTAAAATGTAACATATAAGAGAAAAAAAATAACATACTTGAACTTTCTATAGCAAAGAATTTAAGCGTTAGCGTAAAAATTTACTTTACATATAAAATTCACGTCTTTAAACGGGATGATAAGCATGTGACGGTAATTAGCCAATCAGGTTAGCGGTAGGTGATACGCCACTTGCCGGCATTTTTAGACCGGAGGATGAGTCACGCTAAAACTTGTTCAAACAGGTCGGGAGACTTGTACAGCAAGAACAACAGCATCGACGCACAAGCAGCGGGTGATGCTGCGGTGTGTCAGCAGGTCTTCGAGATTATCGTTTTCCTACTTTTCCTTTTTCATAATGAAATGTTTGTGAAAACTTGGAATGAATGAAGTGGATTTCAAAGACACATTAGTAAGTGAAGGTAGAATTCGCATGGACTTTCTTCCAAAAAGTATGATTCACTTGGAGAATTTAAGATCATTTCTACTTGAAAACTTTTCTATTGTCTAAAACATTGAATATTGTTCAAACTCAGTGAGATTATATGCTACAATACGGGTAAAACTTAACAAAATTGTTACATAGAAGAAAAATAGTAAGAGATTTAAAATAAATACTAATTATAGATACTCCAAGGAAAAAAATTCACCTCTACTTTTCAATCGGAAAATCAATGCAAGTTGGAAATTTATGTTACTTCAAGAAAGACTTAGACAATTTACTTTGTAATAATATACGTTAAGGTGTCGTATTAACTCGTGCAATACATGCTGACTAAGGTTTATTTTACTTATCTAAGAAAGGTGGATTGGGGGAAAATATTAAATAAATTGTAGATATTAAATACATTGTAGATATGCATTTAAGTTTTGAAAATCACCTGCAAGACTTTTAAAACATCTTAAGATAAATTGAAAGAAACTTGCGAATTATATGTAAACTATATAACTTTTTATACTCTGAAAGGAAATCACAAGTAATTTAGTTAACTTTTTTCATGGTAACACTCATATTCAACGACATGTTTTTAAAATTTAACCTTCTTTACATGATAATAGTTATAAATTTTTTCAATCTCAGATGCGATATACTATTATTTCTAACATATATGTTACGAATTGTGTAAAGTTTTTAAAATTGTATATACAAATCACCAATCAGAAACATAAAAATCTAACATCAATCAAACAAACTAAAATAATAAGATATTTTCCTTAGTGGAAATAGTTAACTACTCATGTGATGGAATATACTTAGAAAATTTAAATACTGAAAAAAGTTTGCTAGGCAAACTTAAAGAATTTTTTTTTTCTTGTGAAAAACTAGCATAAATTTGGAAAATGTAGAGTTTGTTACTACGTAAAATTGAACACTATCTGGACAAACTAAATTATACATGAATTTTTTTTTTTATTTGAGAGGTGCTGACAATATATCATTAATATAGAGATTTTTAACTTCCACCCATAATTTCTAAATAACTTATACATAAATTTCAGAAAACTGAAACGGAATGTGTTTTACAAGACGCTTATTTTGTAAGATGAATATTCAATATTAATATAACTGAGCAAAGTTCATTCCGGAAAAAAACATGTAAAAAATACTTATATTTTGAAAATAGTTTGAAATATCCTTTTAAATTTATGAATGCTGGCTTTCGAAAGACACAAATAAAACTGATATGACACATGATAATTAACACATGCATAACATTAGTCAAACAAAGTGGAATTTTTATTGCTTGTGACCGATAACTTTTAAGTGAAGTAGAATAACTTACAGAGAAAATTTGTGCAAACTTTTTCAACTTTTAAACCAAGTATCATGTAAAATTATAAATTACGATAGGAAATAGCACACTTCAGAATCGGAACAAGTCTTTTAGTTAAGCTAAATTTATTTCTCAAGGAATTGAAAGCATACCAGAAAAGTCCTTATCATTTCGCATCTTTTCTCATGTTGCAAGAAGACATACTTTGTAAAAGATCCTCGTAGCAATTAACAAAAATCAGTAAAAATAAATATATTTTCTAGGGCAAACATAAAACTTCACAACTTAATACTGAAATTTAGCTAAGTTGCATATGGTTTATTCACATAACTCGCATATGCTTCGAATGTTGAAATATATTTGTCAGTTGAAATCAAACTCATCGAAAATAAATGCTATCTACATTTTCAAGTCGGAAATTACTATTAAATAAACTTTACATGTAAAACATTGTCATGTTAAAAAGAAAAATCTACAAAAATGTAAATGATAATTTTACTGTTGGTACATAAATGATGAATAATTTATGATTTTATTCTAGGCAAACGTTTTATAGTCTAACAGAGAACTTAAACTTTAGCAGAAAAACGAAAAAATACAATTTTTAAATCCTATCATGCTTGTTGAAAATTGAGTTTATTAGCTGTGGTAATAGATTTTTATTGTCCAAATTTCTATAGTTTTTCTTCCCAGTGCAATAAAATTAAGTTCATGTGTAATGAGTAGGTTTTTTTGATGAATCTTATAAATTTAATGAAATTATTATGACCTAAGAGATTGAGTGAACTGAATAAATCAATGATGTAAATTTAAACAGTGACTTGAACTGATACATACTATAACTGTAAAGAAGTATGACAAAGTGATAGATGAAGTGAAAATAGAAGTTGAGTGAAATGTGTTGAAAAAAAAAGTTGAAGACGACAAGAAATTCGTAAATGAGAATTATCATTGACTTATATTAACTTCGTTTTTCTTGCTTATGACAAGAAAATACACTCTTTCTTATTAAGAACCAACTTGATATCTTATCATAGAATGACAATGATGAAATATCTATACATTAAAAAAAAAAAATACCAAACTTAGACATAGCAAATTTCTTGAAATTCATGTATAATGTGAGAAGTTTTACTGTAAATATAGAAAATACAACATTGAAAGATGTGAATGTTTCGAAGTACTTTATCAGAAAGAAAAAAAAAATGCGCTGAGGTCCGCTACAAAAATGTGTAAGAGAAAGTTTAAACAAAATTTAAAATCAAACATGCTTATAAGTGGGAACACATATATTAAAACTATAGCACATTAAACAATTTATATTATGTCATCTCGGTATCAAACTGAATAACATGAAAAACAACGACAAACTGAATAAACATGATAATTATCAATATATGTGGAAAAGTTTCCTTTTTTCACATATAAAAAAAATAACACATTGACATACGTTAAGATCACGAAACATGCGTAATCATATGCCGATAAGAGCAACCAATGTTGCGGGGAGATATTCACTTGATGGTCAATATCCCATGAATAAATTGATTGATTGAATTTCTAATGCTAATTCCAATAGTATTCCATGTAACTTCAACTTGATATGTTACACTATAGATATATTTATTTTTCAAATATATTGACTTTCAAAAAATCATCCTTCAATATAAGAATGATCATAGTAAGAATAAAAGAAAAGATACTAAGCATTGATTTAAAGTGTATTTATTTCGACTTAGCAACAAATCATATGCTTGAAACGAAAATTGCTTCGAACCAAAGTATAACTATCCAATTTCATTGATTCCTACAAGAAAATTTTTCTCATCTAGTAATTGAATTTTTTTTCTCATACACATTATAAGTGTTGTCCAATCAGGTGTAGAATAGTTGAAGATATCCGACCTCTTTCTAAATATTAATAAGTCACTGTTGAAAAACTTATAAAAATTTCAATTTAAACTTAAAGTTTTTATATATATATATATCAAAGAATATTTTCAAGTCAATATATATATTTAAATACGAAAATTTATTCACTTCAATAAATGTATGTTTAAGTTATAAAACTTGTCGTATATATTGAAAAATTGTAACTTTTCGTCTTATTCGTATAAATCGATAACTTATACCACTAGTTCCTCATCAATTAATCTTCTAAGTAAATCTTTCAAAGGTAAAAACATACTTATAGCTTTGTCTTTGTAACATGCTAAATTTTATATGTTTCATGTGAAAGTTACAAAATTTTATATATTTTCATGGAAAACATATAAAATTTTAATTTCACGAGAAACATGTAAAATTTAACATGTTACAAAGACAAAGCTATAAGTATGTTTTTACCTTTGAAAGATTTACTTAGAAGATTAATTGATGAAGAACTAGTGGTATAAGTTATCGATTTATACGAATAAGACGAAAAGTTACAATTTTTCAATATATACGACAAGTTTTATAACTTAAACATGCATTTATTGAAGTGAATAAATTTTCGTATTTAAATATATATATTGACTTGAAAACATTCTTTGATATATATATATATAAAAACTTTAAGTTTAAATTGAAATTTTTATAAGTTTTTCAACAGTGACTTATTAATATTTAGAAAGAGGTCGGATATCTTCAACTATTCTACACCTGATTGGATAACACTTATAATGTGTATGAGAAAAAAAATTCAATTACTAGATGAGAAAAAATTTCTTGTAGGAATCAATGAAATTGGATAGTTATACTTTGGTTCGAAGCAATTTTCGTTTCAAGCATATGATTTGTTGCTAAGTCGAAATAAATACACTTTAAATCAATGCTTAGTATCTTTTCTTTTATTCTTACTATGATCATTCTTATATTGAAGTAGGATTTTTTGAAAGTCAATATATTTGAAAAATAAATATATCTATAGTGTAACATATCAAGTTGAAGTTACATGGAATACTATTGGAATTAGCATTAGAAATTCAATCAATCAATTTATTCATGGGATATTGACCATCAAGTGAATATCTCCCCGCAACATTGGTTGCTCTTATCGGCATATGATTACGCATGTTTCGTGATCTTAACGTATGTCAATGTGTTATTTTTTTTATATGTGAAAAAAGGAAACTTTTCCACATATATTGATAATTATCATGTTTATTTAGTTTGTCGTTGTTTTTCATGTTATTCAGTTTGATACCGAGATGACATAATATAAATTGTTTAATGTGCTATAGTTTTAATATATGTGTTCCCACTTAAAAGCATGTTTGATTTTAAATTTTGTTTAAACTTTCTCTTACAAATTTTTGTAGCGGACCTCAGCGCATTTTTTTTTTTTTTTTTTCTAATAAAGTACTTCGAAACATTCACATCTTTCAATGTTGTATTTTCTATATTTCCAGTAAAACTTCTCACATTATACATGAATTTCAAGAAATTTGCTATGTCTAAGTTTGGTATTTTTTTTTTTTTAATGTATAGATATTTCATCATTGTCATTCTATGATAAGATATCAAGTTGGTTCTTAATAAGAAAGAGTGTATTTTCTTGTCATAAGCAAGAAAAACGAAGTTAATATAAGTCAATGATAATTCTCATTTACGAATTTCTTGTCGTCTTCAACTTTTTTTTTCAACACATTTCACTCAACTTCTATTTTCACTTCATCTATCACTTTGTCATACTTCTTTACAGTTATAGTATGTATCAGTTCAAGTCACTGTTTAAATTTACATCATTGATTTATTCAGTTCACTCAATCTCTTAGGTCATAATAATTTCATTAAATTTATAAGATTCATCAAAAAAACCTACTCATTACACATGAACTTAATTTTATTGCACTGGGAAGAAAAACTATAGAAATTTGGACAATAAAAATCTATTACCACAGCTAATAAACTCAATTTTCAACAAGCATGATAGGATTTAAAAATTGTATTTTTTCGTTTTTCTGCTAAAGTTTAAGTTCTCTGTTAGACTATAAAACGTTTGCCTAGAATAAAATCATAAATTATTCATCATTTATGTACCAACAGTAAAATTATCATTTACATTTTTGTAGATTTTTCTTTTTAACATGACAATGTTTTACATGTAAAGTTTATTTAATAGTAATTTCCGACTTGAAAATGTAGATAGCATTTATTTTCGATGAGTTTGATTTCAACTGACAAATATATTTCAACATTCGAAGCATATGCGAGTTATGTGAATAAACCATATGCAACTTAGCTAAATTTCAGTATTAAGTTGTGAAGTTTTATGTTTGCCCTAGAAAACATATTTATTTTTACTGATTTTTGTTAATTGCTACGAGGATCTTTTACAAAGTATGTCTTCTTGCAACATGAGAAAAGATGCGAAATGATAAGGACTTTTCTGGTATGCTTTCAATTCCTTGAGAAATAAATTTAGCTTAACTAAAAGACTTGTTCCGATTCTGAAGTGTGCTATTTCCTATCGTAATTTATAATTTTACATGATACTTGGTTTAAAAGTTGAAAAAGTTTGCACAAATTTTCTCTGTAAGTTATTCTACTTCACTTAAAAGTTATCGGTCACAAGCAATAAAAATTCCACTTTGTTTGACTAATGTTATGCATGTGTTAATTATCATGTGTCATATCAGTTTTATTTGTGTCTTTCGAAAGCCAGCATTCATAAATTTAAAAGGATATTTCAAACTATTTTCAAAATATAAGTATTTTTTACATGTTTTTTTCCGGAATGAACTTTGCTCAGTTATATTAATATTGAATATTCATCTTACAAAATAAGCGCCTTGTAAAACACATTCCGTTTCAGTTTTCTGAAATTTATGTATAAGTTATTTAGAAATTATGGGTGGAAGTTAAAAATCTCTATATTAATGATATATTGTCAGCACCTCTCAAATAAAAAAAAAAATCATGTATAATTTAGTTTGTCCAGATAGTGTTCAATTTTACGTAGTAACAAACTCTACATTTTCCAAATTTATGCTAGTTTTTCACAAGAAAAAAAAAAATTCTTTAAGTTTGCCTAGCAAACTTTTTTCAGTATTTAAATTTTCTAAGTATATTCCATCACATGAGTAGTTAACTATTTCCACTAAGGAAAATATCTTATTATTTTAGTTTGTTTGATTGATGTTAGATTTTTATGTTTCTGATTGGTGATTTGTATATACAATTTTAAAAACTTTACACAATTCGTAACATATATGTTAGAAATAATAGTATATCGCATCTGAGATTGAAAAAATTTATAACTATTATCATGTAAAGAAGGTTAAATTTTAAAAACATGTCGTTGAATATGAGTGTTACCATGAAAAAAGTTAACTAAATTACTTGTGATTTCCTTTCAGAGTATAAAAAGTTATATAGTTTACATATAATTCGCAAGTTTCTTTCAATTTATCTTAAGATGTTTTAAAAGTCTTGCAGGTGATTTTCAAAACTTAAATGCATATCTACAATGTATTTAATATCTACAATTTATTTAATATTTTCCCCCAATCCACCTTTCTTAGATAAGTAAAATAAACCTTAGTCAGCATGTATTGCATGAGTTAATACGACACCTTAACGTATATTATTACAAAGTAAATTGTCTAAGTCTTTCTTGAAGTAACATAAATTTCCAACTTGCATTGATTTTCCGATTGAAAAGTAGAGGTGAATTTTTTTCCTTGGAGTATCTATAATTAGTATTTATTTTAAATCTCTTACTATTTTTCTTCTATGTAACAATTTTGTTAAGTTTTACCCGTATTGTAGCATATAATCTCACTGAGTTTGAACAATATTCAATGTTTTAGACAATAGAAAAGTTTTCAAGTAGAAATGATCTTAAATTCTCCAAGTGAATCATACTTTTTGGAAGAAAGTCCATGCGAATTCTACCTTCACTTACTAATGTGTCTTTGAAATCCACTTCATTCATTCCAAGTTTTCACAAACATTTCATTATGAAAAAGGAAAAGTAGGAAAACGATAATCTCGAAGACCTGCTGACACACCGCAGCATCACCCGCTGCTTGTGCGTCGATGCTGTTGTTCTTGCTGTACAAGTCTCCCGACCTGTTTGAACAAGTTTTAGCGTGACTCATCCTCCGGTCTAAAAATGCCGGCAAGTGGCGTATCACCTACCGCTAACCTGATTGGCTAATTACCGTCACATGCTTATCATCCCGTTTAAAGACGTGAATTTTATATGTAAAGTAAATTTTTACGCTAACGCTTAAATTCTTTGCTATAGAAAGTTCAAGTATGTTATTTTTTTTCTCTTATATGTTACATTTTAAACACATGATATGAAATTTTTACGTTATGCTTATCTTAGAAATTTTTGAGTATGTTACTTTTTCTTTTATTTAACATTAACCTAAGAGTTTAATTGTATATGAGAAGTAAGTTGTCACGTTAAAGTTTAAAGACATGATATTTATATGTGAAGTAAATTTTCGTGTAAAGGTTAAAATTCTTTATCTTTGAAATTTTTATTCTGTTAAATTTCCCATTATTTAACATTAACCTAAGAAAATAATTGTGTATAAAATTTTCGCGTATTGTTTAAATTGTTGTCGAAGAAAGTTTAAGTATGTTATTTTTTTTTTCTCTAATTTAGCATTATTCTTACACATTTTAAAGATAAAAATGTTATGTGTGAAATAAATTTTCGCGTATTGTTTCAATTCCTTACCTTATAAATTTTTAATATTTCTTTTTCTCTAATTTAGCGTTATTCTTACACATTTGAAAGACATAATTTTTATATGTGAGGTAAATTTTCGCGTATTATTTGAATTCTTTGCCTTATAAATTTTTAGAGTTTCTTTTTTTATCTTATTTATCGTTGATATAAGAGTATGATAGTACATGTAAAGTTAATTTTAACGTTCAATTTTAAATTCTTTGCCTTGTAAATTTTTAGTGTTTCTTTTTTCTAAAAGTTAGAGTTGTCATTATACATTTTAAAGACATGAACGGCAATGTTTGAATTCTTTGTCGTAGAAATTATAGGTATGTTATACTTTCATCCTACATTTCAAATTTAAAGTCGTGATTTTTATATGTGAAGAACATTTTTTACGTTAATGTCAAAGTTATTTGTCGTACAAAGTTTAAGTGTGTTACTTTTTTTTTTCTTTTATTTAGCGATATTTCTACATATTTTAATATCGGGATTTTTATGTGTAAAGTAAAATTTTACGTTAATGTTAAAGTTATTTGTCGTAGAAAGTTTAAGTACGTTACTTTTCTCTTGCATGTTATATTTTAAAGTCGTGATTTTTATACATGAAGGGAATTTTCGCGTAAAGGTTAAATATTTATCTTAGAAATTTTAAGTAAGTTACTTTTTTTCTCTTATTTAGCGATATTTTTACTCATTTTAAAGTGATTTTTATGTGTAAAGTAAGTTTTTTTTCGTTAATTTTAAAGTTATTTGTCGTAAAGAGTTTAAGTATGTTACTTTTTTCTCTTATCTAGTGATATTCGTACACATTTTAAAGACATGATATTTATTCGTAAAGTAAATTTTCATGTTCACTTTTGAATTCTTAGTTGTAAGATGTTCAAGTATGTTACTTTTTCTCTCTTATTTAAACATTAGAGTATCCAAAATCAGTTATCACATATCTATTCAGCATTAGCAGCTAGTTCTGTGTTGCCATTCATCAACTTAAGTAAGTATCATTGTACAATAAAAACTATCTTGATTAATATAACTAACATAGACATATTAATTTCTAACAAGTTTAATGGTAATATAAATTTTAACATAGACAGTAAGTAGCTAAGATACATAATATCGCTCGCATAGTACAGTATAGCTTTAAATTACAACCGGTTGTAACAAATAGAATCAATTTCAAAGTATTTGAAGGTTGATATATCGAAAAGTTGCGTATTTCCATCTCTTTGAAAACATTGTTCTGACTAAAATGAAATGTTTTTCCTAAACCATTCTGAAAGAAGAAGAAAAAAATATAAATTCTTCAATAAAATATGGATAATACATTTAAAATTTACAAAATTGAGAATAATACTTACATAAATAAAAAAAAAATCGTCATTTTTCTATTCAAAGTGATAAATATTTCGTTTTTTGGAAATGTATATTGCTAATATTGTATTGCAAACTCACGTGTGAACACACTACAACTACTAATTCCTTCAACAGGGTCAGACTAACTCAACTTAAAAATAATTGTAAAATCATTGCTTTAACTTCCATAATGAGTTTCAGTTGCTGAATATTGAAAATTAATTCTAGTCTAAGTTCTTTTGTTGTGTATTCAATCCCTCAAAAACTATGACAATAAAAGAAAAAAAACTTTTTAATGACATGTTAAGCTCTGTAAAAGAAATTTTCACGTTAAGATATCAAAGTTTAAATTTTTTTTTTCTCATAAATTTTAATTTATATTTACATTTCATACTGTTATTGAGAAAATAATGAGACTTTATGTGTCTAACATTGATTAAACCTGATTCCTTAAAAGTGTCTTGCGATTATATCTCTCAACATTAGTTTAAATGTGTTAAGCACTTATAGAAATAAAAAATCCACTCAATCCGAAACTTTACGCATTTGTGTTAGTATATTATCTTTGCATGTATTTGAAGTTTTTAATGGTTAAGCATGAAAAGTTATAAACTATGTAATTTATATTCGTTCCTACCACTAGATGGCGCCGCAATTACATTAAACTTAGTAGAAAACTGTCTTACTAAACTGTATAGTCAATGAGAAGAGCATTTGAAATCACGTGACATATTCTAACCAATCAGAAGTGAGCTTTTATTTCAACCAATCAAAGGAGACTTAGCTATATCAGGATACAAGATGTTGCCATTCCTTAAACTTTGATATAAAGCAAATCGTGACGTCATCCCCACTACATTAACACTGTGACGTCACTGGTAAAACAGCCTATCACTCTAAATTATTCACTTAAAAGTAGCCCTAGAACAACTCAACTCCATCCCGCCTAAAACTTAGCATATTCCTATTGCTGCCATCGTCTTAAAAGTAAATTTTGTAAAATCATGAATGACGTCATACCCACTGTAACGTCACTAGTTAAAAATACCTATAACTCTAACTTATTCACTTAGAAGCAGCCCTAGAACATCAACTCCGCCTGAAATGTAAACCGAAACTAAAAAGTGTTGCCACTGCTCAAAACTTTGATATAAAACAAATTATGACGTCATACCCACTGTGACGTCACGCAATAAAAACCTATCACTCTAACTTATTCACTAAGAAGCAGTCCTAGAACCACTCAACTCCGTCTGCTAGATAAACCGAAACTAAAAAAGT
Organism: Linyphia triangularis; assembly: GCA_963978545.1. NCBI lineage: Eukaryota > Metazoa > Arthropoda > Arachnida > Araneae > Linyphiidae > Linyphia > Linyphia triangularis. The sequence continues at coordinate 38,699,627 of OZ021729.1, forward strand.
GTTGCCACCGCTCAAAACTTTGATATAAAACACATTATGACGTCATTCCCACTGTGACGTCATACACAAACAGCTTATAATGAAACCGAAACTAAAACAGCAGCAGGAGGGGAACAACTCAACTCCACTTCCGGTCACGTGATTTCCGGTGACGTCATATCCGGTGATGTCACTTCCTGTGACGGCATGTCCGGTCACGACCCCTTCCGGTGACGTCATCATCCCTCATCCCTTGCGCATTGCGCCATGGCCCCGGACTGTCCTTTTCTAACTACTCGTGCATCTTTCAAGTGTTTTGCAAATACTTGAACTTGCCTGCTCAGCTCTGAAGTTGTGGATATAAAACGAAAGCATAGTTTTGCGTTCAGTTTCACGTAAAGAAAAAATGTTAAAAAAAAAAATACAAATTTTTAAATTTTTAAGTGAGGGAGCTTCGGAAAAAATCAGAAGTAGTAAAATCAGAAATGGTCGAATTGAATTTATGGTTAGTTTAAAATTATTCGATTTTTATTATTTTGATTTGGTTTCTGATGGATGATGATCAGAAAATTTTGTAGCAAGTAACTATAATTATAGCAGTAAATAAAAGTTTCAAATAAATGTTATACACTTCATTCCAGTGAAAAACTTTCCAAGGCTTTGTCTGTCTGAAGTAATTATACCCAGACAAAACTACAAATATTACATACACGTAAGGTTAAAAAGTATCTTCGAAACAGGGCTCCCATAACAAAATCAGGCTACCCTTCAAGTACCGGAAATTGCGGAAAGCGATTTAAACTTTCAGTCAATCAGATCTTATTATATGCATTGGAGATATTGGGTTAGAACCAGTGCTAGAAGTGTGGGAAGACGCAGGTTGACGCGTCCCCCCACTTTTCAAGAAAATACCCATGCGTCTCCCCATTTCTAAAACCACTGAAATCCATCCTCCCCCCCCCCCCACACACTTTTAAAATAACTCAATCCGCCTAAGAACTACTAATAAAAAATAACATTGACCTTTAAATGTAGTGAAACTGAGAAAAAGGGATTTTTTTTTTTACGTTAGAAAACTTTAAAACTATTTATGGTATCATACTATTATAAAAATATATTATACTACTTTGTATAAAGGAAGTATTTTTATTAAATAATGTTACTTGGTCAACTTCTAACTTTGGAGAACTTCATATAAAGACAAGCTATTTAAAAAAAAAAAAAAAAAAACTAAAATTCTCTATTAATTTAATTTTATGAAAGCATGCACATTAATAAGCAATATTTAAATCTAAATATACAGTTATGCACATAACGTTGAATTAGTACTTAACTTTATCTCTTACTGCCAAGTAAAAAAACTAAATCGCAGAATATTCATTAAATTTTGGACCTTTGTTCAATGGTAGTGTTAGGAAGTATAAATTATTTCCTTAATAGTTAATATTTTTATTATAAGTTACGAAATTATAAAATTTATCGTTGAAGATGGGGGTGGGGTGTTGCCTCTTACCAACTTTTGGGCATCCCCCCACATATTTTTCACCACTTCTACCACTGGTTAGAACTTGAACTTTTGATGGCAAGTTTGTTTACCAAATTCGCCAAATAATAACATTTTTATTTATAAAAAACGAACTTCAATTTGGCAAGGATTGTATTGCCATCAACATTAACAGCACAGGTGGAAGTTTCAATTATTAAATTGCGCCAAATTTCACTTGAGTTGCATTTTGTCTTCTAATCAACAATGTCACATACATATTTAATTAATTTATTGTTAATTCTCGTCCATTGAGAAGTTATGACTCATGAGCCAAAATAGAAATGAACTTCTTATAACAGTGACTGCTACAATCTAACTTGTTTAAATTCTGAAAAAGCTACTAAAATCCGAGTACGGTAAAGCTGCAGTATGGTTTTCTGGCCTATCAAAAGTTTCTATCAAACTTATAGTAGGGGTTGTTCTTGTATATTTGGTTCTTTGCAGGGCCGTCGCTAAGAATTTTGGTTGGGGGGGGGGGGGCGTAGACATCCTTTTGCCGACTGAAATCAAGGCATGTCCTGTGTAAATGTAGAAAATATAAATTAAGGAGCTAATAAATTGTTAACTAATTTTTATTAATGTAAAATTAACGTATAAATAATTTTTAATTATATATGAATAATTCCTGCACATTTAATCATTAATTAATGTAAAACTAATAGTTAATGCATTTTTTTTTATTTAATTGTGAATTGTTTTATTTAATGTGAAATTAGTTTGAATTATTTTTAAATTACCGTCTAAACAATTTTTAATATTTTATGGCATTTTATTAATACGTACTTAATGTCAAATTTTAAGTAAATTCCCATCACATTATAGTTAAAGTTCCTGCAAATTCATTTAATTTTTCATTTCTTTTTAGTAAATTAACCCTTCCTCTCCAAACAAAGGAGATTATTTTTGGGAGCGTTTTTATTTTGGGAGCAGGGGGGGCGGGGGAGACATTTATACCTTGCAGATAGATAGAATTTTCCCCCACAATCTTAAACCAATTCAGTAAACTGAGAAGTACAAGTGCTTCATTTCGATACAACTTTTTTTTATATTTTCAAATTGCAGTTTCGAAAAAAAATAATTAAACGTGTAAAAGTAGTTGGAAAATAGCACTTTAACATGGAATTAAATAGATGAAAATTATTGATCAAATAGGTGGCTTTTGTATAATGAATTGTATAAAGCTTGATCAAAAAACAATTTCTGGAAAAATTCTTTTTAAAATTCTGGCGGACTATTGCTACTACAGAAAATTCCCTAAGCGAAGCACTGCAATTTTTATAATAGATACAATGTCAGGGACATAAGAAACATGCACTTGCACTCCTTCCCCTCTGGGTTTCGAAAGATAAAGTAACGTGGGGAAAAAAGTGGGAAAATTTAGAAGAAAAAAATATATATGGATATTAATTCATTAATTTGAACAGAACATTAATGAACAATTATTAACTAACATCCAATTAGGAGATCCAATTCCCATCTTCGAAAAATCAAGGATTAAACAAATACTTTTGTCGCCTTACATCTTCCTGTAAATAATCATGTAGGCGTTCATGGACACTATAATTGCATTACAAAAGACAATTATTATTAAAAATGATTTGTTAACTATTTAATTTTTAAATACTTTTTAACACATTTTCCTAACTAAAAAAAAAAGATTTTGATTTTTCTTGAAACGTGTGTTAATAGTAAAACTTAATTTTTTTGTAACAATTCAATCCAGGAACCTACTTCTTAAAAGTAGTTACTTCGAGTATATATTTTTATCAAAATTGGTGGATTTAAATTAATGATTTTTTTGTGGTTTTTCGCTGATGTTGTATGGTTTTTCAGCAATAATTTCTGCAAATATTACTCGTTTTTTGAACAATAATCATTTGTTCAAGAAGGAAAGTATACTTGAAAATGCTAGGGTTTTTTTCCTAAGCGGGATTAAAAATGAAATGGATTACTTTAGCATTAAACCAAACTATAATATTTATGTGCAAAAAGGTAAGTTATTCGCAACTAATTGAACTTCGAATTTAGTGACAAAATAATCTATAAAAAAGCATGCCACAATTTTTAGCACAACATTCCAAACTATATAAGGAATAGTACGTGTGGGGCTTTTTGGGAAAGGTGTGGGGGGGGGGGGAGGTATTCAAATCTACAGTGTTAATCCGATCTTGAGGAAGAACAAGTTGCACATTTGATCTTCAAAGCAAGAGAAACATCACTGTCAACATGAAATTTACAAAAACCCACCCCAATTTCCCCTACCCACATGTAATGGTTATGATCCTAATTTGAGATTTATTGATCCAATTTGAAATATTTTTAAAGGTATTTAGACTAAAAAATCTTAGTTTATCTGAAAGACAATTTTTTCCCGATGTTTCGGATATTAAAGTGGTGAAATCCAGGATTGGTTGGTTGGTTGGTTGGTTGGTTGGTTTTCAAATTTATTAGGAGCAAGGGCAACACAAAGACCAAACTGCGTCAGAAATCGAGGATAGGAGTGAAAGGATACTCACAATTTGCAATACACTGAACCTGGTTGTATTGGACAATGTCGGTCAACAGCTATTTGAGCACGGGGAACATGAAAGAATTTTAGATAGTATTATAATAAACCTTTCAACACTTTTCCAAAGATTATTTTGTTAGAATAAATTCGATATCGCCTTACAGTTTACAAGTGGCATGCATTATTTTGGGAATGCATTTTCAATATATGAAGTACAAGGTGGTCATAAAGAAACTTTGCCGATATATGGGCCTCTAGCTTCCGTTCCGATTAACAGATCAAGATGAGATTTCAGGTATAATTATTCAGAGGTATAAGCTCGAAATTCTGTGAATTTCAACAAACGGTGCTCATGGTTATGGTTATAGTTACATGCACGAAATTTTCAAATGACAACGTCTACTTTTTCCTGTCGCAAAATGCTCAGCGCATAAGGAAACCCTAAAGAGAGATAGAACGGTACGTGTATCACAAAAAACGGACGCATTATGCACGCACAAAAAAAAAGCTCTGCGAACGGCCAACAAAAACGCGATTGAGGTGCACGATGGAAATTTGCATTTGACAGAGACCAAAGTTCACATGAGTGCAATCACGGGCAATTTAATCGGTTTTCTAAGCTGAATATTTGGTGAGCGGCCACCATTGCTCCGATCGTGTTTTTGTTGACAGTTCGCAGATCTGTATATTGGGCGTCCGGTTTTTGTGATGCACGTACCATTCCAACGCTCTTTAGGGTTTTCGCATGCGGTGATCATTTCTCGATAGGAAAAAGTAGGCGTTGCTATTCATAACTATAACCGGGGTAATCGTGAGCGCCATTTTGCCGAAATTCACAGAATTCCGACCTAATATCTCTGAATAACTATACCTGAAATCTCATCTCGATCTGTTGAACGAGACTGCCTTTAGAGATCCATATATCGGAAAAGTTTCTTTATGACCATCCTGTACATAATATCATTTATGGAGTTCTACTTGACATTAATTGCAATAACTTTGTAAAATGCGGGTCAATTTTCGCATACAAAATTTTGGTGTTTTGAAATTTTGCATAAAACCTTTAACTCATATGATGTACATTACATACTTTATGTAAATGACGTTTTATGTGTATGTCATGGTTTTTGAGGCATTGTCTGACGTACCACAAACACAAGTATATCATCTACTGTAACACATCAAAGTTACCTAATGTCAGTGAAGATATCAATGATTAGATTATTTTAATGTTCCTGTCAAAAAGGATATAACTACTCCAATTCAAAATTGCCGACCGTCAACTGAGGCTGCATTGTGATCACAATTTTATATTACTAATGATGAGTTTAATTATTTGAACTTTTTCCATTCAATATGTTTTGAAACATCCGTCAGTAGGGATTTTTAAAAGAAGGGGTGAAATTTCAGAAATTTGCCGACTACGAGCCTTTAAAAAAACTTATGGTAATATTTGCGTTCGCAGTCCATCATTGTAGCCGGAAAAAAATACACCGACTCCCCTATAATAGACTTCTATTGTAAAAATGCCGATTCGTCAAATTCGGGTCACGCTGCATTAAGATATTTTTAATATTTGTGTTCCATTTTTTTTTTTTTTCTTTTTTTTTTTTCCCCGTTTTTTTTTTTTTTTTATTTAATTCGATTTTATTGTGGATCGACTTTAGAAAAAGAAAAAGCTCGATAAAATTTTTGAAAATTTGATGACTGTTCAACTTTCTAAAACTTTGGGGAGGATGAGTCGCCCCCTACGCCCCCCGTTCCCCCTACGTCCCTGGTTCCTTGCTTCTTTTCAGCTTTTAATTTTTAAATCAGGTTAAAAGTTGCCACTGAGATTTTAAAAAAAAATAGTTATTGATACAACTAGTGGGGAAAGTAACACTTTTTCAAACGAGGTAAAACTCTTAGCACGATTCAAATAATTTTCCGAGTTTGAAAAAGTATTTTCCCCCGTGTTGCATACAATATTTTTTATAATCGAGAGCAAAAAAATATTTTTAATACATATATTTATTAATATTGGCAACTCCAATCAGTGACTCTTCTTCTGAAAATATCTCATTTCTAAACCAAGACTATATAATAGTTGAGCACGTGCCGTGGAGAAAGTTATTTTCCAGCATATCTCTTGATAAAGTTTTACTTTCGCTAAGATTTCTGATTCAAAATGATTAAAAAAAGTAAAATCTTTTGCGCGTTGCTATAAAAATGAATTCTTTTTTTTTTTTTTTTTTTGTCAATTTGTGAGTATATCAAGTTTTTTTTTTTTAATTAACTATAATACAATGTGTTCACAATATTTTAGATAAACTTCTTGGACATCCTCTCAGTTATTTACATTCCTCAGAATTAGTGGGAGGGGAAGGATTTCTGAATATAATAACACAGGTGAAAAGAAAACACAATTCAAAACACCACTTCCAGTATCAGTATCAATGTGTAAATGTTATTTGAATAATTAGTAGACACAGCTTGTTGTTTCCACTTAAAAGATACAATCTGTAGTGCATGGAAATGGAAATCATTATCGTGCAGCAAAATAATTCAAGTTACACCGGAAGCCTCTGCTTTATGTAATTTGTCACTTGCTTTGATACACAGGAATAAACATGAGGTGTGTCTATTTCTTTACCATGATAATATTTAAATTTATTCTACAGTGCAAAGATTCGGAAGATAATTTGTGGAAATGTTAACTAAAATTAAAACAAGACAATGTTTGCTTTTGTACGATGTAAGATTGTCACAAAGGGTCGCAACTTAATTTGTTATTGTTATCACGCTTTTCTTTCATATAGTTCCATTATGCATGGATAAAAAAAAAGAATGCTTACATTTTTTTTTTAAATGTCTAAAAATTTACTTTATTTACCCTTAATGACCATCTGTCGTCTATGTTTTCCACCCATTGCTTTATAATATATGTTCAAAATATAGAAATACTATCTTAAATGTTTGACGCTAGCTTACGGTATTACTTAGAATATAAAGCATTGAATTTCAAATTGACGCTGGAGAATTGAAATATTTGTTTTCGAATTTTTCTAGGCAGGACCTGACACTAAGCTCTACTTACAACTTGTTTTATTTGACCATTACTACTATCGAATTGATATTTTAGAGAAATTTAAATTTACAATTTATATATAAGAATTCAAGAAATAAATTCAGTATTTAGCTTCAACAATTGTTCCGATTGCTTTCAATATTAATTATCCTATTTCATTTTACGGTAATTTCAAACAGAAAAAAAAATTACTGTATCTTATTTCTGAATGGACAACTGAAAATGCTTTAAAAATATGTTTCAACTACTTAATTATTCATTTTGCAACTTGGAGTATTGTTTACAACTTGGTATTCTGCTAACACTATGAACTCTAATCCCAACGCGAGATAGAAAAAGACTGTTAATATTGAAAATGACGTTCGAAAAAAAAAAATCATTCTTGTATTTTTAGATTGAATTTCAAATGTATGCTGGAAAATTGAAATATGTGTCTTCGAATTTTACAGGGCAGGCCTGACACATTATTAAAACTTGTATTATTTCGCCATTATTACAATTAAATTGATATTTTAGAGAAATTTACAATTTATGTATAAAAGCTTATGAAATAAATTAATTTTTTAGTTTCAACGATTATTCATCATCATTGCATTCACTATTATTATTCAAATTCATTTTATGGTAATTTCAAACAGAATAAAAGTGGCTATCTAATTTCGGAGTGAACGACTGAAAAAGTTTGGAAAATACGTTCCAACTACGTAATATTATTTATTAATTACATCTTTTTTTAAATAAAAAAGGAAAACAAATTTATTATTTTTGCAACTTGGAGTACAAAACGGTGTACTGTTACACTACGAACTATAATCCCTACCTAATATAGAAATATATATAATAATAAAAAAAAAAGACTGTTAAAATTGGCATTTGAAGAAAAATCATTCTTGTATTTTTAGGAATCACCTCCCAAGTCTGTTTTCTCAAGGCCCACAAAAATCTAATTCGACCCTACTGATAATTTACAGATATTCCAGTGGCGGCTGGTGAGTGGAGCATAGTAGGGGGGGGGGGGGATATCTTAACTCTTTTTTTTTAACTCTGACCCTACTAATACATTAGATGTGTGATAATAATATTTTTTTATTGTGGAATTTCGGTAAAATAATATTTAAAAAAAAAAAAAAAATGCGTAGCAACTGTTGAATGTCATTCAAAATTCAAAATCATTTTAAATAAATAGCCTAAAAGATATTTTTGAAAAGTTAGTAAATATGCTGGTAAACTTGTTTCCATTTAATATAAAATTACTTTTTGTAAAAATATGAAGGCGAAGAAAATTTCTTCGTGACCTTTTCATTTCGAAATAAAACATTTAATAATCCTAATTTCGATAACTGTTCAATTCATTCCAAAAAAACAAACGCCGGATCCACCTTTTACTGTAAAAAGTCGCTTATAGAGTCTTTGATAGTTCTATTCTAAATTTTTAAAAACATAAACAAGGCATTGAATTCAATTATGAACCACATGATAAAATAATGAAATAACTGGTATAAAATAAAGTGTATAAATTAAAAACCTTTAAAACTCTCAAACGAAATATGAGACTGTTGTGGGTCGGATTTACTATAACCCTTAATTTTATTGAAATATATATTTTATTAAAATTGATTTAGTTAATTTAATTTTTTAATTAATGTTGAAGTTTTGTTTTAATTTGTATTTGAGTAATTCGCGCGACTTCTCACTTTTACTACTCGGTCTATTATGCGACCAAACATGGCGACCGTTGTGTACCCCCCCCCCCCCCTTCTTCTCTCCCCCCTCCACTGATCCATTTTCTTGAATGACTTCGTAGTAGTGAGAGCCCCTATCCCTTTCCACCTTCCCCCCACTACACGTAATATATTTACCCATTGATATGAATGGGGGAAGAAACCATCTGCTGTTAAAAGAGAGTATGGCATAATCAAGGGCGAATTTAGAGGGGGAGGGTGCAAAGGTCAAGGGGGCCATCCCCCATCCCACATGGGAATGCCCCACTGGAATTCGGCTGGGGCTGAAACGGATCAGATTTTTTTCTGGCCGTTTCCCGTATGTTTCGACCCAAAAAGAGAATTGATTTTTTTTATTTTGTAATCGAGTGAATCAGTGAATCGTGTGGAATGCCGGAAATTGCGTCATACTTTCTATGGGAAGCTGTTGAAAGGGAAGTATTGATAACTTATACCTAAAAAAAAAAAAAGGTTAAGAAAGTTGGTGAGATGTGATCTATTTAAGACATTGAATTAGGGAGAAATGTATAGACCCGTATAAAGTAGTAGTTACAAATTGGAGTCCTTAAATATAAAATAAAATAAGTAGCTTAAAATTATTATAATTAGTAAGTAAGGGTGAAGAAGTGTAACTATTAACATCAGCCATAATATATTAAACTTATGATTTGAACTAATAAATTATTTCATACAAGGAACAAGTTAATACATTAATAAAACACTTGATTATTTAAATACTTGGTAAACCCTTATTAAATAATTGGACCCATCACTGTGTAAAGTTTTTAAGATTTTGAAGAACAAGTTATTGATTTATTGAAGAAAAAGGAAATAAACCAATTAGACAACAGAAGTGTAAATATTATTTTATGAAATGCAAACTGAATTTAGAGTAAAATTTTAACAAATAATTCTACATCAATTTATTGAAACTTGTACTAAAATCTACTTAATTAGCTTGGAAACTGCTCGAAAAACAGAAATGGGACCAAAACTTTTAAACATTTTACTTTTTAAGAATTAAAAAAATAGAAATTTAGAGATTTTGTCAAAAGTTAATAAAAAAAGTTAATGAAATTTAAATAACGCTTATTAAAAACTTTATTAGAAAACTCTCAAATTAAGCTTTGTAGTATGACAAAGTACTTAAATAAGAATTATAAAATAGCGTTTTTATCTGTTGAAATCTGAGTTTGAATTCAATTTTCATTTCATAAAATTCTTATTTCACTTTAGCTATATTATTCTTGTATAACCTCCTCAACTAGATATCGCTCACAAATCACTTCTTCGTACTATTTCAGATATTTGTTATTTTTTGTTTGCAAAAAGGAATAATGTATGAATGTATCTGTATGAAAAGGCATGGAGGTATTATTAAAAAGGTTTGAAAATAAATTGCGAACTTATACAATTTTAACCTCGCTATACAGGAGAATCATTATCTACCAAAATTGACCTCATGAAATAAAAAAGTAACTCGCCCGAACAGGGACTCGAACCCTGGACCGTTAGGTTAAAAGCCTAACGCTCTACCGACTGAGCTATCCGGGCCCGATAGAAGCTAGCCCTTTGTAATTGAACACCAAAGGTATACACCTGAGAAATATTTACAAAAACACATGTATAATCGAAAGTATTTTATACTTAGGTACGAGTTTTGGAGTTTAGAATGCAATTCGTATTATATAACGAGTATAGTATTATAGAGTGAGTTTTGTATTTTAAAATATGTTTTTATTAAATAATGTGCTTATATTTTAGAATGTTTGTTACGTTTATTCATCCAGCATTATTTTTTATATTTTTAGCTTCTAAAAATGTACTAACGAGGAAAACAATTATTTACTTCTGATTTCTACTTAATAGTTCTAATTAATAACTATGTATAATCATTAAATATAATAATACAATAGTTTTCTTTTCGGAAACTAGATTGGACCTGAGTGCAATGATGCTCTGAGTAGTACATAGAATACCTTGACGCGCTCCACGATTTAGATAAGAGTTAGATCTCAATGGACCAGATAGATACATCCATTTACTATCATTTCATTGAGGAGGCTTTTTGTATGAATTTCCTGTCCACGGTGATAACACGAGATGATAAGGTAAGAGATAAGATGGGGGAGATGGCCAATTCTCACTACTAGTTGTGGGGCAGAAGAGAAAGTTATGGTTGCAAAAGCTAGTTTACGACTCAATTTCCTTTTCAAAGAACAGCCGTAAAAAGCCACATTTAAACTAATCCTGTTTCGGAAAAAGTACAAATTCTTTGATCTCCCCTTTTAAGGACTTGTCTTCTCCTAACATCTTAAAAAGCCTTTGTGTTGTTTCATGTTGGGGTCAAAGAGAGGAGTCAAATTCTTTAAAAACATTGTACCAAGCCAACTGAGACTTGGATTGATTTCCCATTTAAGAAAACATCTTCCAAATTATTATCAGACAGATTAATCGAAACACATTAATTTAATTTGCTTTTTTTTATTTAGAAAGCATTAAAAAAAAAGTCTTTATATATTTGATCTCAAATTGAATTATTAAACTTAGTATTAAAACTTAATACACATTCAGTATAAAGTTCTAATTAAACACGAGCAATGACTACTAATCAGAGTAAAAATGAGAAATCATAAATAATTCTATTTCAGAATAATTTCTAAACAAAAAAACACTAAGTGTTAAAAGCAAGTCAAGTTGTCAGCCCAAAAAAATTGCTAATTCGAAAATGTGACCCTCCAATTCACATCTCATTAATATTCAATACTCTTTTGTTTCCTATTATTTAGGGTGGCGGGTTATTTAATATTTTGAAACTACATGTACTCTGAAAGGGGTTTGGTAAATTACTGATCTCGAGCCTCCGAAATAGTAGGCGTACCTAGAAATTTATTTTGGGAATTTTATATCTCCGCCGAAATATCACAGCTAAAAACGAACCCTATAGTTTCGTCAACGTTGAGAAGGGGAACTTTAGTTAAGCAAACAACAATGCGTGGTAATTATTCCACTAAGTAGATAGTGAACTGTTGAATGCTATCCTTTTTCATTGCGAAAAGTGCCTTAAAAGACTCCTTAAGTCAAAAAATATTATGGTTCTTTTTTAATAATTGAAAGTACTTGACCTTTAATAGTTACGTTTAAGAATAAAACAGACATTAGCAGGGACTGACTCGCAACAATCGGGCCCAAAGCAGAGAATGTTTTCGGACCCCATAAAAAATTAGATGAAGGGAGTGCCCGATATTTGTCTTCTCGGAAAGAATTTTCTTCAACCATATCTTGTCTAAAGCAGCATGAGTAAGGAAACAAGTTACCGAAATTCTAACATTAAGAGCAAAATATTTCAGAATATTTGATACAACCATGAAAAGTAACCTATTAGAATTCTGTGAATCAAAATTATTTTCGGTAGGTAAAACAATATACTTTTGCAATTATGTCACCGAATTTGGCTTTAAATTAATCATTATGTATTTTTAGTTTAAAAATAGTTTTACCACTAGGAAAACACACATTTAAGAAAATAGACGATTTATTTACCAAAGTGATTAATCACCATGCCTTAATATGCAAGTTTATTGATAACCAATAAACCAATAACCAATTAAATTTTCTAAATCCAAAAATCCCACATCAGAAAATAAACAAAAATTAAATACACTGATATAATAGCTGGTATGTTTTCGCGATTTAGTTTTTTAGCGATTGCAGCTTAAAATCAATTTAAGTTTATAATTTATTTGAGCTCAAAACCTAATTGAAAAAGGACCAGGATTCATTTCGACCCCAACAACTTTTGCAAATATTGGGGCCCTAACTATTCCAGGGCCCCAAGCCTGGACTTTGTTGTCTTGTGCAAAAATCAGGCCATGGACAATAGTAAGTGTTGTATATATTGTATTAAATTCACCTTTTGACTATTTCTCCCATGACTGTAGTAGTATCTATGATTTATAATGCCTGTGAAGTGGTGTATCGCGTTCCAGTTAGTCTTATAAAAATGTTGAGTTAAAACTTATATGAAACTCACATGTACAAAGAACCTATTGACTTAAAGACAGTTTCTTAAAGGCGTATTCTATACTTCAGTGTAATGTTCATTTAACTTAATGCGGAGTTGATATTCAATATGGGAAAACTTAAAATATTGTTAATAAATGAATTACGAAACACCCACTATTTATTTACATCAGTATTTATCACATTTGATCCCAACTGTACCATTGGCCAACACTTTTAGCTCCTGATAAAATAGAGCATTGAAGTCGCATTTATAAGGTTGGAGGAAAATGTAATTTCAGTGTCGAATCAGTGAAGATTTTTTTTTTAAATAAAAAAAAAAATTAAGTAAAAGGGAAAGAACAGAGAAACCCGCTCGGCATGCTAACAAAACATGGCAAAGTTCAATGAGAAGTGACTTTGGTGCGTTACTTTTGACGGCGTTATCTTGTCACTTCCTCGCTTTCAATCAATGAACGCCGACACCGTAAGATTTTACCTGCATTCACTTCGATTGGTTTGTGCATTTCGATACGGCAAGATTAAAAGATAGTTGTCATGTTTTCTTATCTGTGGGGGTGGACTCTTTTAAAGAGCGATCGTCTCAATTTTTTAGCTCCATAGACGTAATGCTAAATTTTCCCACTCGAAATGACTGTGAAAATTATACACCAAAACGTACAGGACTTTTCATTCCTTTGGGTTCGCTGAAGCATCTAATTTTAATGTTAAATAAATGTCTATTAGACATTTTATAAACGGACTGAGATCATTTACAAATAATAATAATAATAATAGTAAACTAATGCACAAGTTTTTATAAAAACTTTGCTTTTGTACCAACTTTTATGTGCAATTGCAACTTATTCAAGCGATTTTAGCTTAGATCGAGTTTTCATAGTGCTTGACTACTACAAAGGAAAACACCAATTCCGTGCAATAGATTAACTTTTTATTTTTGCTCCCAAAATACGATTGATTTGTCATCGAAAACCAGTCTATCTGTCAAATTTCAATTAGTTCACGTCAAGTGGGTTAATATAAGAGTTAGTGGGTCCAGATATTTTCCCACCACAAACACACAAAACTGAAATTAATATAAGGAATTTAGAAAAAAGTTTAAATTTTCGCACACAAAGTTTCAAAGACATCAATTAAAGGACAGGTATTCGAGACATTATTAGATTAATTTCCTTTTAGACTGTGGGTTTGTGTGCAGTAGTAATGTAATATGATAGGACTGCACTTGCATTATTTAAAGAACATTTTTAATTGCAAACTGAAATCTGGAAGCAGTCCCATTCATCATATTCTGCCAACGTAAATATCATCACGTCCGGGTCACCACCTGTGATAACAATATGATGAGATTGCCTCCAGATCTCAGAGGAAGAAGACGTATCGTTAATTAAAGCAATCTTAATTCTTTTTTTTTTTTTCTTTCTTTTTTTAGAGAGATTCACATCGTGACTCCAAATAGAGTTACCGGATTATAATTTAAATATTCTGTGACAAGTATTTCTCCAAGTTTATTGCAAAATTTGTCAAAATGGCGAAATTTTTTTTGCCAAAAAATTCCAAATTGGTTCGGTTTCTGTTATATGTCGTTAACCTTAACTGGAGGAGATTTCAGTTATGAAATGTTGCCAAATTGTGAATGCTTAATATCTATTTGTACAACTAGAAGAACGGGTGTAGAAGTGGCCTTTTAGTCGACATAGTTAGACTTTAAGATAAATCATTCGTAAGTGTTTAATCTAAGTTTAAGATTTATTTAGTTTTTATTTTATTAAGAGTTAGATAGTACTTTAGGAAGGTTTTTAACGTTAAAAGCGAATTTTACAATAATTGATATAAATATTTAATTTTACAATAATTTTTATCAAAATAATTTGTGCGCTTAAAAACCTTGATTTGACGCAATTGTTAAATTACCGAAGGACGGGACGTATGTGTTTTTCTAAAATAACAATTTAAATTATTTTTGTATTGTTTTAAGAAGTCGCACAGTACTATGCGATTCAATTTTGAAAGAAAAAATGAAGTTTTGTAAAAATTGAAATTCAAAATATATTTTTATTAAAAAAAAATGCATGTTACATGCCGACGCATGGGACATGAACGTTAAGCTTAGTTTCATTACTTTGTCTACATAGAATATAATATTATGGATGTTTATATTTCTACTGATTATAATAACTACATTAAATAAAAAAATTCTTGTTTTCCTTGAATTTATATTCTTAAAAAACTCTTATATGTTATAATCTGTTTCGCATAACTAGAGTCAATGAAATTACGGAACTTCCAAGTTCAAAAATTTAAATTTAATTGTGCCATGCAATTTTTTTAATAATTTTTTATGTTATTTTGGGCTTATAACTTTAGCAGCAAATCCTTTCTTGTATATTCCTTTGAGATTTTTTAGGTGTGGTCAGTTTTCAGAGATTTGCCCAATAAAATTTTTCTGCCCCATAGAACTAATGCAATAATTTCTAGTATAAATAACATGTCAAAATATTGCTTCAAATCATGTTTTTTTGTTTTGTTTTTTTCCCTTTTTTTTCTCCAGACAAATAGAGTATTGCATTCAATTTAAAAGCGAATTTAATGCCATTTGAAATTTTTAATTCGAAAATAAATTTAAACATTGACATGCTTTTGTGCTTTGTTTAACATATGACGTTACTGAAATAGAGAGAAAAAAATCACGAAACTGATTTTGATTCACTAATACTACTACAAACTTTTCACTTTATTATCTTTTCAAATTTCACTGACCACTATTGTTGTTCAATATGGTACACCACATTTCATAAGTTTTGAAGCAGTATTTTGACAGGAATTGTTTCGTTAAATTTGTTTATTAGGTCCAAGTACTTTTCAAAAATGATATAGAGGCAGTGCAGGTTTTACGTATAAGCTAGACAAGCTGTAGCTTAGGGGCCCCCGACTTGCTTGGGGCCCAAAAAATTGTTCGAATGAGCTATGGACGATGTAAGTGGGGACATCACGGTCGTCAAGCGAGGCTGAGAAATCCGTTTCTATGCAAAGTTCTATGCATTTTTAGACTCATTTCCATCGAGTAAATTTAGAATAGTGATTTAAATTAATACAGCGATATTTGATCTTTTAAAAACTCCTAATCGTATAAATTAGAACTCGTATTACGTAATGGTTACTTTTGAAACACTATTTTTTAATGTAATCGTTCGTTTTTATGTATTTTATATCGCGCTTCTGCTATCCTGTGCTTGGAAATAAAGTAAGAGACTCAATCTTGGACGATTTAAGAACTGCTGGGTACTTTTGTTTATCTGTAGATTCCACTCCAGACTGGTCCCATATTGATCAGCTTACTGTTATTGTGAGGTATGTTTCACCAGATGATGGGCTCCCTCTATTGAACGTTTTATAATTTTCCTAGAGATTGGCAGTCACACAGGGGAAAGTATGGCTAAGATGATGCACAACTACCTTACAAGAGTGCAAAATAGGTTTTAGTAAGTGTCGAGTCCAGTTATATGATAATGCTACCAATATGTCTGGCAAATACAAGGGTATGCAAGAAATAATATTGATGATTAACAAGTATGCTATGTATATTCCATGTGCTGGTCATTCCCTGAATCTTGTTGGTAGAGCAGCAGTTGACTGTTTTGCTTAGATGCAGTAAACTTTTTTGGAATTGTTTAAGAAATATATAACTTCTTTTAATCACATCGACATATAGATGGGCAGTACTCTTGTCATTCTTCAAAGATGATTCAAAAGTTCCAAAGTCTTTGTCAAAGACTAGATGCTAAGCACATTCAATGGCCACAAGTGCAATACTTGATAGTTATGATGGAATAATTTCTGCATTGCATCAGCTGCGTATTGATACTACAGAGAAAGGCGAAACAAGAAATCAAGCCATAAACATTTTGAATAAAATGGAGGAGTTTGAATTTATGGTAATGTTATATTTGTGGAATTACTTGCTGTATGAATTTCACGAGACTAGTCAATCACTGCAAGACACCCAAATTAGTGTAGATGTATGTAGGAAAATGTATGCTTCACTTTCGGATTTTGTTAAAGATTCCAGGGATATGTTTGATCATTTTGAAGAAAAGCAAAGGAAAAATTGCCTGATGTTGATTACAAGAAAAGAAAAAGCAGATATAGAGGAAGGCATATCAATGATGATGAAGATGAAGCTTTAGAGAACCTTGAGCCAAGAGACAAGTTCGGAATCAAAACATTTATACATTTGATGGATGCATTAAAGTCAAGTCCGTCACAGAGGGCCTCAGTATACAATGATAGTGAAAAAAGTTTTCATTCTTAACAAAATGAGAAGCTACAGAAGAATAGATTCGTGAAGGAGTTAGTGCGTTATGCCAAACATATCCTGATGAAGTGGACATGAATCTTGTAGGAGAAGTCAAGCATTTTCATCAATATGTTAGACATATTCAAGCCTATGGTTCAGCGAAACATGATGATCTGACACATCAGGATCTGTATACGGTAATATTTAACGATCATATCCAATCAGGATTCCCTAATGTAGAAGCAATTTTGAGATTGTTTCTTAGTATGATGGTTGCAAATTGCTCTGGAGAAAGATCTTTTCTCAACTGAAGAAGATAAGAAATGATTTTAGGACAACAATGACTTTAGATAAATTATGTTCCCTCAGTCTCATGTGCATAGAAAGTGACAAACTGCGCAGTTTATCATTTGATGATGTCATCAGTGACTTTGCTCTGGCAAAGGCAAAAAAGAAAATATTTTAGTTTAATGTAATTCCTTAATCCTTATAACTTGTTTTAAGAGATTAGATAATAAGCCTTTATATATTGTGCCTTTTAAAAGAACTTTTTTTTTTCTTTTTTCCAGAGTTTGCATTTTTAAGTTTGTTATGAATAAAAATGATTTTAAGTTTAAGATTTATTATTTCACTATCTTCTTAATTGTATTTCAGTTTAACCCTCAAAATCATATTTGACACTGACATATAATATCTGGACTTATAAAGGGCCCCATATCTCAAATAGCTTAGGGCCTTATCAAGTCTAAATCCGGCCCTGTATAGAGGTGCAATGAAACACCTTAATCTTATACATGGTGATTCCTAAAGAAAGGCTGTATGATAAAACCGGAGAACATGTTTTTCAACTTCAGGACGGCCTCTTTTTTAAGTCACAAAGTCACAAATAGTCCATAATTTCAATTTCGAATATCTCCTTCAATTTTACAGATAACATCATTAAACTTTTTCCTATCCTTTTCCATGGTATTATGGTAATTTTTTTTTATTGGAACATTTTTACCAATCTCCTTTAGCTTTTTATTCACTTTTGTAACTTCATTAAATTGCCGCTAGGGGCGCTATAAGCTGCTTCAAAATATTTAGCAAAGTCCCTTTACTATAGATATCTGTTACTTTCCTGGCTATACGAGACGCTGTTTCAAATTTAAAGGGCTTAAAAGGACTTTAGGAATCACCCTGTACATTATTTCTGGAAGATGATTTTTGCAACGATCTCCTTTGATACAAAACCCAAAATTGATAAATGATATACCAATTTAAAATTTAAGACCTCCGCTTTTGACGAATGGTTTATTTACAATTGTACCTTGTGTTATTTGTTTTAAAATTGAAGTTAATTTTTTTTTTTAGTACTCAATGAGAGGGGACTCTACGTAGAGGACGAAAAGGGACTCTATATAGAGGATATGTTGGTACACTATGACAGAGGGTACAATGAGAGGGCACTCTACGTAGCAGAGACTCTATATAGAATGTATTTATTTACAGTACACTCTATGAAAAGGGACTTTATGTAGAGGATATGTTGGTACACAATGACAGAGGACTTTATACAGTGGGTACTATAAGAGGGCACTCTACGTAGCAGAGACTCTACGTAGAAAGGATTCTATTTAGAGGAGACTCTATGTAGAGGATATTTTGGTACTCTATGAGAGGGACTCTATGTAGAGTGTACTCTATGAGAGAAAGCTAATTCTATTTCATATAGTAAACTTTTCACCTAATGACGTTATAGTTTTTTTCCCCAACTTATGTTTCAATTGAAGCAATACCTTGTTTTTGTAAGACACTTGTCTTTACAATGCAGTTTCGTTTTCCTAGTCAAACAGCCGAGTATGATGGTGGTGGAGTAGGGAGATGGACGGGTGTAATACTTTTATCACTGGTTGACAATTTTAAGGTCCTGTCATTGAGTTGAGGTGTCTGTGAGAGGATGCCGCTTGTTTGCATAAGAGGATGAAATTTGCACTCCGAGATAAATGCAGACGCCTGACTGATTGCCGGGATTATGGGCTGCAACCACTCCTTTTCCCATCGTCAAGTGGAGTATAAAAAAAACTACATTTTCTAAATAGATTATTAGAGCAGTTCTGTAAGAACGGCGAAAATGTTTTAAAGACAAATTTGTTAAAAGGCGATTTAAAAATATTTGGCATTTCCCCCTTTTTTAGAAGAACTAATTTTTGAAAAATTTGTGCTGAATTAAATTTGCATTTTGGAAAATAGGAATATAATACAGAGCTTATTTTTGGATTCACAACACAACGCAAAATTATGTTTTTTTTGTTGTTTTTTTTTTTCCTAAAAGGAAATTATAAAATTACAATCTAATAATCGCAATTAAAGCAGGTATTAAGCTGTAAGTAATTTTTAAAAACAATTCTAAAGAACTTTCTGGGATACTAGACTTAAAAATTTTATTTGACTACCTTGCTAAAACCATAAATTTTCCAAAACCACGATTTTTTGGACCTGAAATTTAATCATGAACTTGAGAGAACGAACAAATTGAATGATTGATGCAAATTCTTTAACCATTTAAGGAGTTTACTAAAAAAGAATTCTTGATTTTAGCTTTTTTTTGTTAACGAAATTTCGTACTGCAATTTGACTCATAATTGACAAAATCCTCGTCAAAAAAAAAAAAAAAAAAAAAAAAAATCCCACAAATTTCTCATTAGAATTTAATACCCATTTACTTTCATTAGTTGAAAAATATGTTACTTGTACATGGAACAAATTAAGTAAATTGAACATAATTCTGATTTAAAAAAAATATATATATATTGTGAGATATATTGAAATACTAGAGTAGAAGTCAGAGCATAAACTGTACTCTTTGCGTTCATTTTTAAAATCTCACTTTATTCTTATACTTAGTTATAAAATGTAAGTATGTTATTGAAAAGGAGAAGACTGAATACAATAGTTTAAGAAAGATTATTATTCATTAATTTATATCACTGATTGTGTAGTTTCCATAGCCAAAAAAAATCGCTTTTATCGTTCGTTCTTTTAGGATAAAATCGCATAAGTTAAGGACAAAATCATATGCTGCTTTTCTCATTGAAAATTAAATGATAGATTAACAGATACAAAATATGTTCATTAGATAGCAAGTTTGCAACTTATTTGGTTATAATTCAATTAACTCGAAGTATATTTTGAAACAATTTCGACCATTTTCCCTACTATATTTCTCTCGTCCAAACTCTCTACTCATCATCACTGACCAAAGAGTATTCATCCACAGGTGTACACATTTAACTTCTTCCAACCTCACAACAGATCCAAGACGGATGCAATCTGCCACGCGTCCCTCCAATTAACAAATCAAACTCTGCTTTCCTAATTAAAGTTCCACGCTCCAATGTCGAACCCGAATTTAATCGACTAAGACTTCCTTCCGGGTTTGCTGATGCTGGACGTTTCAAAGTTTTGAGATAGCCATGACTTTTGCTCCCTTTGGGAAAGTATTTACAAGACCGATTTCGACTATCTACACCTGTTCATCTGCTGCTTACCATCTGGTGTGAAGAACGGGAGTAAAAGAATTGCGTAATACACGGTACTTATCGTGTAAGAAAGGTCGATCGAATGGTGTTATCGTTTCTTACGATAGTTGGCCTTTTACTTTCTGCGTAAGTAAGAACCGTATTTAAGTGAGCGAATGCAGGTAGAAGTTAGGAAAAAGATATTCAAGATAGATTTTAAAAGAAGAACACGAAAAGGAAATACACATTTGCCCTGAAATTTGAATGGGTAGATGACCGCCAAATTGTGTGAAAAAGTTCTAAATTTTTGAGTAACTATCAATATTCAGTTCAGGGTACTTGATCAATGTCATAGAATATTATAATATATTTTAATAAGTCGTTAGTTGTTAAAATACTAATAACTTGACATTAAAAATATTAATCACTTGACATTAATTTAATCAAGATAGTAATGAAAATTGTCCTTAATATTGAAATAACACCAACAATCATCAATAGGGGTAAATAGTAAATTATCGTTCATTGTAGTACACATCGATTTCCTTTACAACATTTCCGAAACTTATATTCGGTTCAAATAATTGAGAATTAAAATGCTCGTAACTGAAAGATTCTAACAAAACATTTGTGTTACAATATATCAAACGAGTATATCTGCCAAGTTTCAGAACAATTGGATATTGGACGATGGCAAGTGCCCTCTGATTTGTCAGGATTTACAAACAAAATTGAATTTAATATAAAGGATTTAAAAACATCAAAATGCAGGGGTGTTTTTTTATCATGTCAACCGTAATAGAGGTAAGTTTTCATTTCAGTAAGTAAATATCGCCAAATCGTACTTACTTCAATATATTTTGGCATCTAAATCTGACAAACGGTAATCGAAACGTGTGTAAAAGCGGCCTTTTAGTGAGAGTTCCCGAACCTTGATAAAATGCATTGTCATGGAGAATTTGCCAAGTTGTAGCTTGATTGGGTAAAGGTTAGTGGGTTAATTAGTCTTCTGTAGATTTTGCCCGGCCCAGAGAAAACAACAAAATTTAAATTTATATAATGAGTTTAAATATATATTTAGTATTTATTTAGCAACACATATTAAGTAAAAAAATAAAAAATAGTACCTGTCACAGATTGAAACAAACTTATTCCAACTATGGTTACAAATGGAAAAGCTACAAATGTACTTGTGTTTGGGAGTGCTTTTTTTTCTTCTTCTTTTTTTATTGTTTTGAAAGTTTGTGTAAATGTTCTCAGGGTCATTTATTAAATGTGTTTATGGACGAAAGGCAAGTTTTATTTCCGATATATATTATAGGAGAAGTAACATATCAATCTATGTTTTCATATGTTAGTGTATTTACGAATTATTTATAATGTAAACAATAAGAAATGACATTTTAAGGATTTAGTGCCATTGTAGCTTTTTCTTCTCCCCCCCCCCCCTCATATTATTATTATTTTTTTTTCATGTGAATGAAGTTTAAGATTTTTGTTCTTTTAGATTCAGTCACTACCACAATTATACGATGAAAGCCTAAAAAAAAATCTTGATGTCATAAATGACATGAAGAGCCTACCTCTACTTAGAAATATGGAACAACTATAAGGAGCTTTGTTTTTGTTGCACAATAAGATTTCTATGGATTTGAGTTGAGAAAAAAAGGATGGTACTAAGTTCCCTCCACTCCATGGTGTAAAAGTGTTTAATCAAATCCATCAAACATTAAATTCGATATTAAATAAAAATACAAAAAAGTGATAGTAAATCAACCTGTTTTGCGGAAAATTCTTGAAGTGTCAAAACATTCAAACAAACTGAGAAATAATGAATAATTGAATACTGGAACAACATCATGTTTCTTCATTTTAGTTTCATGTTTAATTTTATTTTCAAAATCGGAAAGGTGAATGCTTCCAACGATTTAAAAGTCAACCCAAAGAATTAATTTGTCAACTTTGAAGGTGAGGATAACACTAGTTTTAATTTCAGCCTCTATCATATTGATATAATCAGTTTTATTTTAAGACTTACATTCAGTTTGGTGTGGTTTGTTTGATTTCGCAAACAAGTTAAAAACAATAACCCATTAAAAAGCTAATTCAGAAGCGAAAGACTAAATAAAATTTAGGAAACACAAATTCAACTAGAGTGGGAGTCACTACAGCCTACTGAGCTCAGTGCTGTAGCCTAAATGAATGCGTGCTCCCATTCCACAAATAAGCGTGACGCACTTTTTTTTAAACAAATTTATGATCAAATT
The DNA here is from genome assembly GCA_963978545.1 of Linyphia triangularis. Taxonomy (NCBI): domain Eukaryota; kingdom Metazoa; phylum Arthropoda; class Arachnida; order Araneae; family Linyphiidae; genus Linyphia; species Linyphia triangularis. The sequence goes on from OZ021729.1 coordinate 38,722,536, forward strand.
CAATTCCATCCGACAAGGCTGTCGATGAATAAATGACATGAGCGGGCATCTCCTTTTACAGGTGCAACCAGCACATCAATCGTCCCAACGAACTTGACATTCCTGGACTTTGCACAAGCCGTCGCACTTATCTCTGGTTTCATGAATGAACGGACAAAACTCTCCTGTAGAATTATGAATGAAAAGGAGTAGTTTCAGATGACGTGAGGGGCTGGCCAGTGGCAAATGAGAGGGAAGAAACTATTCCAAAAATTTGTGATTTGTGTGACATAAATTTGAAATTTGGAGACGAAGTTGAAAATTTTGAGCTTCCCTGCTAAAAATACTCTTTTTTTTTATCGTGATTCTGTAAAAAGTATTAAAATTTTATTTTCTTGCGCTCTAATATTGTCAATGTAATTCTTTTTAATACAATTCATGCTTTATTTAACACCAGCTGCATGGCTCCACGTTGTGGAGATCCGTCAACCTGTATTGATCTTGGCTTGGCGTTTGCCGCTTCCCTCATATTTGTATTTGATTTGGGTTGGGTGAAATGCTTTTATTAACAAGAAAGAATCTGACAGTGACTCCGGATCATCAATTTTAGGTTTCATTTGGAAACTAACTCCAGGCCAGGATTTCAGTAGGGGAGGCATTGTCTTGCCAATTTTAAAGCCAAATAGCAAGCCATAATAGGTTTTTTTCTCGAGGAGCCCTAGAGGACATGATCCAAACCTGTTTGTGTTCAAGGGGTGTCTTCCCACTTCAGGGGCATGATAATTTCTTCGTTTCACAAAAGTGCAATAGACAGTTCCATATGGATTCCACATTCCACATGCACGTGTGTCCAGCGTATCTTTCAACAAACAATAGACGACCTGTCGGGATACTCCAGGGTCAGTCTACATAATGGCCAGCTATTCAGATGGCCCTCTTTCCTTTTTATCACTATGGGAGTGCCTTGGAGTCAGATGTGTGGTCTGGAAGAGATTTATTGATGAAACAGGCAACTCAGCTGTTTTTCTGCTGCCCCATTCTACTTGAATGACAAGGAGACCCAAACTTGCAGGACTACATTTTTCAAGTCTATCCAATGAATATTAGGTGTAAAATTTTTACTTGTGATTGCCTGATAGAAAAGATAACAAGTGCGATGGAGAGTTGTACTATTTAATGTACCGCATTAATGTTTAAAATCTCTTATCAAATTTCAAATGGTTTTATTTGATAAAATTCTAGCAAAACAATACTCTCACATAATTATGTGTTGTCATTGTTAAGGATAATTATCAAAAATGATCAGTGCATTATTTTAGTATATTGACTGGGCAATGCTTGACATTTATGTCTTGTAGTGAAGGCAATTTGAAGCCCAGGGGAGTAAAAGCAGTTCCCCGTACTTAAAACTTAACGTTAATTTATTCGTTTAACACGAAATTCGGTTAACGTGAACAATTTCGGCAGCCCCATTGATTTCGCGTTAATGGGGTTTGACTGTAACTCCTTCATGTTTATTATTATTGATGACATACATTCAATGAAATCCGTCTAAAGGCGTTCCCAACAATAAAAGTTCCTCAATTCAGACTGAATACCGAAACCGCAAATCTGAAAATTGATTACTTTTTCCTTGTTATATTCCATTCACTTATCGTATAAGCAAATTTTCTAGATAGCTCCTTCCTCCAAAACGTTACTACCACATCGAGTAACTCTTTATTGCACTTTAAATACCATTTACTATGACATTGAACCGAGATACAGTGCCTGATGGGATCGCCTTTGTTTCTAGGCCCAGTCGTCAATCATAGGCGAAAACAGCAGTGTGTCGCCAAGACAATGACGTAGCTCTCTTAATTAGTGTATTGAACTTGGTGTTGATAGACTGTCATTCGTGCAATTAATATTATAAATAAATTATGTTGCTGGCGCAGTTTATTATTTATACACATGCCGATAATCTTTTATTAGCGTTTGTTTTTCACTTATTGTTTTTATTTAGGTTTTGGTGATGTTACGAGGACTTTATGAATGAAGTGACTGCACCCTTATAAATATCAGTAATGTAAAATACAGAAACTGACTGGTGCTCTTTAATGAGTTAATAGGGTTGGAATAAAATATCAACCAATTATGGAAGTCTTTGTGATCATGCATTGACTTTTTTCTAAATATACTCAAAGTCATACTCATATTTCCCGATATGCAGTATATAAAGTAATGAAAGTATTGAACGAGGGTACGAATTCGACCAACTATCGTTTTTGAAAAATCATGGTTTGAACACATTCTTTACCGCCCTATACCTTCCTGTAAATACTGCCGGCGCCCCCATGACAACAACCATATGTTTCCTTTTGGGAGTGAAATACTTCGAAAGTATTTTTGTGGTCATATTTATATTTCTTCATAAACTTTCGTAAACACAGTATCCGATTAATGCTTCATAGACGAAATGAAGTTTCACTTTCAAAAATAAAACTTCCGGTAAGTTTTGCGGTTGAATTTTGTCGATCGATGATATAGTGTTCCACTCCAATTTATTTTATACGACACTACTTCAGTGTTTGAGCGAATGGATTTCTTTAATTGCTTAGAAAAATAAATTTAACTAAAACTGTGTAATTTTCAGTAGGGGAATTCCTTTCTAATGACATTGAAAATCATTCAGTTGGCAAGTAAAATAAGGATATATTGTATGTTTGAATGATTTTTTACTTTTTATTTTAAATGCACATTATGACGCCAAACGTCCTTAATTTCAAATCTGTCAAACTTTATGCCTTTTATGCAAATAAAATATCTTACCAATAAAATGTTGTTTTCCATTAACATTGTAATATTTTTTATAGTAACCACGTCCGGTGAAATTTTTCCTAGTTTAAATCTTGGGACCAAATTGTTCGAGTCCATTCAAAATCTCCGAACTTTGTCATCTTTCATCACAACACGAGCTTGTTTACCCTTTTAGAATTGCTTTTGTATATGATTTAAACATTGTTTAAAAAAAAGATATATAACAGGTGCTTTTTGGCAGCTGCTTTCGTTAGAAATCTCAAGTTCAACTGTTGTTTCTTTGTCTTGTAGGAGTAGAAATAAGGGAAATCCCCTAATACTGAGCACGGATACCACGTCTTCTATACGGAATAAAAATAGCAAACCTTGCAAAGCAATTGTACAACCTTGAAAAATTAATTTAAAATTGTTTAATTTTGGGCATGGGACTGCCAAGATAGGACAAGAGGAGCACTTGTGTCTTTTGCAAATTAAAAAAAAATTATTAGAAAAGCGGGAAACCTTTCATAAAACAGTTCAAATAAGAATTTTGAATAACAAGGTTTGGTGTTAAAAAAAAAAAAAAAAAAAAAAAAAAAAAAAAATTAAGTCGCTTTGCACCTCCTCGTGGGCCCTCTGCACCCTTTGCAAGTAATTCTACCAACGCAGTGGAGCAGAAGGGGTGGAAACCTGGCCAAAATTGAGAGGTGTATTTATTGAAACCAAATGTTGATAGTAAAGTTTTTAATGAGTTTATAAAAGTATACCACCCTCTAATTCTGGTTTTATTGACAATTTTAACATTTTTAGGTAAAAATTACTATTTACATTGCAATATTTGAATTTTTGTTCACCTAAGATATTACTTACCAAACATTTTTTATTATATTTTTGCAGCAATTTACAAACAATACGTAACAATACTAACCACTTATTTAGATTATATCCTTAATACAGTTATCAATAAATGAAGTTATTTGGGTTCTATTTGGAATGAATTTACAGTCAAATCGGCGAATTTCGGCAAGATGTGTAAGCAGTTTCTAATACACAATTAAACGTTTTTTCGAACTATGTAAAAAGTTGGATGACCCAAGATGACCTTATCAAACTTTTTTACCAATATATGTATAAGGTATAAGGTCATACAAAAATTCAGTGAATATTTAAGGTGCTTTTTCGAAGTTAAATAAAAAATATTTAAATTAACCCAAAAATTAGAAAGGAAAAAAAAAGTTACGTTCTACTAACCACTTGCTATAGGTTCCATAGCAAAGTTTCACTTCTTCGATAAAAACAAAAGTTGAAGAGAGGTCTACAAAAAAAAAGCAGTCGGTCTGAAGAAAACGTGCGCTTTACTGAAAACGTTTCTGTAAATTCAGACTTTCACTCCTCACAACTGCACCGAAAAACTCATAAAGCAGCTGAAGAAGGTGGTACCAGATGCTCAAGATACTTGTAAACAAAACTATATGATTTAAATATGAAAAATTAAAAAATATATTTTTTCACTTATGGCCAGCTTTTTCGTCATTCTGACCCACTGTGCAGCGCCTAGGATGAAGGAAGAATATAAGAATACATATAAAGGTAAAAACTATCGGCGTGGCCAGGGGGTTTCTATATTTGTAACCACTGATTCCTGTTCAGTATTTAGGAACAGTAATTTAAATGTGGCTGATGGACAACTGACCAATAAATGATCAATTGGTCACTAATCTATAAAAATAAAAAAATCGATCCATACAGAGGGCAGGCGTGAAAGGTGAGATAATTTTCAGATGGTAATTATTGCAGAGGTTGAGATTAAATTTTTTTTTTTTTTTTAATTTTCTATAAATAATACAAAATGTAATCTTCACTGATATAACATGAGGTATAAAAAACAGCAGATAATTATTTAATGAAGTTTAATTTAAAATGAAAAGCAATAATACTTTTTAAAAAGTAATAAAATATGCTATTTAAAAAGTAATAAAATACAATACTATTTAAGAAGTAATAAAATATAATAATTTTAATGCACATTTTTGATTTTCGGAAACAATATTTTGACTGTGTTTATTTCTGGTTGACCTAAATAAAAGAGAATATAACAATGTGGTGTAGTCGCCTGATTCGGAATAAATTGTCTTATTTATTTCATTTTTATTATTACTAATACTTAATTTTAAGTTTAGACTCCTAAAAAGATCGTTGGAAAAAATATATTTTGAAGGATAAAGTTATCTTATTCTTTCTCTTGACTTTAATAAAGGTAATAACCAAGAAAGCTAATTGAACACCAGTGCTTAAAAAAAAAAAATGGTAGGGGGAGTGAAGGGTACCAGTTTTGAAACATTTGTATAGAGTCATTGATATAAAAATTTAAATATCCTAAAGTTCAACTTCAAAGCGTGGACAAGAAGTTCTACAGATATGACAAAACGATATTTTATATACGAGATATCTCGTAGTTGGCAGTCAACGTGTTAACTCAAATAACCTGAATGTAGCTCATGTCTAAGACGAAAATACTTGGATACTTCTAAATCTGTCTACGATTCGTTCAAATGTCTTTAAGTCTACCTTTCCAAGTGTCAAATAAGAAGATGTCGACTAAAGATTTATTTACTTTACTTTAAAAGATTACTTTTATTATTTGAAATGCAATATGAATTTTTATAAAATAGATCTATTGAGCTAAACGTTTAGCCACTTTCCATCTCTTTGCGTGGGTTCTGTATCCCCTACACAAAATTTCATCATCTCCCTTCACTTCTAAAGTTAAAAAACAAACAAACAGATGGAACCTAGAACTCTCCACAAAGCCCTCCACAAAGAACACAAGAAGAGCCCATTTTGAAAATCAAATCAAACAGATATGGATAGACAAAGCCCGAGAACACTTGAGAAGAATTGGAACGATAAAGCAACAAGTATTTCTGATTAAAAACAGAATAGACAGGGAAATTAGACATTTGTCAGCCCACAAAGTAACAAAGGTAATATTAGGATGATAAGAGCTTCACTTATGATTGAATGCCCACTTTTTTGTTCGAATGATTGACAAAGCAAACAATGTGAAACAATCAGCCATTCTCGGACTTCTAAATTGTAGTTAGCTATCGATATCAAACGGTAGCTATCTATATTGCCCACTTGCTTTTGGAAGCAGCTGAGCAGAATACTTAAGATTATATTACCATCAGCATTGTCATTGTCTTGTTGGATTAGATTGCTGACAAGAGTACACTTTTTTTTTTTCTCTTTTTTTTTGCAAATAGAAAATACGACGTTGTGTATAAATTCGTCATGCAAGATACCACACCATACGATTAAAAACATAACGTCGTGAGAGAGAGAGAGAGGGGGGGGGGGGGTTGGAGCTACTCCAAATTTCCTTAATCTCAGACATATAAACGGGCAGACAAACCTAGGTATTAAAAAACTTGACTTAGGACAGGGGTTCCCAACCCATGGTTCGCGTTCCATAAGTGGGCCGCGAGTAGTGTGGTACTGGGCCGTGGACGATGGTCAAGAATCTAAGACAGGATTAATATTTTAGGAGCTTCATGGTTAGAGATGGGAACAATCGATTCTCTCAATTGTTAGCAACAATCAAATTATTCGATTGTAGTGTAACGAGTGAATAATGCGTGTATTCAACAGAATGGCTATAACTATCCTGTTTAAATTCAGATATTGATTTTCTCATGAGGGATAAACAATGTAAAAAATTCCATTGACTTTTTTTGTTTAACTTTGACCACTTTTTTTTTTTTAGTTTTCTATATAATAGTTGTGACAGCAAAGTAAACATAATAAAGTTTCTTTTTTTATTAAAAATAAAATTAATAATTTTTAACCCTTCTCGTACAGTATGTTTTACTAATTACTGAAGCACGTATTCTATTAGCTAGTGGGCTCCAAAGCATTTTTTTACGAAAGAGATGGTCCGGGCAACTAAAAGGTTGGGAACCGTTGACTTAGGATATTATACGGTTCACGGCTTTTGAAATATAAGAGTTTATATTTGTAAAACTTTTATGTCTAAACAGCTCATGCCGGTTGAGATTTTTTTTTTTTACATTAAGTAAATAACAAAAATTATATTACTAAAAAATTGGATGAATTGATTCTTTTCCCAAAGAACTGGCAACCACATACCTTCTACTTAAAATTTTTTCACTCAGTATCATCATTCATACAAACGCGCAATAACCGTGCATCGCTACGAAATTTTACCATGTGCAATTTTTTAGCTGGTTGCGTGGCCCCGCGTTGCCATCTGTGTATAGGTCACAATTTTTGGCACTTTACTCGCAGGAAGTTCCCTCGCTAGTAGTTAGAAATTGGGCATCCTGAGCCAGGGCGGTATGCGGTATGGTATGGTATGGTATGGGGGCGTGATCGGAAGGGGGCGTGACCGGATATGCCGTCACAGGAAGTGACATCACCGGATATGACGTCACCGGAAGTCACGTGATCGGAAGTGGAGTTGAGTTGTTCCCCTCCTGCTGCTGTTTTAGTTTCGGTTTCGTTATAAGCTGTTTGTGTATGACGTCACAGTAGGTATGACGTCATAATGTGTTTTATATTAAAGTTTTGAGCGGTGGCAACACTTTTTAGTTTTTGCTTCCAGTTAACTGGAGCTGAATTGTTCTAGGACTACTTCTAAACGAATAAGTTAGAGTAATAGGCTTTTATTGCGTGACGTCACAGTAGATATGACGTCATAATTTGTTTTATATCAAAGTTTTGAGCGTTGGCAACACTTTTTAGTTTTTGCTTCCAGTTAACTGGAGTTGAGTTGTTCTAGGGCTGCTTCTAAACGAATAAGGTAGAGTGATAGGTATTTTTACTAATGACGTCACAGTGGGTATGACGTCATTCTATGTTAAGATTTACGTTTTAAGTTGTGATAACATTGGATATATACCAAATTTAGTTTTCAGGTGTTGGCAACGAGTTCTGATCGGTCAGCTAAATGCTCGCTTGTGACTGATAAGTTTTAAACATGTGACCAAAAGTTAACTCCTGATTGACTGTTTGGTTTTCTAGCGAGTTACTTACATATCCTTTAGCCAAGTTAAAATACCTGCAACAAAGTTACACAAAAAAAAAATGTTAAATTTAAAAAGTTAATAAAAGGAAGGCCATTTGCTAAGGGTCTAAAGAACCCTAACCCCGAGCTACACGTGACATTTCAATATTTTACCAAACAATTGTTAAAATATCGACTATCGGACGTTGCCTTCATGGTAACTCATCTACCCACCCCCCTTCCCTAACTAATTTTGAATAAGTTAAGACTTTAGAATTACAATTAATAAATTTTGAAAAATTATTTATTAAAGGTGAGGACCCACCTCCAGCCCGATACCTCTTTTAGGAAGAATTGGTACCGCCTCACTCCACCCTATCAACAAAAAAAAACCCAAAAAAACACAAAAAAAAAAAAAACTTATTTCAAAGAACGTATATTTCCTTGAAATATGAGGTCACTAACCAACCATCCAATAATATCTTTTAAGAAGACATCATTACCTTAAATCCTAAACAATTTTAAATTTTAAAAAATCTGAAAAGAAGACTTGTGAGAACGTATATTTCTCTCATGAATTAAATTTAATGATCACATACAAAATCCTGAAAAAAAAATTAACGTTAAATAAGTTTTTAAAAATTTAGTTAAAGTAATATTTTAGTTAAATTAAGGCTTAAAGAGATAAAAAAATAAAAAAAATTTAAGGATTAAATGAATGATTTAAGGAATTTTGAAGTGACCATAGGCATAGCTGGTTATGCCATCTTCCAGCAGATACCGCTTGTCGTCATAGGCCGACAAGGCTCTCTTGGTTTGTTGGAGTGAGAAGATGTTTAAAAATTCACTTACCGAATAATCGAAACGAAATCTGCGAAGCTAAAATAACTGTGAATAACTACACAAGTACGAACAAAATCGCGATGAGAAAAAAAACACGAAGTATTAAACACGTCTTTCACACTCAGGTATCTAAGTAGAAATGGCGAGACGGCAACCGGTAGCGTCTATATATGAGGGGTGATCACGTGACTTCACCGACCAATCAGGTTTCACGGTAGAGGGTGCTACTGACTATCGACCCGTCAGAAGGGAGGGGAGCGAGACTAGGGATGTTTCAACACGCTTCAACGCGTTTGCGAGTTGAGTTGTTGTGTAACGATCTTGCTTGAAACAGTTAAAGTGATAGATAATTTGTTCGTGACGTCATAGTGTAGCGAATGGGTTTTTAGCGTAGACAGTTGTTGCAATTGGAGTAATTATGAGATTTATTAAATATAAAGATAATATTTAGTAATAATTATCAGATTTTATTATTATTATTATAAAAAATAAACTTATAAAAAAAGTGAACGTGAAAATTTACTTTACGAATAAAAATCATGTCTTTAAAATGTGTACGAATATCACTAAATAAGAGAAAAAAGTAACATACTTAAACTCTTTAAAATAAATAACTTTAACATTAACGTAAAAAATTTACTTTTCACATAAAAATCACTTTAAAATGAGTAAAAATATCGCTAAATAAGAGGAAAAAAAGTAACTTACTTAAAATTTCTAAGATAAATATTTAACCTTTACTCGAAAATTCCCTTCATATATAAAAATCACGACTTTAAAATATGACATGCAAGAGAAAAGTAACGTACTTAAACTTTCTACCACAAATAACTTTAACATTAACGTAACATTTTACTTTACACATAAAAATCCCGACTTTAAAATATGTAGAAATATCGCTAAATAAAAGAAGAAAAACAAGTAACATACTTAAACTTTGTACGACAAATAACTTTGACATTAACGTAAAAAATTTTCTTCACATATAAAAATCACGACTTTAAAATGTGACGTGTAAGAAGAATTAGCATACTTAAAATTTCTACGACAAATAAATTTAACCTTTAAGCGAAAATTTACTATATACATAAAAATCATGTCTTTAAAATATGTAAAAATATTGCTAAATAAAAGAAAAAAAACTAACGTACTTAAACTTTGCACGACAAATAACTTTAGCATTAACGTAAAAATTTACTTCACATATAAAAATCACAACATTAAAATGTGACATGTAAGAAGAATTAGCATACTTAAAATTTCTACGATAAATAATTTTAACATTTGAGTGAAAATTTACTACATATATAAAAATCATGTATTTAAAATATCGCTGAATAAAAGAAAAAAGTAACATACTTAAACTTTCTACGACAAATAACTTTAACATTAACGCAAAAATTTACTTTACACATAAAAATCACGACTTTAAATTTGACATGCAGGAGGAAAGTATAACATACCTATAATTTCTACGACAAAGAATTCAAACATTGCCATTCATGTCTTTAAAATGTATAATGACAACTCTAACTTTTAGAAAAAAGAAACACTAAAAATTTACAAGGCAAAGAATTTAAAATTGAACGTGAAAATTAACTTCACATGTACAATCATACTCTTATATCAACGATAACTAAGATAAAAAAGAAGCTCTAAAAATTTATAAGGCAAATAATTTAAATAATACGCGAAAATTTACCACACATATAAAAATTATGTCTTTCAAATGTGTAAGAATAACGCTAAATTAGAGAAAAAGAAATACTAAAAATTTATAAGGTAAGGAATTGAAACAATATGCGAAAATTTATTTCACGCATAAAATTTTTATCTTTAAAATGTGTAAGAATAATGCTAAATTAGAGAAGAAAAAAAAATAACATACTTAAACTTTCTTCGACAACAATTTAAACAATACGCGACATTTTCATACACAATTATTTTCTTAGGTTAATGTTAAATAATGGGAAATTTAACAGAATAAAAATTTCAAAGATAAAGAATTTTAACCTTTACACGAAAATTTACCTCACAAAAATATCATATCCTTAAACTTTAACGTGACAATTTACTCTTCATATACAATTAAACTCTTAGGTTAATGTTAAATAAGAAAAAAAATAATATACTTAAAATTTCTAAGATAAACATAACGTAAAAATTTCGTATCAGGTGTTTAAAATGTAACATATAAGAGAAAAAAAACTAACATACTTGAACTTTCTATAGCAAAGAATTTAAGCATTAGCGTAAAAATTCACTTTACATATAAAATTCACATCTTTAAATGGGAAGATAAGCAGGTGACGGTAATTAGCCAATCAGGGTAGCGGTAGGTGATACGCCATTCGCCGGCATTTTTAGATCGGAGGATGAGTCACGCTAAAACTTGTTGGAACAGGTCGGGAGATTTGTACAGCAAGAACAACAGCATCGACGCGCAAGCAGCGGGTGATGCTGTGATGTGTCAGCAGGTCTTTGAGATTATCGTTTTCCTACTTTGCCGTTTTCATAATGAAATGTTTGTGAAAACTTGGAATGAATAAAGTGGATTTCAAAGACATATTAGTAAGTGAAGGTAGAATTCGCATGGACTTTCTTTCAAAAAGTATGATTCACTTGGAGAATTTAAGATCATTTCTACTTGAAAACTTTTCTATTATTTAAAACATTGAATATTGTTCAAACTCAGTGGGATTATATGCTACAATACGAGTAAAACTTAACAAAATTGTTACATAGAAGAAAAATAGTAAGAGATTTAAAATAAATATTAGTTATAGATACTCCAAAGAAAAAATTTCACCTCTACTTTTCAATCGGAAAATCAATACAAGTTGGAAATTTATGTTACTTCAAGAAAGACTTAGACAATTTACTTTGTAATAATATACGTTAAGGTGTCGTATTAACTCGTGCAATACATGCTGACTAAGGTTTATTTTACTTGAAAGGTGAATTGGGGGAAAATATTAAATAAATTGTAGATATTAAATACATTGTAGATATGCATTCAAGTTTTGAAAATCACCTGCAAGACTTTTAAAACATCTTAAGATAAATTGAAAGAAACTTTTTATACTCTGAAAGGAAATCACAAGTAATTTAGTTAACTTTTTTCATGGTAACACTCATATTCAACGACATGTTTTTAAAATTTAACCTTCTTTACATGATAATAGTTATAAATTTTTTCAATCTCAGATGCGATATACTATTATTTCTAACATATATGTTACGAATTGTGTAAAGTTTTTAAAAGAGTATATGCAAATCACCAATCAGAAACATAAAAATCTAACATCAATCAAACACACTAAAATAATAAGATATTTTCCTTAGTGGAAATAGTTAACTACTCATGTGATGGAATGTACTTAGAAAATTTAAATACTGAAAAAAGTTTGCAAGGCAAACTTAAAGAATATATATTTTTTTTCTTGTGAAAAACTAGCATAAATTTGAAAAATATAGAGTTTGTTACTACGTAAAATTGAACATCATCTGGACAAACTAAATTATACATGATTTTTTTTTTATTTGAGAGGTGCTGACAATATATCATTAATACAGAGATTTTTAACTTCCACCCATAATTTCTAAATAACTTATACATAAATTTCAGAAAACTGAAACGGAATGTGTTTTACAAGACGCTTATTTTGTAAGATGAATATTCAATATTAATATAACTGAGCAAAGTTCATTACGGAAAAAACTTGTAAAAGATACTTATATTTTGAAAATAGTTTGAAATATCCTTTTAAATTTATGAATGCTCGCTTTCGAAAGACACAAATAAAACTGATATTACACATGATAATTAACACATGCATAACATTAATCAAACAAAGTGGAATTTTTATTGCTTGTGACCGATAACTTTTCAGTGAAGTAGAACTTACATAGGAAATTTGTGCAAACTTTTTCAACTTTTAAACCAAGTATTATGTAAAATTATAAATTACGATAGGAAATAGCACACTTCAGAATCGGAACAAGTCTTCTAGTTAAGCTAAATTTATTTCTCAAGGAATTGAAAGCATACCAGACAAGTCCTTATCATTTCGCATCTTTTCTCATGTTGCAAGAAGACATACTTTGTAAAAGATCGTCGTTGCACTTAACAAAAATCAGTAAAAATAAATGTATTTTCTATGGCAAAGATAAAACTTCACAACTTAATTACTGAAATTTAGCTAAGTTGCATATGGTTTATTCACATAACTCGCATATGCTTCGAATGTTGAAATATATTTGTCATTTGAAATCAAACTAATCGAAAATAAATGCTACCTACATTTTCAAGTCGGAAATTACTATTAAATAAACTTTACATGTAAAACATTGTCATGTTAAAAAGAAAAATCTACAAAAATGTAAATGATAATTTTACTGTTGGTACATAAATGATGAATAATTTATGATTTTATTCTAGGCAAACGTTTTATTGTCTAACAGAGAACTTAAACTTTAGCAGAAAAATAAAAAAATACAATTTTTATATCCTATCATGCTTGTCGAAAATTGAATTTATTAGCTGTTGTAATAGATTTTTATTGTCCAAATTTCTATAGTTTTTCTTCCCGGTGCAATAAAATTAAGTTCATGTGTAATGATTAGGTTTTTTTTTTTATGAATCTTATAAATTTAATGAAATTATTATGACCTAAGAGATTGAGTGAACTGAATAAATCAATGATGTAAATTTAAACAATGACTTGAACTGATACATAACTATAACTGTAAAGAAGTATGACAAAGTGATAGATGAAGTAAAAATAGAAGTTGAATGAAATGTGTTGAAAAAAGTTGAAGACGACAAGAAATTCGTAATCGAGAATTATCATTGACTTATATTAACTTCGTTTTCTTGCTTATGGCAAGAAAATACACTCTTTCTTATTAAGAACCAACTTGATATCTTATCATAGAATGACAATGATGAAATATCTATACATTAAAAAAAAAAATACCAAACTTAGACATAGCAAATTTCTTGAAATTCATGTATAATGCGAGAAGTTTTACTGGAAATATAGAAGATACAACATTGAAAGATGTGAATGTTTCGAAGTACTTTATCAAAAATAAAAATAAAAAAAATGCGCTGAGATTCGCTATAAACTTACTTAAACTTATAAACTTCGAAAAACTTATAAAAATTTCAATTTACACTTAAAGTTTTTTTTTATATATATTTCAAAGAATTTTTTCAAATCAATATGTATATTTAAGTACTGAAACTTATTCACTTCAATAAATGTATGTTTAAGTTATAAAACTCTTCGTATGTATTGAAAAATTGTAACTTTTCGTCTTCTTCGTATAAATCGATAACTTATACACTAGTTCTTCATCAATTAATCTTCTAAGTAAATCTTTCAAAGCTAAAAACATACTTATAGGTTTGCATTTGTAACAAGTTAAATTGTACATGTTTCATGTGAAAGTTACAAAATTTCAGATATTTTCATGGAAAACATATAAAATTTTAATTTCACGAGAAACATGTACAATTTAACATGTTACAAATGCAAAGCTATAAGTATGTTTTTAGCTTTGAAAGATTTACTTAGAAGATTAATTGATGAAGAACTAGTGTATAAGTTATCGATTTATACGAAGAAGACGAAAAGTTACAATTTTTCAATACATACGAAGAGTTTTATAACTTAAACATACATTTATTGAAGTGAATAAGTTTCAGTATTTAAATATACATATTGATTTGAAAAAATTCTTTGAAATATATATAAAAAAAAAAACTTTAAGTGTAAATTGAAATTTTTATAAGTTTTTCGAAGTTTATAAGTTTAAGTAAGTTTATAGCGAATCTCAGCGCATTTTTTTTTTTATTTCTGATAAAGTACTTCGAAACATTCACATCTTTCAATGTTGTATCTTCTATATTTCCAGTAAAACTTCTCGCATTATACATGAATTTCAAGAAATTTGCTATGTCTAAGTTTGGTATTTTTTTTTTTAATGTATAGATATTTCATCATTGTCATTCTATGATAAGATATCAAGTTGGTTCTTAATAAGAAAGAGTGTAATTTCTTGTCATAAGCAAGAAAACGAAGTTAATATAAGTCAATGATAATTCTCAATTACGAATTTCTTGTCGTCTTCAACTTTTTTCAACACATTTCATTCAACTTCTATTTTTACTTCATCTATCACTTAGTCATACTTCTTTACAGTTATAGTATGTATCAGTTAGAGTCATTGTTTAAATTTACATCATTGATTTATTCAGTTCACTCAATCTCTTAGGTCATAATAATTTCATTAAATTTATAAGATTCATAAAAAAAAAAAAACCTAATCATTACACATGAACTTAATTTTATTGCACCGGGAAGAAAAACTATAGAAATTTGGACAATAAAAATCTATTACAACAGCTAATAAATTCAATTTTCGACAAACATGATAGGATATAAAAATTGTATTTTTTTATTTTTCTGCTAAAGTTTAAGTTCTCTGTTAGACAATAAAACGTTTGCCTAGAATAAAATCATAAATTATTCATCATTTATGTACCAACAGTAAAACTATCATTTACATTTTTGTAGATTTTTCTTTTTAACATGACAATGTCTTACATGTAAAGTTTATTTAATAGTAATTTCCGACTTGAAAATGTAGGTAGCATTTATTTTCGATTAGTTTGATTTCAAATGACAAATATATTTCAACATTCGAAGCATATGCGAGTTATGTGAATAAACCATATGCAACTTAGCTAAATTTCAGTAATTAAGTTGTGAAGTTTTATCTTTGCCATAGAAAATACATTTATTTTTACTGATTTTTGTTAAGTGCAACGACGATCTTTTACAAAGTATGTCTTCTTGCAACATGAGAAAAGATGCGAAATGATAAGGACTTGTCTGGTATGCTTTCAATTCCTTGAGAAATAAATTTAGCTTAACTAGAAGACTTGTTCCGATTCTGAAGTGTGCTATTTCCTATCGTAATTTAAAATTTTATATAATACTTGGTTTAAAAGTTGAAAAAGTTTGCACAAATTTCCTATGTAAGTTCTACTTCACTGAAAAGTTATCGGTCACAAGCAATAAAAATTCCACTTTGTTTGATTAATGTTATGCATGTGTTAATTATCATGTGTAATATCAGTTTTATTTGTGTTTTTCGAAAGCGAGCATTCATAAATTTAAAAGGATATTTCAAACTATTTTCAAAATATAAGTATCTTTTACAAGTTTTTTCCGTAATGAACTTTGCTCAGTTATATTAATATTGAATATTCATCTTACAAAATAAGCGTCTTGTAAAACACATTCCGTTTCAGTTTTCTGAAATTTATGTATAAGTTATTTAGAAATTATGGGTGGAAGTTAAAAATCTCTGTATTAATGATATATTGTCAGCACCTCTCAAATAAAAAAAAAATCATGTATAATTTAGTTTGTCCAGATGATGTTCAATTTTACGTAGTAACAAACTCTATATTTTTCAAATTTATGCTAGTTTTTCACAAGAAAAAAAAAATATATTCTTTAAGTTTGCCTTGCAAACTTTTTTCAGTATTTAAATTTTCTAAGTACATTCCATCACATGAGTAGTTAACTATTTCCACTAAGGAAAATATCTTATTATTTTAGTGTGTTTGATTGATGTTAGATTTTTATGTTTCTGATTGGTGATTTGCATATACTCTTTTAAAAACTTTACACAATTCGTAACATATATGTTAGAAATAATAGTATATCGCATCTGAGATTGAAAAAATTTATAACTATTATCATGTAAAGAAGGTTAAATTTTAAAAACATGTCGTTGAATATGAGTGTTACCATGAAAAAAGTTAACTAAATTACTTGTGATTTCCTTTCAGAGTATAAAAAGTTTCTTTCAATTTATCTTAAGATGTTTTAAAAGTCTTGCAGGTGATTTTCAAAACTTGAATGCATATCTACAATGTATTTAATATCTACAATTTATTTAATATTTTCCCCCAATTCACCTTTCAAGTAAAATAAACCTTAGTCAGCATGTATTGCACGAGTTAATACGACACCTTAACGTATATTATTACAAAGTAAATTGTCTAAGTCTTTCTTGAAGTAACATAAATTTCCAACTTGTATTGATTTTCCGATTGAAAAGTAGAGGTGAAATTTTTTCTTTGGAGTATCTATAACTAATATTTATTTTAAATCTCTTACTATTTTTCTTCTATGTAACAATTTTGTTAAGTTTTACTCGTATTGTAGCATATAATCCCACTGAGTTTGAACAATATTCAATGTTTTAAATAATAGAAAAGTTTTCAAGTAGAAATGATCTTAAATTCTCCAAGTGAATCATACTTTTTGGAAGAAAGTCCATGCGAATTCTACCTTCACTTACTAATATGTCTTTGAAATCCACTTTATTCATTCCAAGTTTTCACAAACATTTCATTATGAAAACGGCAAAGTAGGAAAACGATAATCTCAAAGACCTGCTGACACATCACAGCATCACCCGCTGCTTGCGCGTCGATGCTGTTGTTCTTGCTGTACAAATCTCCCGACCTGTTCCAACAAGTTTTAGCGTGACTCATCCTCCGATCTAAAAATGCCGGCGAATGGCGTATCACCTACCGCTACCCTGATTGGCTAATTACCGTCACCTGCTTATCTTCCCATTTAAAGATGTGAATTTTATATGTAAAGTGAATTTTTACGCTAATGCTTAAATTCTTTGCTATAGAAAGTTCAAGTATGTTAGTTTTTTTTCTCTTATATGTTACATTTTAAACACCTGATACGAAATTTTTACGTTATGTTTATCTTAGAAATTTTAAGTATATTATTTTTTTTCTTATTTAACATTAACCTAAGAGTTTAATTGTATATGAAGAGTAAATTGTCACGTTAAAGTTTAAGGATATGATATTTTTGTGAGGTAAATTTTCGTGTAAAGGTTAAAATTCTTTATCTTTGAAATTTTTATTCTGTTAAATTTCCCATTATTTAACATTAACCTAAGAAAATAATTGTGTATGAAAATGTCGCGTATTGTTTAAATTGTTGTCGAAGAAAGTTTAAGTATGTTATTTTTTTTTCTTCTCTAATTTAGCATTATTCTTACACATTTTAAAGATAAAAATTTTATGCGTGAAATAAATTTTCGCATATTGTTTCAATTCCTTACCTTATAAATTTTTAGTATTTCTTTTTCTCTAATTTAGCGTTATTCTTACACATTTGAAAGACATAATTTTTATATGTGTGGTAAATTTTCGCGTATTATTTAAATTATTTGCCTTATAAATTTTTAGAGCTTCTTTTTTATCTTAGTTATCGTTGATATAAGAGTATGATTGTACATGTGAAGTTAATTTTCACGTTCAATTTTAAATTCTTTGCCTTGTAAATTTTTAGTGTTTCTTTTTTCTAAAAGTTAGAGTTGTCATTATACATTTTAAAGACATGAATGGCAATGTTTGAATTCTTTGTCGTAGAAATTATAGGTATGTTATACTTTCCTCCTGCATGTCAAATTTAAAGTCGTGATTTTTATGTGTAAAGTAAATTTTTGCGTTAATGTTAAAGTTATTTGTCGTAGAAAGTTTAAGTATGTTACTTTTTTCTTTTATTCAGCGATATTTTAAATACATGATTTTTATATATGTAGTAAATTTTCACTCAAATGTTAAAATTATTTATCGTAGAAATTTTAAGTATGCTAATTCTTCTTACATGTCACATTTTAATGTTGTGATTTTTATATGTGAAGTAAATTTTTACGTTAATGCTAAAGTTATTTGTCGTGCAAAGTTTAAGTACGTTAGTTTTTTTTCTTTTATTTAGCAATATTTTTACATATTTTAAAGACATGATTTTTATGTATATAGTAAATTTTCGCTTAAAGGTTAAATTTATTTGTCGTAGAAATTTTAAGTATGCTAATTCTTCTTACACGTCACATTTTAAAGTCGTGATTTTTATATGTGAAGAAAATTTTTTACGTTAATGTCAAAGTTATTTGTCGTACAAAGTTTAAGTATGTTACTTTTTTTTCTTCTTTTATTTAGCGATATTTCTACATATTTTAAAGTCGGGATTTTTATGTGTAAAGTAAAATGTTACGTTAATGTTAAAGTTATTTGTGGTAGAAAGTTTAAGTACGTTACTTTTCTCTTGCATGTCATATTTTAAAGTCGTGATTTTTATATATGAAGGGAATTTTCGAGTAAAGGTTAAATATTTATCTTAGAAATTTTAAGTAAGTTACTTTTTTTCCTCTTATTTAGCGATATTTTTACTCATTTTAAAGTGATTTTTATGTGAAAAGTAAATTTTTTACGTTAATGTTAAAGTTATTTATTTTAAAGAGTTTAAGTATGTTACTTTTTTCTCTTATTTAGTGATATTCGTACACATTTTAAAGACATGATTTTTATTCGTAAAGTAAATTTTCACGTTCACTTTTTTTATAAGTTTATTTTTTATAATAATAATAATAAAATCTGATAATTATTACTAAATATTATCTTTATATTTAATAAATCTCATAATTACTCCAATTGCAACAACTGTCTACGCTAAAAACCCATTCGCTACACTATGACGTCACGAACAAATTATCTATCACTTTAACTGTTTCAAGCAAGATCGTTACACAACAACTCAACTCGCAAACGCGTTGAAGCGTGTTGAAACATCCCTAGTCTCGCTCCCCTCCCTTCTGACGGGTCGATAGTCAGTAGCACCCTCTACCGTGAAACCTGATTGGTCGGTGAAGTCACGTGATCACCCCTCATATATAGACGCTACCGGTTGCCGTCTCGCCATTTCTACTTAGATACCTGAGTGTGAAAGACGTGTTTAATACTTCGTGTTTTTTTTCTCATCGCGATTTTGTTCGTACTTGTGTAGTTATTCACAGTTATTTTAGCTTCGCAGATTTCGTTTCGATTATTCGGTAAGTGAATTTTTAAACATCTTCTCACTCCAACAAACCAAGAGAGCCTTGTCGGCCTATGACGACAAGCGGTATCTGCTGGAAGATGGCATAACCAGCTATGCCTATGGTCACTTCAAAATTCCTTAAATCATTCATTTAATCCTTAAATTTTTTTTATTTTTTTATCTCTTTAAGCCTTAATTTAACTAAAATATTACTTTAACTAAATTTTTAAAAACTTATTTAACGTTAATTTTTTTTTCAGGATTTTGTATGTGATCATTAAATTTAATTCATGAGAGAAATATACGTTCTCACAAGTCTTCTTTTCAGATTTTTTAAAATTTAAAATTGTTTAGGATTTAAGGTAATGATGTCTTCTTAAAAGATATTATTGGATGGTTGGTTAGTGACCTCATATTTCAAGGAAATATACGTTCTTTGAAATAAGTTTTTTTTTTTTTTGTGTTTTTTTTGTTTTTTTTTTGTTGATAGGGTGGAGTGAGGCGGTACCAATTCTTCCTAAAAGAGGTATCGGGCTGGAGGTGGGTCCTCACCTTTAATAAATAATTTTTCAAAATTTATTAATTGTAATTCTAAAGTCTTAACTTATTCAAAATTAGTTAGGGAAGGGGGGTGGGTAGATGAGTTACCATGAAGGCAACGTCCGATAGTCGATATTTTAACAATTGTTTGGTAAAATATTGAAATGTCACGTGTAGCTCGGGGTTAGGGTTCTTTAGACCCTTAGCAAATGGCCTTCCTTTTATTAACTTTTTAAATTTAACATTTTTTTTTTGTGTAACTTTGTTGCAGGTATTTTAACTTGGCTAAAGGATATGTAAGTAACTCGCTAGAAAACCAAACAGTCAATCAGGAGTTAACTTTTGGTCACATGTTTAAAACTTATCAGTCACAAGCGAGCATTTAGCTGACCGATCAGAACTCGTTGCCAACACCTGAAAACTAAATTTGGTATATATCCAATGTTATCACAACTTAAAACGTAAATCTTAACATAGAATGACGTCATACCCACTGTGACGTCATTAGTAAAAATACCTATCACTCTACCTTATTCGTTTAGAAGCAGCCCTAGAACAACTCAACTCCAGTTAACTGGAAGCAAAAACTAAAAAGTGTTGCCAACGCTCAAAACTTTGATATAAAACAAATTATGACGTCATATCTACTGTGACGTCACGCAATAAAAGCCTATTACTCTAACTTATTCGTTTAGAAGTAGTCCTAGAACAATTCAGCTCCAGTTAACTGGAAGCAAAAACTAAAAAGTGTTGCCACCGCTCAAAACTTTAATATAAAACACATTATGACGTCATACCTACTGTGACGTCATACACAAACAGCTTATAACGAAACCGAAACTAAAACAGCAGCAGGAGGGGAACAACTCAACTCCACTTCCGATCACGTGACTTCCGGTGACGTCATATCCGGTGATGGCACTTCCTGTGACGGCATATCCGGTCACGCCCCCTTCCGATCACGCCCCCATACCATACCATACCATACCGCATACCGCCCTGGCTCAGGATGCCCAATTTCTAACTACTCTCGCTAATCAAAATCGAGCTCGCTTCGCTCGCTGAAAATTTCATTGACACATAAGCATAGGCTTACTTCAATCGTTGAAAGGTTCATTGTTATACAAGCATGGGCTCGCTTCGCTCGTTGAAAGGTCCATTGCTGCGCAAGCTCGCTTCACTCACTAAAAACTATTTGTTACGTAAACTCTTAATATTAGAAGCCCCTCCCCCGTCGAGGGAAGAAAAAAAAAACATTAATACAATAATACAACACCCCTTTACGAATATTTTAACACGTGTTTGTGAAAAGCACAATTAGAAGGCCAAAACAATTTATGTTGAAACTTTCAGAGCTCTAGGCATATTAAAAATCACTTTTTGTGAAAATATTAATTAAAAAATAATTTAAAACACTTAAAAATTAAAAACACATTACAAATTTTAACATTCTTTTTGTCAAAAGTCCAATTAGAAGGCCAAAACTACTTATGTTGAAAATTTCAGAACTGTAGCCCAATTAGAAATCGTTTTGTAAAATATTTTTTTAATTAATTATATTAAAAAAAAAAAAAATTAAATTATTTTTTTCAAAAGTACAATTAGAAGGCCAAAACTACATATGGGGAAAATTTCAGAGATGTAGTCCTCTTAGAAATCGTTTTGTAAAATATTTATTTAATTAAAAAAAAAATTAATCAAAATTTTAAAATTCTGTTTTTCAAAACTACAATTAGAAGGCTAAAACTACTTAGGTTAAAAATTTCAGAGTTGTATCTCGATTTAAAGTCCCTTTGTAAAAAAAATAAAAAAAATAAATAAAATATATATATATATATATATATATTAAAAAAGAACTAATTAAAATTTTAACATTCTGTTTGTCATTTGGTACAATTAGAAGGCTGAAAGTTCTTGAAAATTTCAAAGCTCTATTCCAATTAGTATTATAGATTAGTAAATATTTAATTATCAAAAATAATTTATCCTCATGCCTTTGGTCCCATTTGACTTGTCCTATCACCTTTTTTCTGCACTTGTCACAACAACAACAATTTATCCTCATTATTTTGCTACAGTTAATAAAGTTAAAAATGAGATTTACCAAAGTAATGGATCTGTATTTATATTTTTTTATAGTAGTTATTCATTGATGAACTACAAATGAATTTTATTATAAAAGATTCCGTATTTTCAGAGTTACAGAAGGTACAAAATTGTGTCTTATCCTATAGTAGACAAATAGCGTTCGGTGTTTTGAACCATTATGGGAAAAGGTTAAAAATGCGAAAAGCAATCACGACCATTTCTTGCTCGCTTCTAAGAGTTTAAGAAATCGGAATTAATTTTTTTTTTTAACTCGGAGTGAATTATTTTACCTGTTTCAGTGGAAAGACGTGTCCCATCTGTTGCAATATTTTAAACTTGTTATAGGAAATCGAAAAAGACCAAATTGTACATATTTTCAGACTCGTTATTGGAAAATTTTATTTTATATCAATGGAATCCGTAAATTAAAACTTTACGGGACCCTCACAATCAATGTCAGCATTGCATTTTCTCAACTAGAGCCTATTCCATCATTTTTAATGAGGTGTTACAAGAAAGTAAAAAAAACACATCGTTTTCAGTATTTTCCTCTGTCCTATGTTTTTAAAAATGTTATATTAGTCAAATTATACAAGGTCTGCACAAAAGGCTTTAATGAATATTGTACACATTGGCATCAAAAAAGGAATTAAAAAAGCAAGTTATCAATGCATCTGTAAAGAATTAAGAAATTCGGACCTGTTTAAGGAACTTTTAAGTCTCGACAAGAACTGTTTTCCGGAAATAAAAGCGCCACTGTGTCGAATGTATAAAGATAAATGTATTTTTTGATATAACAGAAACAAATAAGAAATTTTATCATTTACTCAATTTTGAATTGATGCCAGAAACTGCGTGTACATTTTTCATGTAGTTTACCTGGGGAAAAAAAAAAAAAAAATCCACATAACACATGATTAATGAAAACATTCTTGAAACTATGAAAGCTCAACTCACATTTTAAAAAAAAAAAAATTTGTTAAGAATATAATTTAATACTTCCTAATGACATTGGATATTCTAGCTAGAGATTAATGACCGCTCCATTTTTGTAGATAGCTATTGTGGTATTTTGTTAGCACTGAGACACCACCAGCTATTAATTCGGTACATTTAAAAGACAGTTTTGGAATATGTTTAACAAATTATGTTAAAATATAAAACGATAATGTTAAAAAATATTTGCTAGACATTCCAGTATTCTTTTTAATTTTTATTTGCAATATTTATTTGAAAATTACTTTCTTGCTACGTTGTTTTTTGAACTGGATAATTTTTTTAAAATTACAATTAAAAAGTTGAAAAAAATTATAAACCTAAGAAAAAAAGCAGAAACAATAATCGAAACAAACAAACTAACAAATATTAAAGAAGAAAAAAATAAACGAAGAAAAAAATTAATAATAAAAAAGAAAAAAAAAAAATGTAATAATTATAATTGTTAGATAATTTCCACTAATTAAATACAATTTAAATATATACAATTATATACAATTTAAAAATTTTTTCCCAATTAAAATAATTGTTATTGAAGAAATATGTTCTGAATTGTTGCATGGATTACGAAATTTTATTGATATTTGTTTAAAAAGTTAAAGTAAATTAACAAAAAGGATAAAAATAGTTTTCCACTTATATAGTCATTCCCCTCTACCCCTTTTCTCTTAGGTTATTCACTTTCATGATTAAAATCTCTGATAATCTTGATCATTTCAAACATATTCCAACGATAATTTTCATTTCTTGATGAAATTAACTGTAACTCTCATAAAGAGATATTGTCCTCAAAAAAAAAAAAAAAAAAAAATTGTAAAACTTAATACAACTGAGATATACTGTATGCAGACTAGCATCGTACCCAAAAACACTTTGTTATATTGTTCGCGTCCCAGCAAATTACTAGCAATAAATCGAACATTTATGTTTCGAGCAATGACCTTGTTCACATTGTCTCTCTGGAAGAGAACGAATGTGTCACGTCACGACTCCACCCCACTCCCCCTCTTCCAGATATCAACGAGCATTTTACGCTCTCAGATTTTGTGAATGGGCAGACTAAAAGAGATCCGATCTCCAATGAGAATAGAAGGTCCTGGGAGACCGGCTGGCGCATGCGTGAGAAGTTCTGGAAACTTGATTGGAATGCTTATCGCGCAGTTTGGCTACATCAGAAGTTGGAAGTTGCGAATCGGCTGCTTTTGTCAACGAAGCCCGTTATTGTGCAATTTATTATGATAGGGGCAATGAAGAATTTATACATTTCAATTGCAGAATATTTCATTTCAATAGAAACATAATTAAGATTGAGGACTTGGTCAGGAAAAGGTGTTTTCTCAATATAATAAAAAGATAACTAATTTCGATGCAATTAGTTTGTTAATTTCATCCGTTTGTTCTGATTGCATCATCTTTTTAATTAGAACTTGAATGAACAAGAATTTAATTACCTAAGCGATGGTTATTTTTAATTCTGTTATTGATGCTTTATAAACAAAATCATAAGGTGTGATGTCAAATAAACGAATTGAAACCTGGAGTTATCAATTATCTTAATGTATTTCGAATACATCAAACTTTATCCTTAACCAATTAAAAACACTCTTTCAGGATAAATTAATTAGAAACAAAATGATAGAAGCCGCGTCTATACAGCTAAATAAAAAGTTAAATGTATAAAAATAATTTTTTACAACCTCTCTTGATCCGACCAATTTAAAACAGTAGAAGTAAGCGATGCGCTCAAAATATCGTACTCAGATAATCAAGAAATCACATTTTTTATTGCATTGCCTACCGTACTTTGAAATATTTTTTAAAAAACAATTTTGCATAGCGCAATTAAATGAATTAATTAAAAACTTTAACGAACGATAACGAACCAATTCTGGTTAGGAAATCAAAACAATGTAAAAAATTACATTCCAAACGATAATAACATTTTCCTTGAAAAGATATTTTATCCAGCCATTCCCAAAGCAATATTTTGGAGAAACTGTTTCAGAAAATTTCATTTTTGCAACATTAAACTATTGCAACATTTCTGAAAGAGAATATAAATCGCTTTGTTAACAAATAACTACGCTTCCCTAGTGAAATTAGAGCTATCGAAACGATCTTATTCTAGCTGAGTACCACGAAGCTAGATTCCATTATTCCTTTCAGTGCGTGAGAAAGGACCGGTTGCTATGGGCTTTTCACACACGACTGCCAAATAGCCCCCTTTTTTCATTCGACGAGACAGAGTTTGGCGACTTTCGGAACTTCTGGTTCCGAAGCAACCCTGTCTCGTTCCAACTTCTGTGTTCTGTTCCGACGGGTTAACTGTTTTCGCATATTCTTTCGGTCAGGAGTAGTTGAAGCACAACCAGTCTTCTCTTCTCCTGCACCAACACTTTAACAAAAAAGCAGCTTGTAAACTTTAAATAACAAAGTATCTTCCCAAAAACTGAAACTTACAAATTCTCACATTCCAAACGACTGTGCTGCAACTCATTTATTTAACAAAAATTGGAATTTCGGAACGGATTTGAATTTGTTTATCTGTGCACCTGTCATTGTTTACGAAAATGTGCTGCTAAGTTGGCTCCAGTGTTGCCAAAGTATTATTACTAATATGGATCTTTTTTGTTGTGAAACCGAGAATATTACTAGAGCTTATGAGGACCCTGTGTTGAACGAAGATTCCAGAGTATTTGATAATTTATTAGTGATAGAGGACCGATATGTACTTTCTTCAAATTACTTCAAATGCTTACAAAATGATCTGAAGCCCTACATGCGGACTGTTGTAGCCGAGTGGATGCAGGAGGTAATTGTATTTGAATTTCTTTTTACCAATATGGTTTGTTTTTCCTATAATGGTCAGCATACTGTCATCTGATGTTATGTACATACGAACCGAAGATTTGTTGAATTTAAAGGAAATGCCTTGTCATTAGGAATGTTAATTACGAATAATTAATTGTATTTAATGCAGCATTAAAAATTTAATGAATTGTTCTCCAGTAAATACCGAATATAGCTATAACACACAATAAAAGATCAATTCGATAAGTTTCTGTATGGTTTTAAACATTTCGCCATTTAGTACGATTTGACACGTAAAAGAAGGGAAGTATCAAAGCTTAAAGTAAAAATAATGAACACAATTTATACTCGCATACAAAGTGAAAACACGAAATGTTTTACCTTTTTTAAATTGTTACAAAGATGTTCTAAATTTGGCAAACGTCTCGAAAGCTCATACCTTTGGTCTGTCATTATTTCCTTTCAATAAATATTCGTTACCAATAATTTTTTTTGTGTGATAAAATACCAGTTGCCAATTAACACTTTCAAATGATAGGTAAATTAGTATAACTTCAGAGTTGGAAATCGCGAACTAAAGAAGTTTTACACGTTTTTTGAAATGTTAACAAATTAAATGTTTATGAATGGTCAGCAAGTTTTTTTATTGATTTGGCTTTCAGTAAGATTTCAAGCACTGTTAACATTCATTCTTGAACGAATATTAAAATTGATATTGTAAATATTACCGTGTTTTTATTTTGCTAACTGAAAAGTATTTTTAGCTGATCAAAATAGAGGTTAAACTTCGTTTGATTTTTTTTTCTTTTCGACAAAATGACCTATAAGGAATGGAATACAAAGCGATAAAGTGATTTTGAAAACACTATTAATTAAAAAACATAATTTCTCAGTGATGTATAGCTTCATATTTATTTGTTTGCCTGAAATTCGTATTAGAATGAAATATTAATTAACATGATTGTGTATTAGTGCTTATCTTTGGTGAATGTAGTTTGCCTGTGAAAAATGGGTAATTTAATTATGGGTAAAGTGGGGGCATTATGGGCATGACTGCGAAATGGGTAAAGTACTTTAAATTACAAATACCACAATATTTATTTTTGAAGGCAATATACAAAATATCAACAAAGAAAAGAAGAATATTATCAGACTTACGTAATAAATAGTTTTGTTAGCATATTAAAAGAATTTATGCTGTGAAGTTCACAATCGCACTGTTATTCAGAGAACAATCGCATACAGTCATTTAAAAATTCCAAAAGTAAACAGAAAAGTACATTCCTTCAGACGATATTTATTGTTTCCCATTGTGAATTCGCTAACTCTAATACTACTTAGTATAAAATTTCGATTCAAAAATTTACGGTGCATTTCACACGCAGCAAACCAACGTTTTACAATGAATTCTCAAAAAGATATTCAATCTCCTAATATTCTATTTAAGAATAAATAACACGGTTTTAGAACCCGGGCAGTGTGCCAGGCCACTTAACCGTGACCGTGCGGCAGTCAAAACTTGTGTCGGCAGCCATCTCCAAAAAGTAAATCTTATGAATACTGTGAGTTTTGGACATTTTCTCACAATTTTGTAGCTTTGTCTATTCTGTTTGATTATAGTAATAATAATAGAAAAAAAAAATCATTTTTCTCACGGCAGCTTTGTAAATTGTCCCTTTACGGAGAATTGAAACTTCCGTCTTTTGTGTGTGTCACGCTTCAAAACGTTTGGAATAAATGCGAGCGTTGAATCTATTTTGTTTGATCTTTTCTTTTGATTTCATTGAGAAATCCCCGTGTGATTTGGTGTCGGAGATTTCTTGTTTGATATTAGTTAAAAGTTTAACTCTTCCTGTCTATAATTTTATTGTTGGAAAATCCTGACTTATTTATCACAATCTTTATTCATCTACCAATTTAATTCAAATTTCCATTTTTAAGTTCCACAAAAATTCTAATTAAAGATGAAAAGAAATAAAAGCTTGAAATGGCAGGAAAAAATAATTTTTACTATTGTTTCTCATCTAAACCCATAGTGCTTAGGCGAAAGGTTACTTGTAATGAAGTTATGTCGTCTGCCAAAACTTATTCCTATCACTATTGCTTCTTTTTTTATAAATTTAAAATTTAATTAACCAATCATAAAGCGTAAAATGCAAGCTATTTCAAATAGCTATTGCTTGTGACGTCAACTTGCATCAAGTCCATTGGCAAATAAAAAGAGTGATCGCATCTTGGTGGCAACACCGTAATGGATAAATAAATTCGAATAACAATACATTTGAGGCACAAAATCGTCACTTAAATAAAGTCACTTTAAATAATGTCGCTTTAGATAATAACAATTTAAGGTATTTTTAATTATTTGAGAATGGATTATGAAAACTTTGTATCGTTGTTTGAAAAAGTTCATTGATAGTGTCATTGATAGTTCTGGAATTGCAATTTGTCGGTTGACAGACAGCACAGTAAAATTGATAGACATTTGAACAACATGGTAACTATTCTAGAGGAAGTCAAAGTTGATTATTTCTCCCCCGTTCCTAAAATAGCTCTTCGCAGTGGGTCCTTACCAACTAGCCGGGAAGGGAAACATTTATGAATGAACGCGGGTCAGGAAATTGGTAATTATCTCCTTTTCCCGTCCTCATCATAGGAAATGATATACTAGTGGGATTCTTGAAATTTCGCCTGCGAAAACACTTTCTCTTCATCATTCCCTGTTGGGGAGACAGTCCTGCAGATTGGCCATTGAAAGAAAAACGTTTCGTATTCATTTCACTTTCCCTGCTTGTGTAATTTTGGCGAATTACAGTAGAATTTGACGACCATTTTTTTGCATTTTTTTTTCCTGCTAAGAACCAACCATCAACCATTTCGCGAGATGCCTAGTCAACACGCAAAATTCCTGACTCAAGTTGGGGAAAACAATTGAATTAGACTATTTGTGAACTTGAGGCTCAGTGACTTGAGGCGAGTTCGCTGTTAAATTTCCCGCTTTGGTTATGTTTTTGCCACTGTCTTTTAGGTATTGCTAACTTGTTGATTTAAGCATTCCTGAAGTAAATGGTGTACTAATAGTAAAAGAAACAAATCTTTAACATCAAGAGATTAATTACCATTGAGGCAAGATGCAGCTTCTAGAAGAAAGAACTTTTAAGATGTATTTCCTATCTTAAAAGTTCTTTAAAACTGTGTTTACAAAACTTAATCTACCAATGCGGTTTTTTCTCTTTAATTAATTTGTATGGAGGTATTCTGGCATAAGAGCTACACGACGGCTATACTGCACGGGAACATCGTTAGATGAATATCTATATAAAGATAAAGGAAAAACAGCCATACATTTGTGTCTCGAATGGGAGGAAATCTGAAAAACTTCGAAGGGGCTGTCGATATTAGATTATATGTCACAATCGCTGGCGTGTCTTCTTACTATGAAATCATAGACAGAGGAATTTCAGGCGCTACCAAGTCCATGCAGAATGTGACTGTGGAACTCTATAATGAGGAATTTTTAGTTGAGACAGTGTTCTTGCAGATTTGCGAAGTGTTTATTATGTACCAATTTTCGCAAAAGAAATTATTTTTTCAATTTATTTGCTGTTCGTGTTCAAAGCCAGCGGTGTAAGAACCATAATTCTCATGAGAATCACCTTGGCTACTTACATAGAACTTCTTAAACCAGACACTGTCGGCCATGCACCATTATCGTAATTTCAGGACCATTTGTTTCCTGCTTGTCTTCCTTTACACCGTTATTTATTACTCGGAGGCAACCTGTTCTGCATAGCAGTAATTTGTATTTTGTGCAAATTTTATTATACATTACTGCATGAGCAATGTAATTTTTTTGTTTTTGTTAGCCATGTGGTATCATTAACACATTCCTAAAGTTGACCTGTTCAGTGGTAAAGTGGGGGGAGGGGGTATGCCCAAAAGTTGGTGACAAGTCCCCCCCCCCCCCTCTCCTTCTCCCATTCAACGAAAATTTTTATACTTTCGTAACTTGTAACAAAAATATTAACTAGTAAGGCAATAATTTATACTAGGGGGCTTCGCCCCCTTCTCGCTAACGCTCGCCAACCCCCAAATGTCTCGCTGCGCTCGGATTGAGCGGCTTTGCCGCTCGAATTTGTGGTTAAAACATCTTGCTGCGCTCGAATAGGTTTGCCAGCCATAAAAAATGTAACCAAATTTTTATAAATTTAATGTAAGGCCTAATAGAGAAAACACCCAAATTGCAAGTTTCATAATAGAAAGTTAAATATACTATCCTCAAAACATTCTGACTTAAAACTTCATTAGCTATGCCCTTACATTGAAGTCCCAATATCTTTTATTTATTCTGATAAGTCGCCCCGTTAGAGAACGACGTCCAACGCGAAGCATTTTCTGGATAGAAATACTTCAAATTAATAATTACTCTAATACAAAAATGCTTCAGAAAAACAGAAAAAATCAATTTTGAAACGAAGAGTTTAAAAAGAGCTTTAAAATTAGCAACAGGTTTGTTGTTTACATACGTAAGGATAGCTTTAACATTAGAAACGGGTTTGTTGTTTACATACGCAATGGAGAACGACGTCCAACGCGAGGCATTTTCTGGATAGAAATACTTCAAAATAATAATTACTCTAATACAAAAATGCTTAAAAAAAACAGAAAAAATCAACTTTGAAACGAAGAGTTTAAAATGAGCTTTAAAATTAGCAACGGGTTTGTTGTTTACATACGTAAGGATAGCTTTAAAATTAGCAACGGTTGGTTGGTTGGTTGAACCCCCGAGCAGCCGGTTTGTTGTTTACATACGTAAGGATGTTGCCAATCATATATTCAAAATCATTGAGGCTTTGTAGTAGCTTAATGATAAAAAATATTGAAATTTAACTAATTATAAAGTGTTAATAAATTATTTTGGCACGTTTTGGCAAATCTACAGCTTATTTCCTTT
Source organism: Linyphia triangularis (assembly GCA_963978545.1). NCBI lineage: Eukaryota > Metazoa > Arthropoda > Arachnida > Araneae > Linyphiidae > Linyphia > Linyphia triangularis. Next base: position 38,753,485 of record OZ021729.1, read on the forward strand.
AAAATGACACTTTGATCATTGAAATTGGTTGAGCAGTTTAGGTGGACGGACTAACCCCAAAAAACGTATTGCCTATTAAATATATAGATTTCCTAACACTAACAATGAACAAGGGTCCAAAATTTATTGTTATTTTAATGAATATTCTGCGTCTTAGTTTTTTTACACGCAAGTAAGAGATAAAGTGAAGTAATAATTCAACGTTAGATACATAACTGTTTATTTAAATTTAAATTATGCTTATAAATGTGAATGAAATTAAATTAATAGAGAGCTCTAAAATGTTTTTTTAAAAAAATAGCTTGTCTTTATATGAAACAAGAATATAAATTTAATCTAAAAGAAAGTTTCTCCAAAGTTAAAGGTTTACCAAGTGTAATAGTATTTATTAATAAAAATACTTATATCTTTATACAAAGTAGTACAATACACATTTTTATAATAGTATGATATATATAAACACATACCATAGACAGTTTCAAAGTTTTCAAGTGTAAAAAAAAAAATAACTTTTTCTCAATGTCACTACATTTAAAGGTTAATTTTATCTTTCATTAGTAGTTTTTAGGTGGATTGAGTGTTTTTAAAAGTGGTGGGATGGATTTCAGTGGTTTTAGAGGTGTGGGGGGGGGGGGGGAAGGGGCGCACGGGTATTTTGTGGGAAAATGGGGGAGAGGGCGTCACCCCGCGTCTACCCACACTTCTAGCGCTTTACCTGTTGTTTGTGCGTCCCAGACAAATTGGTTAATTATTTATTTCCATTTCTCACAAAATTGCCACCCTTTATTTCTGGGGCAAAATAGAAAACAGGTAATTTTCACTCAGATAAAACATTTTATTATTTTTTTTTTTTTTGTAATTTGATGCAATTTTTTTTTTTTTTTACTTCAATTGCTTCTTTGTTAGAAAAATAAATTCAATCTTATCATTTTCGAATGTTCAAAATTTTATTTTTCCCTTTCAGGTGTGCGAAGAAGAACGATGTCAAGATGAAGTCTTTCCTTTAGCTGTAAATTTATTAGATAGGTTTCTATTAATGGTTAGGGTTAACAAAAGCCAATTGCAACTGCTAGGTGCTGTTTGTCTATTCCTGGCTTCCAAATTACGTCAGAGCAGGCCCCTGACAGCAGAAAGACTGTGTTTATATTCTGACCATTCTATCTCAGTTTCACAATTAATTGTAAGTATTTGTTTTTTAACATTATTTTTTAAAAATCATGACCAGCTGAGTTATTTTTCTTAGTCCGAAACAACTAACTTACCAATTCGTCAAATAATTTTCTAAGTGGCTTTGAAGAAATGCGTTTGTCTAGCATTTGTGAAACAATTAACCATCTTTAATCATTATAAATGAAAGTATTTTCACTAAAATTATTTATTTGGCAGTGCTAAAAATTCATTTTTTCTTTTTTTCTTTTCTCACTTTTATTTAAAGAAAGACTAATTGTTTGTTGTGACCTTGATATTGCTCCGTGATACTTCAGTCCTTAAAACTGATTTGGCAAAAATAAAAAAAAAGTGAGAGCGAAACGATATAAAAACGGACCTTACTTCTTGAGTGCGTCTTAACTTTCTGACATATCTACGTCATAATCCAGTTTCCCGCCATCGAATAACTTTCACCACGGAGCTTGTGAGTACAAAGAAGATGCAAGTTTCGCTAATTGATTTTGATGTACATTAACGAAATTGTGAAAATGAAGACATGGACTAACCCCTGAGGTAACGAAAAAAAATCTTCTCTTTTCCGTCAGACAATAGCTCTTGCGTAACAGCACTCTAAAGCTTTTTATGAACTTTCATTCCAATGGATTTACGCCATTTTCCCCCTTAATATATCCTTTTTACTTACCTCCTTGAAAAACAAACATCCAAAAGAAATAATAGGTTGAATAAAAAAACTCAAGTTTGGTGGTCACTCCTCCCTTTATTTATTCAATGTTACATTGTTGCAGCGTTATATTTTTTTAGTTACTTCCAATCTCTCCAGAACATGCGAAATGGGGATTTAATGTCTCTAAGAAGAGACTTAAGGACTGATGTAACTTAATGTAAGAAAGGGTAAAGGTGTGATATTAGTCTTTTGATGGAGTACCGTTCTTTTTCTATCTTTTAAAAGATCCGCTTACTGCTTTGGTGGTCTTGTTCAGTTTGTGTCAAGTGTCTTTCAGTTACTGCGTCTTGTCGGAAAAGGTGCTATTAATCCTTCATGTGTGATGTTAAGAATGAACATTTTATCAATGAAAACTATTTGCCGAATTCAGTAATGAGCACGTTAATTAAAACACTCTGCTATCGTGTACCGCATTTTTGAAAATCTGTTATATATTGTAATTCAATGAAGCACTTTGATACGTCGCAATAGTTAGGGGTTTATTTTAAAAAAGAACAATGGTTGCAGACTACTTTTGGTTATCGTAGGTCGATCGATGATCTGAGAAGTATAGCCACAATATGTTACCAACTGTTCATGATATACAGGATTGGACCTTCTCAAGTGTCAAAACCTTCACATTGAAAGTAGAATAGTGGGTATAAGTGTCAAGTACCTTAATCAAATGCCAAGGACGCTTAACTAACGAGCTATCCAATTTTGAGCCAAAAAAGCCGCAACAAATCTGTAGCCTCAATTTTTTTATTTTTATGTATCTCCGGGTCAAAACGCTATGTGATTTTTCAGAACCTTTTCTCCTTGTATCTACTTGGACAGAATGTTCTTTTTTTTTAACACTAAGTGCCGCCCCATCTTTCCTGAAAATATGTGCACTTATCTCCCGTCTTAATCTCCACTCACTCCCACCCATGGCGCATTCTTGGACTTGTTTGCGTTTTGTAGACCGGAGTTGTTTATAATAAATACAGGTGTTTGTTACGCTGATAGGTTCGAATTGCGTCTGCCGATGCGTGAGAGTTAGTTTGGGTTTTTGGGAACTGGAAGTAATTCGTGGATCTCATAGGTGGCAAGGTTAATGACATGGAGAAAACAAGTGCTTTTCTATTTCATCAAGAGTAAAAGTATAAATATTACACTTATACAAAATCTTTGCTATTTGTGCCCTACCAAGTCTTAGTCCTAACAATTACTAGAGAAAAATCGGATATACAATAGGGCTGATGTCCATATACTATGTTAGCTTGTAGTAGAGGGTAACATCTACCGTAGGAGTACATTTATTTTATGTATTATATCTTATAATCAAAATTGTTATAATCATCTTATAATTCAAAATTTGTCATAATGTTAAATTTTTTCACCAAGGCATATAGTACCCAAGGAAACCGTTGTATTTTTTTTATTTTTTTTTAAATCAAGATTAAATGTTTTTAAGAGAACAAAGACTGGTTGTGCTTTTGTTTGAAAAAGAATCGGAAGAATCAAATTTCAATTGATAAAATGTGGCAGATAGTTTTACTATTATTCGCTTGCGGTTCGACTAAAAAACTGGTTCATCATGCAGGCGTCCTGTGTCTCGGTATCAGAGGTTGGTTCATCAAAGGACGGTAGTCAGCATTTTCTATATGAAGTACCTTCTTAATCAGCCCTCTGTGCTGATGGAAAAATAAAAATGCACCCGGAGCCCAGAGAATCGGAAACTTAAAGCTTTCTCACAATGATAACAGTCGGCAAAACAAATTAATATTTCCGTCAACTTTCTCTATCGATGAAATCGGCCTTCCCAGAAACGGTCAGTCTTACTATCTTATCTCGCAAATAGTTTTGGATAGTGTCGATTCAGTCCGAACTGAAATCTGATGCAATTTTGTTGTGGAGTTTTATTTAAAAACCATAAAGTATTTAACTTTTAATCGATGCTCGGTCTTATGCCATGGTCGCTACCGCTTCTGGCAAAAGTAAAAAGTAGTGTAATTTCCGTGTAATAAAAATATTATGCTCATCAGGAATTCTTAAGTTGCACTTTGGTTGGTATGCCAACCCCACCTTTCAAAAATATGGATATGTTGTAGCAATTTCAGGATGCTCCCAATTGCATAAAAGGATATTCAAGATTTTAACAAGAAAGCTCTAAAACAAGTCCTTACTTTTATATACTCTATTATTTAACAAGCATAAGCTCAGATGTGTTTGCTGTAAAGAAGAAATATAGTCATAACTTTAGTCTAGCTTCATGTTATTCAAATGTCTCGGATATTTGGCGGTCCAGGTTTGGTTTTATAAATTCACTATTCTTTGTATAAACCCTTGTATTTACAAAGTATAAAAATGACGCATTTTTAACCTGCGTGTTAAAAAATACTCACGGATCCGCTACTATTTTTCTCTTTTCAATGTGCTATATTTGTCTTTGGTTGCTATAGCAAGTAGTGTTCTCTATCCAGCAACCTGTAAGTAGGCACCTAAAAGCTGGAGAAACTTTTGATCAGATGATTCTAATTTTGGAATAGATATTCATATCTTTGGACAGCTGAGTGACCGTGAAACGGCGCATTAACCTTCTGTAAGAACTGACGAAAGGAAAAAAACAAAGTATTTAATATGGAAAAAATGTTTTTGTTCGAGTCCGCCGCTACTTGAAAGGCACGGCGCTGTGAAAACTGATAGTAACTGTTTGGAAAGCAGGATAAACCTGTTAAGGATGCGTCTGACCTTTAGAAGGGATATAGAGGTCAAGGCTCTGGACATCGATTTTTGGCTTTTGTTGATCATCTGCAGAAGGGTGAGAGAAAAAGGAGGGCCTTTAAATAAGCCCCCTGAAGAATTACCAGATCTCCAGATGGGATGAATGATTGACCCCAGCTGGTCTTTTTTTCTTTGGTTCCTTTGTGTCCAGGCTTTATCTGAAGAGGGACAGTCAGCAGCCCCATAAACCTAATACTTAATTTTTTCGGTCAGAATATTTCGCTAAATATTTATACCAAGTATAACAACAATAATAAAAACTCATTAACGAAGTTTGTTGTTAAATAAAGTGTTATAAATGGCACTCACAATTACTTTTCCGTCAAATTTTGTTAATGAGCTTTTATTATTGTTATACCTGGTATTAAAATTATCTATTTTGAAGTAACACTTCTATAGGTATTGAGGCCTAAAAATTGAAGCTTTAGGTATAAGGGGCAGGGTGACGATCCCACTTATAGAGGGAACTTTTTTTATTCCTCAGTATAAGCTATACCTTGAGACAACATTGCTTGAGCCTTGAGTATACGCTTTAGAATGGATCATTTCGCGTAAAGATATAGTTGCACACAATTCACAACTTTTATTGTAATATTGATAATCTACGCATATAATTTTGTATTGAACTTAAATATATGTTGATAACAAAAAGATTTTAAGTGTAAGTTTTAATTAGTATTTTACTTTTCGAAACCCGGATACTGTAAGAATTTTAATGAGTCGGCCACACTTCGTTCCACTCAGCAAACCAGGGGGGCGTAGTAAACCGGTTCACACATCGTTGTAGCGTATTCAATGGTCTCAAGTTAGTAAACTTGTCCCAATCAATGTATAGTCTATGCGAATTTATCTTTTTGGGTGCTTTATACGTATAGTTTAAAACTGACACATATTATTAGATTCCATGTACATTATATACGTAGTTGTATCGTTCCATAACTTCTGCAAGTGTTCCATTGATCCTCAAAGTAAGTGTGAAGCTCGTAATGTAAACTTATTACTAAATAATACGTAATGACCACTCTAGTTTGACTATTTTCACTTGCATTGTCATAAATGGATATTCAATTAGTAGCTTAGCTCAGAAGGGAAGGAACAATGTCTCTTTCTCTCTTTGATTTTCGCTTCAAGATATGTATTCTCCGTGCTAGAGGTATACAGCGTTATCTAACACGAATCTTTATAACAGAGATATTCTTTATCAAATGAGTGTCAATATAAAGAGAATAACAGTTTCTTCACCTTGGTTTATAAGTTTTGTGACAGGATTGGTCTCTGGTTTGTCAATTGCTTTATCAAAGGGGGACACATGCTTGTTATCCCTATTTTAATCCGATTTAGTAGCTTGTACACAGTCCTTTTTAATTTCTTTTGTGTAACAAAAAAAAAGAAGAAAAAAAACTTTTGAGGAATTCAGGGTTTGGAGTGTGTGAGAGTATCGTATGTCTTAAAGCCCCGATGCCACCACAATGGCCAAAGCAGGTGCTCCCTTCATACAGCAAAGTGCGAAGGGACAGAAGAAAAAAAAGAGAATTTATATTCCACCAGAATGAAAATAAACGAGGTCACGAAAGAGTGCACAGAAAAAATATCTCACCGGCCAGCATGTCTGTCTGTCTGGCCCGTCGATGAAAGCCCCAAGTGGGGTGGGATGATGAAAAAAGTGCCCCGAGTATGGAGGGGTAGCTTTTTTCTTGAGCTGCTTTGGTTCGGACTGGGCGTTTTTCCCATAGGAAGACGGCTAAATTGAGAAAAATGTTGGGATCCTTTTTTTTTTTTCTGCCCCTTGTGCGGTGGGAACCTGTTGCTTTCTCCCCGACTCAATACCAAGAAGGGCTGGTGCTTCTTTCTGTGAGCCCCGGGCCCAGACGGATCATTTTTCGGTCTTCTTGAGGTTGCCAGGTTGGAATGTGCTTGAAGGTAGAGAATCAGGAATCTCTTTGTCGAAACGTTAGTTATGGATATCTCCCATACGAAAAAGTTCGTCCGTTGGTTTATCTTTTGTTTCTTGTAGCATTTCATATTCTTTTTAAATCCATTGTTCGATGGCTGCTGAAGTGGACCATGGGAAATGTTTTGTCGATAAAGCCCCCTCCTGTTTTTTTTAAAAGAAAATTACCCCTTTTTATATACGCAGTATTTTTTTTTAAAAAGTGCACTTCTACGATATGCGAAGATTTTTACGAACTTCGATAGGAAAAAAAGTCGTTAGTGCCCAAAAGCTTTTATAGACATTGTGGCCACAGAACCGGGAAAACTTGGAAATCAGGGAGCTTTCAGATTCTGGAAAAAATCAGGGAAATTTTGTATTGTTTACGGAACGTTCATCCATATTTTGGCGATATTTACATGGAGATTTGTTGTGGTAAGCCATTAGAAGTTTAATGTTATGGAATAATTTAAACTTTTCATTATCAGCAAAACTATTTTTAAAAAAATTGCATATTATCTCTTTAGCATACATGTTCTATTTGATCAGGGTGTCTAGACTTCTGGAAAACCTAAGAAAATTGGGGAAATTTGAAAAGAAGTTTGCCCTAAAATCAGGGAATTTTTTAGAAATCTCTCAGGGAAATCAAGGAATTATCAGGGAACTCTTTTTCCTGAATTTTGTAGCCACCCTGATAGAGGTCCTCAAGGAATAACAAATTTACTTAGTCTCGGGATTGTTTGAATGAACCTGTAATATATTTTCGTCCTAATGAAAGAGTTCTGTAGTATTTTTATAGGATTAAAATTTATTTTCAGTTCAATTCTAACCTTTTCCCTTATACATCCTGCGATGTTCTTTAATTTAAAGATTTATACTTACCATCAAAGTAGCACACGACGTCTCTGTGTTCAACGCAGTTGTCTTTTTTTTTATTTATTAACTTTTCTTTTCAAAAATTCTATTAGGAGGTTTTCTCGACAGATCATTTATTGCGTACTCAGCTTATGGACACTTACAATACCTCTTGTATTTTACTAGATTTAAATGAAGCACAGAAAAATAACCTGGTAAAATTGAGATCTCTTGAGAGCATCAACATCCCATGCCGATATAAAGACTCCTTTGTGCGTGCAGTAAATCATTTCCCAGAAATACTATCCGGGGGATGCATGCCAAGCCTGGCAATAAATTCGCCAAGCATCTTCCTCTATCGTTTATTTCCATATCACCAGCGCAACAATTCACCCTCATCGGTCGGAACGCTCTTTTTGAAGCCTTGCCGACAGACCCCAATTCCACGAAAAACTCGGGGGTCTTGGATTCATTCGAATTCACCTCCCCATTCTCCTCAATCCCCCCATTCTCCACTACTTTCCCCGATTTGTATTATTATTATTTCTTATATCGTTTTGGAGTGGAGTGGAGTTACAAGTCTCTTGTTGTACCTGCAGCAGGTTATGGAAGTAGTCAGATTTCTCTATTACAAAGGGGGTATATTTTGGTTTGGGTTAGAGAGAGAGGAATTTGTTTGAGGTGTGTCTCGCCTTCTTGTGGCCAGGAATGTTAAACGTATTTGGTGTACCGTGGCTAGGGTTATTCTTTGCTATCGTCCCTCTAACAAAGGATGTTTTGAATTCGGAGTATAAATGTAAATGTAGAAAAGGGTAGAAGTAGCCGCCAACGTTCTTACGAGAGGTGATTAGTTTTCTGGGTTGTTGTTACGATGCAGGCTTTTACCTTGTTTGAATGCTTTAGTATTCAGTATTGTTATTTAAAAAAAAAAGATATTAATCTATAAAAACAAACTTTGAAACTCGTTCTAACTCAACTTATTCTGATTGAGGAATACGGAGGGAAAAAAATAGTGAACTTGAATTTGAACTAGTAGTTTCGTGCACAGTTACTTTGCTCTTTGAAGTCCTTGTATTCTACATTTCCTTGAAATTTAAGTATTCGGCTAAAAAATCTTCAGTTTATTTGTCATAAATTATTTTTAATGAAGGTTTAAATACTCACACACGTAATTTAGACATAACGCAAGTATGTCAAACAGAAAGTTTTTTTTAAAATAATTTTTATTGAATTTGCTGTCTGAAAGCAAAATATGTGATAGTTCGTAAAAGTTAGTAGATTTCATTAAATGAATACCATCGAAAAATCAGTAAAAAAAAACCTAATTAGGAGCTAAAACTTATTGCAAACATCGACACAGAAGCTAACCTTTCCAGGATTTCCCCGAAAAGTGGATATTCCTAATATTATATCATTTGATGTAGGAACACTAGATATTCCAGGACGCTTGCCAGGAACACTCTCTTTACCAAGGGGGGCAATTCACCATTCTTCCAGTGAATATCAATTACTTTTTCTCCTTTTAGAACTGGGAACTGCTGGTGCTGAATACCCTGAAATGGGACCTATCCGCCATCACGCCCTTCGATTTCGTTGGGCACATCCTAAGGCGACTGGGCATCACCAAGGGGGAAGACCTCATCAGGAGGCACGCCCACACTTTCATAGGACTATGTACAACCGGTGAGTACTACTCCTCTCTAGTACTCATCTCCGACAGCAGTAAGTGGAAAAGGACGGGCTATGCCGACCATGGCAGACACCCTCCCATTTCTTGTTCATTTTGTAATCATGTATATTAAATATCTGTTTTGTCTCACGCCTCATTAACTGAAAAACATTTTGGCTAGGACGAACTTGTCCCGACACATTTGACTGACATTCTGTTTGTGCCAAGGGCTTTGGTTGCTTGGTTTAAATGTTGTCTGGAAAATCAAAGTTGATTTGAAACTGTTCAAAATTGTCTTCCCAAATTCTTTTCAGCCAAAATGACTGGTTCTAAATGTATTTTATAGTTTTTTCGACTTACATCAGATGGTGTTGAACGTTCCTGGTTATCCACACAAAATGAAGAATACGCCAATTTATAAATTCCTCTCACAAAGTTAATCTACTTCGAAAATTGTTGGAATCTCGTTGTTTAGTAAACATGCCATTTGCTCGGTTCATGAACGCAAGGGGGTGATCTAATTTCACTCAAAAGTAAAATAGTCGATAGCTTCCATAACAAGACATTCCAATGAGTAACTGGGCTGTAAACAACCCTCTCTAAACCGTCACTTCATTCTCGGCACAGTATGGTTAGCCATAACATGTAGAAAAAAATGTGCTGGTATATCGCATGAACAGAAAATACCAAGTCAGGAAATAGCCTCAGGACAAACATCTAGTAAGAATAACACTTATTTAATTATAAACAGCCGACTGTAAAGGTATGGAAAGGTGGACATCTAAATAGTTGGTGCTCATGCACTCCTCCTGTGTAAGTTTTTGAAGCCACTCTTAACTATACTTGCGGCGAATCTAATTGCTTTTCAGAAAACGGGGAAAGGGTGAATAAAGCAAGTTCGAAAGTGAAAATAACCAGCTTATGAAAATACCTCCATCTTAACATTACTTATCATGCGAATCTCTGCGTTTCTGGTTTATTTTTTATAGAGATGTGGTCATCTATTTCGGATTTAGTAGTTTCTGTTCACCAAAAGAATTCTTTGAAAAATGCTTTGACGATTTGCATGAAAGGTCGGCTTTTTCTTTTGTTGCTTGTGTGTCATCTCTCATAAAACGAGTCGCGTATACCGTAAACATACTATAGTTGTTCTTATTTTATTGGTTCTCATGTTACATTCGAATATTTAATTAATTTAAATTTGAAAATCTTTGTACTGTGAATGGGTTAATACTGCAACTATCTGATGTAAAGTCGTTCTTATTGAAGTAAGTTATTTAAAGGATTTATCGGTATTAAATCTTGAAGATGGGCAGTTTCTCTATATCGGACATTTTTAATGGCTTTAAAAATCTATGCAAAATTATTAAATCTACGATGTTATTAAAATTTTATGTTATCGATATTTTTTTATATGCAGTGTAGATAAATATAATGTTAGGTGTTTAATTTGTTACTTTAATTTTAAATATTATTTTTTTATCCATCAAAACTATCTATTAAAACTGCACCGTTTGATAATGTCGGGATATTCAATAGTACTATTAAACATAGCTAACAAACTGCATAAAACTTGTATGATTATACTAATAAGTTGTAAAAAAGTACCAAAACAACCCAGAAAATAATAAACTAGCATGAGATAGTATTAAATTATTGATAAAAAGAACAAAGAAGAGTCCAACTGCGGTTATATTATCAAAATGATTGCAAGCGCCCTCGGTCAACAATTAAGAGACAACTTTTTTCCTTCACTGAATATGAATCTAGAAATTACACGCTCCATCCACGAACTACCCCCCTCCCCCTAAGCTGTCGGCGGCTTCCCTTGATTTCTAGGCACAAAAAAAAAAAAAAAAAAAAAAAAAAAAAATTACTAGACAGCACAACCACCAACTTATAGTCAAGTCTAGCAGCACTTCACCAAATTACCAGCGTCCTCAACATCCGGCTACAGATGAGGAAAGACCCCGTCTCAATTATTTCTTCTTATTTTTATTATTTCTCTCATATTTTTTTTTATTATTATTATTTACTTTTTATTATTTCTCCGGTCGCCCTCCCTGTGCGTTTCTCACGATCTCGGGGATCAAATCGCATTCCTTGTGGGGGCGTGGTTAAGTGGAAATTTTCAAGAAATCATACCCCACCTTTTGTCACGGAACCGTTGATTGGACAGGGTTATTTTGTTGTGGGGTGTGGTGGCGACTAGAAAATTATTAATGCTGTTTTGTCGGCGGCTTTTATTTTTATGGGGGGGGGGGGGGGTCTTGTTTTGTTTCGGAATTTAGCGCCTCGTTTGTATCCTGTTTAAGTGGGATATTGATGTGGTCGTTTTTTTTCTTCGGTATCGTTTGATGCGGGTGTAGGCGGGGGTTGTGGTTCTAAATGATGTCTCGTTTTGGGTTGACCCCTAGGAGTTGTGTTTGTGTGTTTTTGGTACATTTCATTAATAATTTTCGGTTATTGACCTTAGAAGAAGATTTTGGTTTGTTACAGTGTCAATTTTATACTTGCTCTAATTAAGTAAGTACTGTAAAGTTTTAGATCTGGGTACCTAAATGTCGAGTGATATTTTTTGCATTCTATTACTAGTTTTTTTTTTTTTTTTTTTTTTTTTTTTTGACAAATACCTTTACATTTTTTAAACTTATTTAAATTTTAATTATAAACTTACGGTGACAGCGAATTGTAAAGAAAATATTAAGGTAATTATAATTGCACGCAAACTTATTTTAAAAATCTCCTATCTTATAATTAGTCCACTTTCAATAAAGTATCTTTTCTAAAGCTATAAGGATAACTTTCCCTCAAAGTCAATTCCGAAACGATACCAACATACATATTATAGATTGGCTCCTTAGCTATGTAATGGATATCATGTTTATTCTGAGTTTCACTGATTCAGTATTTTAAACAATGTGTGACGGTGATTGTTATCGTTTACAAGGACGCAGAACGTCCTAGTTAACTAAGCAAACCTTACACAACCAATTAACTGTTTTGATTATGTTATGCTGAGTCTTTGCTTCCCAAGAAATGAGAACTATTCTCCTATGTAACTGAGGTCAACCCTTTTCACCAGTTCGCTTTTTGAACTTAACTTTCTTATCGCAGAATATGGTTCCGATTTCACTAAGACTTAATTCTTCAAGTGCATCGCCAAATTTTAGAGTGGAATCTGTTAGATTATATAAGGCTTATATTTCTGAAATTAGAATCCCGTTTCCATTGTAATTGCATATTTGCTGAAACTGCATTTTTTTCCCCCAAGAAATTTTTTATTTCAAATTTGATTATCACATCTTAAATACATCTTTTATTGAACTAACATTGAAATCTTATAATATGAGTTATTTCTGAAATTAAAAACTTTTCTCCTTAATTGTTTTGAGGGGATCTTTTATTAAAGGTAATGCAACCTATGTAAAAACTTTAACAATAACTTTAAGTTTATTCTTCTAACTTCGTCGTTAATTGACGAAATTGGGTCATGGCTGTCTTTGAGTCTTAACAATCGCATGAAAATTTATTAACTCTCGAACGGCTCACATAATTATTAAACAGTTTCTGGTTTTGATAAACGACGATCAAAATATACTTTGACATTGGCTTTATTGATTGTCAACACAGGTAAGATAGGGCTCGCCCCTGCCACGCAAACTGTCCTCTTTATCTCCACCGCAAAGGTGGTCGTCTGCCCGATGGAGAGTTGTGTGGAGAGCAACAACTCCTGCGGAAAAACTTCGTCTGTTTACTGTCAAGAGTCCTCGGATAACAGCTAAGATAGACATCACGATGCTGGAAAAAATATCTTTTTAAAGTCCTCTAAACAATAAGGTGAACCGACATCGTTCCGGTGCTCTTTATTAGCTCACGAACTCATCCTTGGACGAGATAAGCTTTATTTTGTGGAGTGCGTTTTCAAGGTACATAAAGTGGCGATCATCTAAGCTGAAAAGACGTATGTTTTGATTAAGAACGCAGACGATTTCTCTAGTTTTTCTTTTCTTTTCTTTTCAGAATTTGTTGCCTGTGAGTGGCAATGGTTGGGAATATTCCTGGATTCCTGGAGGCAATGTTCATTACTTTCAAATATAATTATCCTTGCCAAAAATTTCGGAACAATTGTTTTTTCATACGTTTCTACCTTTTTTATTTTTTAAATTTTTTTTATTTATTTTTTATTTTTTTATAAGAGGTTAGTTCTTGTTCGTGAGTTTTTTAAATAAACATTTTGAACAACTGCTGATTTCGTATTTAATACACTGAATTGCGTGACCCGCATAACTATCTTTAACAAACGAAGTTAAAAGAAACTTTTTCTTGTTTCCTTGGTTGTTATTCCCATTTAATTTAAATTTTTCACATTAAAAATCCACCGGCATCTAGCGGTGTAAAAGCTTTTAAGAGTGGTGCTTTTAAATTACTACATTGCGTAAGAACATGTTTTGTCTCATGATCCGGTTGAAACTGAACGTAATATTTTTTTTTAATAAACTTTTTTCATACCACAATGATGATATTTTTCGGGTTACTGATTTAGATTAATAAAAAAATTTGAAAAAAAAAAAAAAAAAAAAAAAAAAAAAAAAAAAAAAACAGACACTTTTAATTATTTAAAGAAATTTTCGTATACTTTTTAATTTCATTTAATTTCCAACAATTTTTTTAATTACGTCAAAGGTATTTTTTATGTAATTAGATAATCTTCATTTCTCAAGTTCGATGAAAGGCAGTGTTTAACAGTTAATAAGCCAAATGTTATCAACACGGTATAAAAAGAAATATATAAAGCACTCGACAAGCTTATCAGCCTTTGCTCCTAACCAGCTGATTCCTTCATGCGGAACCGCATAATTCTTTATCTCCTTCTATACTAAAGATACTTTGTTACCGACCGCGTCGCCTATCAAGTCCTGTTATTTCCAAAGGCCATATCACAATGATTTAGGAAGCTCTTGTAGTTTAATAAACTGCTTAATTTAAATCCCTTGATGAGACGGAAAATTTTACAGATGATTACTTAGTTTCCAGTCGTTTCACCTGTGAGTGCTGTATTTGAGTTAAATCATATCAGTAAAGTTAAAAATAATCGGCTTCATTTTTCTGCCATATATGTCTATTAGTTTGTTTATGTATACAATCCCATTTCAAATAATTTTTCCTCAAGTACTTCAAGCAAATGTATTTTGCCCCCAAGTAATTAAAATTAATATGTTTCAGGAGTTCTCAGTGCCATCTATATTTGTAATATTTTAAAGATATATAGATAATATTATAAAGATATATTCGGTTACAGGTAAGTATATCAAATGACGGTTACAGTGAAGGGGTAACGCTACATACTCGAGTTGTAACTCAGCATTTCGGGTCCAACCCAACTTCCCCGAGGTATGAAGTTAGTTTCTGTATCCACTTCCCAATAGCACTTTTGTTTGTAAACAGTGGGGAATCCCGTTTTCTCATATCGGTTTCTCGCGCGAGGGGAAGTAAGGTGGGTGGGGCGTCGGCAACAATAAAATGCAACCGAGAAATGCGCGGCTGTATGCAGTTCAATGTACCGTCTCCCTCCCCCCCGACTGTCTGGCTCCCAAGTTCCGCCTACGCTCTCAACAAGCTTCCATCGAATTCGACTTCCTTCATTTCTCTGTTTCCCGCACAAAATGCGCTCATCAAGAAGGCACTGAATGCGAATTTATTCACCGCCTCGGCCTCTATCCTGTGGGGCTAATAACCATGGTGGTCTGCCCCCGAACTTCCGCGAATTGTGTTGCTAGGTCTGTGGGGTGAAGTTTCCTTCTTTGTGTTGGTATTCACTTCAGACAGACTTGTTCTGTAGGTTCTCTTTTAGCGTTCCGGTTCTTTAGCAATATTCATACATATTTGTATTTAGCCTTTTTTTTAATTTTTGTAATTTGTATAAATTAATGTAATTTACAATTGCCCCCAAAACTTGCGTGGTTAGTCGAGATTTTTTCATTCGTGGAATACTGTATTCTTTTGGATCATTTTCTCCTTGGAATCAGTACAACTGCACCCAATTTAAAAATATAAAACTAATATACGAAATAGTTTAACAAGTTAAAAGTATTGAAAGGTATTTCATTTTATTTACTCATATTTAGTATCGGTAATGCAAAATTGGATTGAATGGAAAAATAAAAATACCAACTAATCGAACATAAATAATTTATTTTTTTTGGCTCAAACACACAAGTTCAACGAAATATTGCATAACTTCAGCCATTCTTTTTACGGGAAAAAATCTCGAATTAATAAAGATATCCCATGTTTTCCATAAATATCATGATGCTATCATGAGCAACATCTCAGAGTAAATGGTGACTATGGTAGAGAATATTAATGAAGTTATAAGAAATACGAGAAACTTCGTTGTATTACGACTTACAAAATATATTTTAAGAACCCAATCGGTTTTTGCTTGCTTTTAGGTGCTCCATTTAGGTGTCCATTAACCTTATCATGTTATCCATATATCTTGTTAAACAGGACGTGCGATTGATCTATACCAGGGCATCAAAGTGGCAATTCCTTTATGTGCGATATGCAATTGCGGTCAAGGTTTGATGCAGATCGTAGATATGGACCTTAATTTGGTCCTGTTTTGCTTTTTACCTGAATAAAAAAAAAGTTTGAATATGGGAAAGTTTATGGGATAATGCTTTGCTTTTTTTTCCTGATCTGAGTTGCCTGGTTGAAACATGTGCAACGGATGTTCTAGCAGTTTTAAGTTTAACCTATCGCTGACGATATTCAGCTCCTATTGTTCTGGCTAATACAACTATCTTTTTAACTCTGTCATTGTTTAGTTAGTTTACAGCTATCTTTGCTAGTAATTATATAGTATGCTGTCCGAAATGTTTGGTATTGATAAGCGTTGCCACTGATTAAGAGATTGACCATCGCGTGAACTTTGTTCTATTAGACTAGTATATCAGAAGGAAGTGTCAGTAGTGTTGAAATAATATTGGAAGGGATAGAGTTTGCTCTGCAAAAAAATATCGAAGGATTTTTTTGTTCAAACATAGGCTAAAAGATAGGGTGAGCAATATTATCCCTAATTGGCTTACTGATCTTCAGATATCCAGATCAGTGACAAAGAAGTCTTTAGTTTTTTTAACTTGGCTAGAAATTCGTGTTTGATCTCGAAAGTTCAGACGGACGGACATCTCCAAAGGAAATGTTTATTTTCACCCTCGGACAAAGGACATTATGGGTGCTTGGCTGTCCGCTTCTCTTATGTTGCGCTTGCATGGTTTCAATTACTTTCCATTGACAACCTAATTGGACTTCTGATGTTGCCGCAGATCTTTCATCTGCCGTCTAATTTCAAACGGACCGTCACGAAGGAAAAACACTCTATGACTAATCGGATTACAAAAAGTAAACAGGTTTACAAAGTTGCTTGTGGATTAATTTATGTAAAGCTTATGAGGATGGATTGGGATTGAAAAGATCCTTTTTATTAAGTATTTTGTTGGCCGCGTGTCTAATAATCGAGTGATCTATGCCGGCATGAGTAAATTAATGATGTAATATGATGTCATTTCCTCTCGAAAGTCGGTAACAGTTAGTTAAATTGTTATTACTTTGGTGTTACAGTTGTCCCTTGTCTTGTTTCATACTATAGTTGTACAGTTACATTTGTACTTGACGAAATTTTGACATTTGTTTTCTCAGTAACAACGTTTGCCAATGTTTCGATAATAACTTTATTCGATGCCTCCTCCTATTGTTTTGGCCAAACCAAATGAATGCGTAACTTTTCACAATATACGTATTTTTTAAAACAAAATCATGACTAAAGAAAAATCATTAATTTTTGCGCGATATAATTCTTGAAAGAACGTTCTCGCCTATTTTCTGTTTTTTAAAAAAAAATTGCTAAAGTTCCTTCACTAGCCAAAATTGAATTTTGGTAATTGTAAAAATAGACAGTTTCTGCCGTATAATCAACAGTTTGTCCGAATAAACAAAGGAGATTAAATAAAGAGGCGTGTCTTTGTGTAATAATCCAACCAGGGTAGTTCCGTGTCAGCAATTTACTTCCGGATAAGTTCATGTGCCACCTTTAGCCGTTGCAACAGCAAACACTATCAATATCAGCAAATACCCTTGTCTATCGTTACACACACCCCGTAATGAGACGATTCGACAAATCGTGACCGGTCGTCATCTCCAGAAGTCTTTCTTGACGCGGCTGAGCAAAGTCCAAGGAAGGTTGTACTTAGGCCTGCCAACTCTTTTCCCTAATTTCTTCGTATTTTATTCGTGTGTTTACGAAGCCTCTGTCTGGGATGACCAGGATTTATAGCTCGATGATGGATCTAGTAACAGCCTGGTTTGTTTGGCGGGCCGTAGAGGTTGGTTTATGCTAATTTTTGCGAAGAAATTTTTTCGGGCCATGTGGTGTTTTCTGCGAAATGCATCGAGTGGAAGCTTGCGTTTTTGGCGAGAATATTTATGTTGGGGTCGGAGTCCGGCATCTTGTTTGTTGAGCTCTGCTCTCTTCCACGTGTCTGGGTTGGATATATGGTCTGTAGCCATGTGCTGGCTTATAGTGAAGCACGCGCCTTTTGTAAACAAATCTTGATAAAGTTTGAGATTCTTTGATACTTGGAGTAAAAGAACAGAATATATTTTTTATTCATTTGACTTAGCTCAAGTAATCACCTTATTTGGTTAGGCAGCCTCACCAAGAATACGTTTTTATAAAAATGATTACCGATCATTCTGAAAAATACTAATACAATATATGGGACTATGGTAATAACGAATCTTTATTTATCCTCATATTTTCGATACATATCTGTTGTTTGAGCTCAAGTTATATGCTATTTACCATGTATTTATCTTAAGTTATTAGTTTGAGGTGATACTTATTTTCGTTCTGAGTAAATAGCGTTTACCGTAACTCTCACTTAATTTCTTCGTTCACGTTTTGACCCTGGCCTCTTTTCGCTCATCTAGCAACCAAACTGATATCCTTTGTTCGGATAGCGTGTTCCCGTTGGCAGTCATGACAAAGAGTAGAGGATAAATTGTGCCGTAGAATTACTCTCACTAACCTGTTGCGAGAATTTCGACTTTAATTACGTCTTGGTCAACATCAGCAGTAGCCCTTTTTTCTCACACTTCAAACGAATGGTTAATAACTTCATATGGATTTCGATGGAATCTACATTTTGCAGGCTTTAAAAGCATATACACAAAAGAAAATAATACCAAGTTTCATAAACATCACTATAAAATAAGTGAAGTATCACAAAATACCCTTGGAATAAACACCCAAACGCGCCACCTGGTGTGAAGAAAATTCTAAAAAATACACCCGCACTTCATAGTTGTGGGGAGAATCTCCGCATTCCACTGGCATGGGTGCATGTAATTTCCCCACCAAATGTCTCACGGTGTCACCTATCTCCCCCTTTTTCAGGGTCAGAACCTCCGTGCCCCCTCCCTCCCCCTTTTCTGCTGCGAAGCCACCTGCTGTGCTGGGGGTGTGGGCACTCACTCACTATTCATTCACAACTAGATTTCATTCATGAGATCCCGCATGCTCCCAGAGACCCTAGTGGAAAGAAGGAGAACTAAAGAATTTCCCATAGCGGAATGTTTTTAGGCGGGAATTGAGATTTTTATTTCGTGTTCAAATTAGTTTGACCTGCAGTTTTGCTCTTGGAAAAAGTACCTAAAGAGTGGATTTATCTATATGCAAAAACTAAAGAACGCTGTTACTTGTACGTCAATATAGTTGTGACAAATACATTTTCCCTCTCTTCTGTTTCATATAGGTAATACATTTTCATAAAAGTAAAAAGTTTAAGAAACTATTTAAATTTCTTCCCACCAATATATAGTAGAAAATCCGCTGACAGTCCTTTCCAATTGGAAATAACCTAGTCACGAAGCGTTTTGCTCCTAGATTTTTTTCACCTGACTCTGAAAGCTTTTTATTACGCATATAAACGCCAACTATCCTCTGACATGAAATACAACAATAAAAGTGGCATATTGTCCCCTGATAAATTTAATAAGAAGCACTGTTGCGTGGTAGTGTAATATTGGAGCAAGAAATGCCAACTAAACAAACGAAGCCGCTCTTCGTAATGAAATTCTTTACTACTTATTTAAATCAGCGTAAAGGATCACGTGGCTTCATTCATGCTTTGCTCTGTCATAGCATCTTCAATGAAAAGAGCAGAGGAATTCCAATTAAGAGGGGCGCGTTACAGACCTGCATTTCCCCCCCTATTTGATGCAAGTGACAACTTAGGGATGTGTATAATAACGGGGCGTTTCTTTGGTCTAAAAGGTAATTTATGCACGCCCAGAGAAAGATACTCGGATCGTGGGCGGATTTTTATTGCATATCTTATTATTACTTTCAACCGTCACCTTCAAGGAGAGTGAGAAACCATCCATTTGGATATGATCAGCTATAAATCTAAGAGTCAGGCGTGCTGTCCATTTTAAAGTGCCAGGATATCTGTTGTGAAAATTAATGGTTTGTCTCCAAGCCTTTTTTTTCTCGAGTGCTGAATTAGTTTGAACAAGGGGTACGCAATTTAAATTGTGAACGATATTTAAATGAAACAATAAGGAAAATATGGGAAACAGCGAAATTCGTTAATTTTAGTAATATCAGTCAGATAATTTTTTTGAAAAATTTCAATTAAGTCAAAGAATTAAATCCTTTATTCGTAAGATAAAACTTGCTATTCGAAAAGAATTAAATCCTTTATTCAAAGAATTAAATCCTTTATTCGTAAGATAAAACTTGCTATTCGAAATTAAAAGACAAATAAAGTAGTATCATACAAAAGAAGTTCTTAAGATTTATTACAAAAATATTTTTTATGTTTATGTCCTATCTTATAGTAACCGTAATTATATATTACTAGCGAAACCTACCCAATTCTCGTCTACTTTTGTTGTAAAGTTTGCGTTTGTCTTAGGCAAAACTAATTCACTTTAGGTGACAATTTAAGCATCAAATTTGACCTGTATCATATCAACCAAGCTCACTGTCGATGAATTTCAAAGTAATTTTTGCTTTATAATTGAATTCAACATCCTTGATATATAAGCGCTAAAGCTTTTTGTTATCGCTGGAAAAATATTCAGTTCGTTTTCACATGAACTCTGGGAACAGCTGTTCTATGAGTAACCCATTTTTTATGCCCTCCGTTACGGGAGAAAAATTCTACCTGGAAAAAATAAAAAATTCCCCTCCCATAAACTTATTAATTCTGGTTTATTAGTGAGCGTCATGCAACGGAAGCCATTTACTCAGCTAACTAGTTTTGAATTGATATGAGTTGATTGAATAGACTCGGCGATCAGTCTAGAAATCGTTTGGCTCCAAGATTTGAGTGATTCCAGCTTCAGTTGGCTCTATTATTTATTATTCTTTGTATGCGTTGTAACTTGGTTTATGCTCGGGAAGTGATAAAATATCCTATTTAACTGCAGCTACAGTTATTTAAATTTAGAAAAAACTCATCTAATACTTAAATATAATATGGCAAGTAAAGAATTTAGATACAATAAATAATCATGATCGTGATGTTTGTATTTAAACAATTTAAATGAAATGTACTCTTTTTTTTTTTTTTTTTTTTCTTCTTTTTTTTTTTTTAAATGCTTCGTAATATTTTAAGTTCTTCAAACCTTAATTTTTAACATTACAGATACTCCAATTTTTAATACTTTTTGTTAACCTAGTATTCTTTACTTAAATGTTATATAATTACTTACGCTAATCTAAATATTTATATAATTGCTTAGTGGTTTACTCAATAATTTTGCAGAAGGCCTTTATCTTTTTAAATCCTTTATATTAACTTCGATTTTGTGTGTGTGCAGATAGGGGGAAAACCTGCGGACGCTTTATTAACCCCTTCGCCGTCATCCAATCTGGCTGAAACTTGCAGATAGGTTCGATGACAATGCATTCTATCAAATTTTGAGGCTGTTACTCTCACTAAAAGGTCACTTTTAAGGAATTTTTTTTATATAAATAAATAATGTGTGACGTTCATTTAAAAAAAAAATTCAAATGTAGTTTGCCTCACATTTTGCTGATAGAAATAAATGTTTTTGATATTTGAAATTAAATTCTAACACCAAGCACGCGTTGTTTACAGTCAGAATCAGCGCTGTGTTAATGAATATAAAATTGGCAATGCATGTAAAGGATGTATATTAAAAACTTTGTTTTTATGGGTTATATTATTACTGTTTCCAAAAAACCAGAATTATTGATTTAAAAATTACCAACTGTCATGTAAAAATGAATCTATGGAAAAGATTTGTTTCGATTTTCTAGAGAGCCGGGTCGCCGCAGTTCATGTTTTGCAGTTCCGCCCTCACGATTCCATTTCATTGATCAGTTTCTTTGACCTAATAAAAGTCGCTTTACTGAGAAGTGGCTGAGTAACCCTGCAGCTCGACAAATATCACCTGCACGACACCACAGCCATATTATTCCATGAAGTTCAACGCCTTTCATACGATGTGACTCTCTCTCGGCCTTTGTCTTTCTTGTTTTGAACGCAGTGAAACATTGTTTTCTTTCGTCGTCGTTTTCTTGTTTGTGTCTGAGTGTTACATAGTTGCAGGTTGAATCGATTACTAAAATAGATTTCCTCATAGAGTTTCCATCTTTGATTTAATATCATGACGCTGGCTGATGCAATATTATCAAGATCTCTTAATTTACCAAGCACCTAGAAAGTAAGCCAAGTTTAAATGTTGAGTATCACTTATTATTGTTACTTCTATGTAGAAATATAGTTTTGTATTGAGCAATGAGTGACAGTGAGTTGTTCCTGGTGAATATTGATTTATGGTGAAACTAAATAAGTTGAGGCGTAATAGGGTTGACTTTACTGACTTAAGTCCTTTGAGATGAACTTTACTAGATAAAAAAGGACATAGAAGTTTTGTGCAAGAAAAACTATTTAAATATATTTTATCCCAGAGCAGAGTGAAAAGATGATGTCATTGGTAATTTTTTTACGTGACTCGTCTGTAGGACAAATATTAAGTATTATAGGACTCTTTATTTTCTTTCCATGTTTGAGTTTGATACACAGTAACAGACTTAGAGACACCGTATCCTTAATAGAGGATTCTTGTGCCAGCAAAATTTACAACTTCCTGTGTGGAATTTGTTCTCGAGAAGAGAGATGATACAGCGCGGTCAATAAACACAAGAAAAGACCATTCTGTTATTTCTATTTCAACGCCTATGCGTGTGGCCTATTTGCTTATAAATTTCGATAAGAAACATCATTCGAATAATTATTTTTCGATGATCCACGAAGAAAGATTCTGTTCATTCGAATCGATGTTTGACAAGCTTCATTTTAAGTAGCTCTTTATTGCGTCGCCCGAAACACTTGTCTGACTTCCTTTTATCGATCGATTCAACAACGAATTTGATATTGACCATGAATGAACTTGGTAATTTATCAGTTGTACAATCATCGATAAATAAATGCAGAAATACACGCGAAGTTTCCAAATTGTATGACGTATAATCATTAAAGAGGCTTTTAAAGATGATGATTGATGCAAGTAATAAATTATAATTTTAAGTAACTAAACTATCAACATTTAATTCACGTATTTTGAAAAATTATGTCATTATTGCGTTTAAAATAAAAATACAAGTTGGTTTACTATTGTGATATTCGAAACAAAACTTAGTAGTCGTGAAAATTTTAGTCTCCTCTGACATGGTGCGTATGGACGATATGGTTGAAAACCATTCCACGTTGTACCATTTCCACGCACGATTTCTACCTAATTATAACCGTTAATCACGAACCAACGTCATCATGGATGTATGGGGTTAATCATCTATAAACTGACGACATCATATCCTCCTCACTTATATTGTCACAGTCTGTTAGAATGCATAACCATCTCACCAGCTTGACTGATGCAAGTCATCCGTGCTACTTTCGGAGTTTTCGCATCCACCGTTCTAGAACAATCTCTAGTGGGGGTCAAATGATTAACAAAAACCGATGGGAACCTGGAAGATCCTTTCGCTGCCAATTACCCCTTTCCTGTGTGTGTCGAGGACTGACCTTCAGGTGTTTGCTGCCAGGCATCTCAAGGCCAGCCAGCCTCGTTGGGAGCGGCCTTTGCTGTCGCCGGTTTCTTGTAAGGGGAGGGGAGTGTTTCTATAAGGAGATGGAATGTTTTGAGGGGTGTCAGATTCATAACTTCTCAGGTTTTACATTGTGTGTAAGTGGTAGAAATGTGGGGGTATATAGGGTATGGGTATTGTTAGAGGTTCTCTGGAAAAAAGTTTGAGTTTTTTTAAAAAATGTCTTTTCAATTTGTTTGCGAAATGGGCTGGCTGTGATGATTTGTTAGATTATTTTAGGCACTTATATGAGGAATTTCTACCGAATACTTACGGCTTTTTATTTCGGTGAGGGGGTAGTTATGGTAAACCTCTCTAGTACAAAGCTGTGTATTTCATTAGGACTGCTGTGGTATTCTCAGAAAAGCCACCGCTAATCTCCATCGGTGATAGAATTTTTGATGTGGACGCTTGCACATAAGTTGTTAACAAGGGAAAGTAGTCAGTCCCTTTTTGCATGACCTGCTCCCAAATTAATTTGCAATCACGTCCCTGCTCATAGCCACTGAACCTTGACTTAGCGAACATCTGCTGACTATGCACGGATTGTGGAGAGACGCGTTTAATGAGCAACCATCCCAACGAGTGAAGAGTTTTAATGAGCTCACTTTGAATCTCAGTTGCCACTATCTTTCTAAAATAAATGTCCTCAAAGCAAACTTCTATTGTGTGTTGAAGTTGATGTTTCTCAGGGAAAAAACCACTGTGTGGCTTGTGGCCGCATATCCGGTGGTAGGAAGCAGCGAGTGGAGGAGTGAGTATTTATTATATTACTTTTTTGTGTGCTTCTGTTCTCGCGATGAGACTTGCAAGGATGAAAATAGCTTTCTGGTGTCTCTGCGGGATTCTGTCATCTTCCGGTTTTCTTTTTATCCCTTTTAATCTCGTTGTGGCGTGGAGATTCGTTAGCGGAGGGAATTGACCGCCGAGTTAAAATAGCTTTTGTATTTTAATTTCGGATGAGTTCTGTGGGAAGAAAGAACAAAAGATGAAAGCTTTTTCCGTCCACTTTGGTTGGCTTTATTATTATTAATAGACAACCGACAACTTTAATTAAGATTGTCGGTTAGCGATGAAGTAAAAACTGAGTGCGCAACTCCCAGTAGCACAAATACGCTGGCCAATCCCGATGTGGACCGTTGTAGACTGACCGTTGCTACGGATCTTAGTCAATCTTGCCCAGTTCTGGGTAAAATATACTGGAAGTTTTGAAATGTATTTTATTTTTTTTAAAAAACATCGCGCATTTTGGGACAATTTCGGCATGCCAAACCTTTCCAAAAACCCTGTTTTCGACATATTCGAATACCGCTGTGCTGCCTGTTACATACTTGTTGAACAAACATTCACCTTGGTTTATGCTCCACCTACTTCTCCCATACAACGTGCTCAAGTATTCTTTACTTTTCTCTGACATTTTATGACTGCAAGGTATAAATTTGTTTAAAGTTGCCAGGTGTACATTTTTAGCTGACGATTTGGGTATCTCGTTACAGACTTAGACGAACGGCCTATCTAACTGTAAAATGCCACTTAGCAACAAGTGAACATTTCTTCCTGATGGTAGGGGGGAAGATAGACAATTAGAAGCGGCGTATGCTCACCAACTGTATACGCGGAATTTCGTCGCAGGAGTGGGCGGCTGGTACTTCCCCTTGTGACATCTTCATACAGATAGCCGTCAACTACACATCTCGTCAAAGAAGACCGGAAACGCATACCTCAGGGTGTAGGGCGGAGCAGAAATGTCTGGGCGCATGGCCCTGGGCGAATGGGCAGGGTTAACATAGCACACAGGTGGTCTCTGATAGATCGATGCAACAAGATACTTTTTTTTTTATTTTTTTTTTATTAATATTTCTGGTTATAAAATCGTTTTGTGTTTCGGATGGGAATTGTATGAAACGGTGTGGTTGGTGACAGGGAGGGTGGAGGGGTATTGATTGATTTGAGAATATTCTTATTATAAATTGTGATATAAGTTAACTGAATTAGTTAATTTGCTTTGCATTTTAAAATTATTATATATTCAATGTTTCATTTGTTTTTGTGTTTCAATAGAAAATTTCTGAAGTTATAGTGAATTATAGCCTTCTCCGTCTTTTTAAAAAATCTGCCTGTTTTGTTTATTTTTGGAAGATTTTTTTTTTTATTCGTTTGCAATTTTCATCTAGCGCTGTGTTATGTATTTTATAAATGACTTATAAAGTGATATTTTAAAAATATTCATGCAATTATTTGATAAAAATTTGACGAAACTCCTAATTGTTTCCTATTCAACTCCTCGCGCAACAATTGAGGACTAGAAATGGAAAACGAACCAATGTCTTTAAAAAAAAAAAAAATGCTGGAGAGCCGAAAAAGGAAAAACACTCTCATCTGATACTTAAGGCTATAACTAAGTATCAGATTGAATTTGAACTATTGGTACTTAGGTCGTTTTCCATTTCTAGTCCTCAATTATCCCCTTACTTTATATTTGACACAATCATGAAATTTCTAACTTTCTATCAAAAACCTCTCCATTCCTATACCCTCAATTTTTTTTAACTCCTCCACAAAAAAATAAAGAAGAAAAAAAGAAGTTAAAACAACGCTCAAAATACATGATCCACACCTCCCTTCCATAGACGACGCGTCGCTATAGCAACCGTATCTTTGGATGAAGAAAGGGGATCGCAGGAAGAGAGGGGGGGGGAGATAAAAGAAAAGCGGCCACCGGAGCAGTAGAGGAAAGGAAATCCCGTCTTCTTCGGCCTTCCAGCCAATAAGAGTTCATAACCCTCTCGTCACGTGGGTGCATTCCAGCGGCCGGGGGGACGCCTACGCGAAGGGAAACTCTTTTTCATTCATTCTCTCTTTCCTTCTTCTTTCTCTCCTCCCCCCCCCCTTCATCTTCAAGGTGTTTTTTTTTTTCTCTTTTCCATCTTATTTGTTAAGGATTTGTGTTCTTCGTGTTTTAAATATTTCTCCTCCCGTGTTTTCAGGGACGTGTGGATGTGTTGTTCCTTTGTCGGCGCGGGATTCTAGTTTAATGAGAGGAAGGTGTTTGTGTAATTTAGTTAGATTCGTTTTGGTGGGTTTAAGGATCATTCGGTTTTAAGTGTCGATTTTTTATTTTTTTTTCTAATGTGGTGAAGATTTGTATGGAGGAGTTTTGGTAATTGTCCCGCTTTTTTAATGAATTGATCCACTGAGCTCAAATATTCAGTGGCAGGCGTGGAAAGTGAACTTTCCCGTTACCTTTAGTGATTTGCTGGTTAGAATGTTTTATTAAAAATCAGTACTATGGATGAGAGTCGCCATTTTCCAGAGAAGATTGGAAACAAGGAATAATTATATTTATGCAATTCTATTGCTTTCGAACATATGACAAATTGCTTTGAGTTTTGTGTAAAATTTTTACGAGTTTACTTTTCCTTATTCCGCCCGCAACTGGATCTGTGATCAATCGAAAAAACCGCTTAAAATCTCTCTTCACCTCCCCCCTCCCTTTACTCAAATCCTAATCCCTAAAAAAAAGTGTCCTTAACATTCCTAGAACAGGCCCCTTTTCCACTATCTGTCCTTTCACTACCGATACTCGTACACTACCCTCCTTTCTTAACACCGATGATAGTTTCCAATATCATTGTTTACCTAACAGGGGGATAAGCAAGCACTATCTTCTCAAAACGCGCCGCTCACACTATGTATCAGACCGAACCTCATAATAAGTACGCGTTTTTTGTTTTTTTTTATTATTATTATCTTCATCCACCCCCTCACCCCCCTTCTCCAACCTGTCAAGAACATTCTTAAGGTGTGTGGCCCAAAGATCCTGGGAAACGCTTGACCTTGGCCCCTTGGCGGGCAAGCAGCCAACTTCGAACCACTCATTTCTAGTTGCATTGTTCGTAAGTGGACGTTCGGTCCGTATGTATATTTAACACGAGAGGGATTTGCGCGAATTTTTATTTCATTAGCTATCACCATACTAGGCTTAAATCAGTAACTCGGAGCTAAACCGAACCAGAGCTTACCGAAATCAACTTTACAGAAGAATAAGGAAACTGTATCTTACTCTCGCTAAATGCTCCAGAATATATTTTACTGAGTTACAATGTTTTACAGCTTTAGTTTGATAAGTCCTTTGTTGCAGTTGAGTTCATTTATTATTACATCTTCTGTCAGTACATTAATAATGGATTAAAAGGATATGGATACAAGTATTTTTCAGATCGAGTAATATTCTATTTTATAAAGCAGAGGTAGGCACTAACCCTCTTAGCTTTCAATCGTTAGACATACATGGATACATTATTCAATATCTGACGAAGATTTTTCTTAGTATTCCATACTGGTCTACCTCACTCTGATTTCAAAATGAGAACATGAAAGGTTATTTTGAAAAGCAATTACATCTCTCTGACGCTGGTTTTTCGTTAAGGAAAATCAGCATCATCTAGCGACCTCACTTTAGGTTTGTATAATATCAAAAATCAAGTTGTCACCCATGTTTATCTTTGTTTCAAATCCATCGTATAAACTTAATAGTCGCAAAGCTTGCCACAAAACGGCATAAACACTTATTAAACGGTTTATCTCATTCACGACACGATGCATCGATTCCAGATAATGTGCGACCTCACTAACAGTTTTAAAGGGTTAAAAGCTATCACAGAAACCATAAGCGAGGTCAAATTGTCCAGTTATAGATGGCAATCACCAACTGTTAGTGGCCAAGCCTCTATCGGCTGCGATCGCGTAACCAAGCACCCGTGAAATCGTCGATTTTTCCAAACATCCTGGACAGACAATAACAATAGAAGTCGTGATTTCTGTCGTAGCACAGACCCCAAAAAAACTTTCCCATCCTAAGATCGAGTTGCAACAAAAGCCGGGCACCGTAATAATAATTGCCGACATTTCTGTCACGCACAACCATGCATCGCTAGTTTAATCGCAGGATGATTAAAAGGAAGAATGGAAATAAAGGAATTCTTTTATTATGTTCGCGTTGTGTTTTGGTAGCTCCCCCTCCCTCCCCCTTTTTGAAAAATGTTTATTGGTGCTTGTGATCTGCTTCAGAGAGTAAGATTAGTTAGTGTGGGAAAATAAAACGCCTTGGTGGAGGAATTGATGGGTGTCCTTTAATTGGAGCTCAATTTTCTGAAGATGGACTCTTTAGATTGAGGATTTAAGTGTGGACTCCAAAAACACAATTTACAATTTAAGCAAAAGGTTGATCACCAGTCGCTTCTTCTTCTATACTACTAAATTATAAATTGTCTGACCTTTATGTATTAAGTTTTCTGTATAATTCAGTATCAGTATGAAATAATATTTTCTTAAAACCGTTCTAAATTGTTTATTTTTTGTCATTCCAGATGTAAAGTTCTCAATGTACCCTCCTTCCATGGTTGCTGCTGCTAGCATTGGAGCTGCTATCCAGGGGCTGTCGGCGCGTCTGGAACAACAATGGGCGTCTGCTAATGATCTGCTATACAAGTTACACGAAATAACAGGCATAGATGCGGTATGTATTGGTTTAGGAGTAATGAAAAAAATGCTAAAAGCTAGTAATTTCATAAGGCTTAGAAATAGCTGTAGTTGTGAAAGTTTGGATACCCCCCAAAACAAACAGAACTAGCAATCTCGCTTTGTCTACCACATATGAAAAAAATTCCCATCTGAACAAAACTATGTTGTTGAGTGTTATATGGGGAAAAAAGCTATACATTTGAGTGGTTTTGCAGAAAACTATGTGCTATGTTAGGATGATAAAATCGTTTATTGGAAGTTTCACTATTAATGTTACGGAATTTTATCCGCAATTTGCACAATATTTTTAAGACATTTTATGCAAAATATTAAGCATGTTTTCTTGTGAAATATTCCAAAATATTTAAATTAGTTGACTTTTGTGAAAAAAAAAAAAAAAAATAATAATAATAATAAAAAAAAAAAAATAATAATAATAATAATAAATAGCTTTTAAGCTACATTTTTCAGGGTTTGGTGTGTCTCGTAAGTAAATGCAAATTTAAAAGAATCATAGTAACATACAATTTCAGTTTTTTTTCTTCTTTTTTTTTCTTTTTTTCTCCTTTCAATTTTTTGCTGATTATTCTACTTTATCTCCCCACAGGACTGCTTGCGATCTTGTTGGGAACAAATCGAAGAGATCATCGTCCACCGCCTGGCCGCCGCAACCCTTCCTGTGACCGCTTCTATGACTATCCCTCTTACTAAACTCGCCGAACAACAACAGATAGACCCCAAGGAACTACAAGCAGAGACGCCGCCGACCGATGTGGACGACGTCATCTTCTAAATCGAACATTTTTCTTCTTCTTAGACTACCAGTATTTTTTAAAATGAAATTCCTTCTTCCCATTTACTCTGGACTCGTTTTGAATGTGAGGACAAGTGAAATGGACCAATGTCACTTAATTGCTAGTCATATAGAACTGACTGATTTGAAAGACTTTGAGTCAATGAAAGTTCCGCTACTAATATATCTTGCGTAGCTTTTGGTCTTCTCCAGTCTCTGGCTCCGAGAAAGGCTTTTTTGTTATGTTTGAAAGTGAGTGATGTAACCACTGATTTTGAAGTCTGATATGATAGTTTGGGCATGCTTAACATGAAAGGTGGTTAGTATGGCCTTTATTGGGAATACTTGCTTGATACATGTGCTTGTCAACTTTAACTGAGTCATTCTTGTCTGATATTTTTATTAGTGTATGTAGAAACATTCATTTAAAATTATGTTCATTTTTTTAAAATTAAATAATAGTTTCTTAATTGCATTTTTAAAATTTTTTTTTTATTACAAACATATTTGGTTAATTTTTTTAAGATTTGAAAAGGTACAGTTGATGTTTAACCTGGATTAGTATTTATCTTAAGTATGCTCATTGTGTTTATACAGGGTTCAAAATCAGTGCTGCAGTGTTGTAAAAATAGGTTAGATAGTTGAGCATTCCATGCAAGTGTGTGGGAATGTTTTGTATATTCCATTGTTAGGGACCATACAGGGATGTTTACAGTTAAAGACAGCTGTGTGCATGTCAGAAAACTTGTGTGAAGATTATTATTCATTTAAATAAAATACAGTTAGCAGCCATTTCCGAAAAGAGGACTCATTTTTTTACATATTTAGTAGCATTTGGATAATATACAATTTTGTTCATGCTCATTAGTTGCATTTACAATATACCATTTGACAGAAAACTGTGTAAATTGCAGTTTGTGTCACTTTTATCTATTGTATGCTTGCACATTTAAAAAACATGTATAAATGTTTCCCATATATCATTTTGTCTATTCAATTAAATTTGAGTTTATGATTCTAAGTTTACATCTTTTAATTTTATAAATATCTTAGAATTTTACTTCATTTTTATACCATTTGTAGAAAATAGAACATATTGTTTTGTATAAGAAAAACTATTTATCTTGATTCTTTTTATTTGAAGCATTTAAATTTGAAAGGAAAACAAGCACTAAATTTAGTTTATTATGTACAACTCTTAACAACCAAAACTTCTTAAAAATATTAGGTTACAAACTTTTTCAGACTGATTTTTTTTAAACGAGAAACTCACACAATTTTCTTTTTCTCTCTCTCTCTCTCTAGTCTTAAATAATTTTCTTTTAATTGTGTAACGTTAAAAGATTGTGCATGTCCAGTTGAAAGGAACGAAAATGTTGAATTTTTACAATGATAATTTTAGTGTACCATATCGGACAGATGTGATTTTCATCAGTCGTAATTTGTTATTAGGGATTATTTTTACTTTTAAAAAAATCCTCACTGGGACCAATTTTTAAAACTTTTTGTAATTAAGTAACAAGTTTGTCGGACTGAGAAAAAGACTGAGGTTTTGAGTGTAAGCTTATTTTTTATACTAGACTAGTTATAATAATTACGCGAATACCATTATACTTGAGATACGTACAGTGATAAATATGCGACTGACAATTATCTATTTTCACTTCCCAGATATATTTATACGTATGTGTATGTGTGACAGGTTGTACCGCTATCAAATTCAGGGAATATATAGTTCCTACCTCTGTTAATAAAAATACTTTATGGTTAAAGACCATAGAAAGGCTTGAATGGTGCTTCGAAAATTCATCCTTAAATCCAATCCATTAATGTGTATTGCTGGGTTATCGGTGAAATTTTAAAAAAATTAACGAATTTTAATATTCTAAAGCATTTGTATCATATTTAATAGATTATTTCTTGCTGACAACTCTGTAATAATTAAAAAATTCACACTTGTGTTCTATTCTTTTTCTAATAATGGGCATTGTTAATTACTTGGTCAGTACTAAAGAAATAGAAGATACAGGGTGGTGTCGTTCGAAGATTATAAAATTTGTGAGGGCTTGTGGCATATATGTGATCATCTGTTAGTACTACAAAACATATTTTTAATATGATACAGTTTTAAATTATTACAATTTCTATTCTTATATAAAGACTGTTTTTAAAAAATCACTTTTTACAATATCACTGTTAAATTTCTACACTGTTAGATGGTCACCTGTAAGCTATTATTGTGTACATTTTTAAAAATAAATCATCTTTATTAGCCTTTTGAAGGTGCTTATTATAGTCAAGTGCAGATGACAATTCATTGTATAAATGTGTTGAGTGTGTTTAATTCAATTCCCTTGTTCAGGAAGTATTGTTCTGTTTTCTGTTGTTTAACTTTAGCCATTAATAAAATTTATTTTATTTTTGGCAAGTACTTTATTTTACTCATGTCAAAAATGAGAATTTGTTAATTACTACCTCATGTTAGAAGAAATTAAGCTTGGGATGTATACTTTGAAAAAGAAAAAGAAAAAAAAAAAACGGAATTCCGTGTCTGTTTATAAATCTCAAAATCTTTTGTCAGTACTTCCAAAATGTATAATTTTATATTTTGAGAATTCGTAGCTTCTTTGTTTTTGTTACTGCAAGATATCAATATTCAAACATAGAGAAACATTTCCTGTTTCGCATTTGAAATCAATACTGGCAATATTTGTTACTGTTTTATGAATGTCATGTATTATATATTGGTATGCTTGTGGACATCAGTGTGAAGACACTGGTATCTTGTTATCTGAAGTTTACGAGAAAAGTGCAAATAAAAAATAGTTTAAAAGTTGTTTGATTTTGTCATCTCTTATACTTTATTTAATCATACAGTTTGCATTCATGAATATTTTAATTGATCTTGTTGAAATATAAGTGTTGAAAATGTTAGTTTAATTTCATACATGATCAATTCAAGTTTGCAAAGAGTTGCCACAGAACCTGAAAATGTCGGGGAGCTTCTTGATTCTATTAAAAATTCAGGTAATTTTTTTAAATTTCACGAAAATTTTTCACACTTTTTCTATTATTGTTTAGAACACGTTTTCCCGTTCATCTGTATTTTGGCGTCATTTATCCTGAGATTTGTGGTAGTAATTGTTAGAAGTTTAATGTTACGGAATGATTTAAATTTGACATCACCACCAAAACTATTTTAAAAAAAATTGACGTATTGTCTCTTTAACATACTTGTTCTATTTATCTAGGTGTTATTGGATCTAGGTTAATATTTGGAAAAAAGTTAGCCGTAAAATCGGAATTTTTTAGAAATCTTTTAACTTTTCTTCTGAATTTTGTGGCCACCCTGGCATATTTTTTTTTGCATCATTGTAACGTGAAGGAGTTGCTAATTAATACTTTTCAATTAGTAGATCGAAGTGCACTAAATCGTTTGACTTTTTAGAAATAGAATTCAGTTTTTAAGTGTTTAATTTTTCATTATTGTATAAGTACAGGTGACAAAAAAGAATCTTTCTCCTCTAGGCACCCTGGAAGTACAAAGCATCTTATAAGTAGTTTAGTTGACAGGGTTCCTTCGATCATTAAAAATGCTGAATATTGTTGCGTGGGTGGGTTCGAAAGATTTGAAGCCAAAGCAGATCAATACTTGCAGAAATTTATTCCGATATAACTCCAGAACTTCTCTTTCTAGTAGACTCAATACAGCTCTTCACACAACAATTGAGCACAAAACAGCAGTTAAAAACTTGATACACAACTGCTACAAATCGCCACAAAAGACTGCATTACAGTTCGCTTTAGAACTACTCTGATGCTCACTGAGAGACAGCTAACTCAGTAATTCCAGTCAACTAACTTAACTAACCTCCTCACTTGCTCTCTTGGGCGGGCTTATATAAGAAAGTTTCTTTGCGAATCTTTCAGAGATAGAAATTTGGAGAACTTCCCAGATCGTAGTCGAAAAGTGCTATACACTTGGGGATCGAAAACGTCGTTTCTCGCCAAAATTAGTCGCCAAATTGGCCAGATTACCATGAATCATAATGTTAAATGGCCTTCTCTTTGTAAAACTCGCTTCCCAGCATTATTTCTGTAAAACTCGATTTCAAGCATTAAGAAACACATTGTAGGAAAGCGAAGACAAACTATTGCACTGCCTTATGCGAAATGCACACAAATTTTCCTCTTTACATAATACAACGAAATATTTACAAATATATAGAAATTCGTAACAATATTTTTGAACTTGTTTTCAAGGCCTTGAAAGTGCTTGGAAATGTTTTAGAGGTGCTTTAAAGTAATTGATTTTCATTCTGTGATTTGCGCGGGAACCCTGGATGATAAAAAAAAAAGGAAACTGATACTGAAGCTTATCAATCAGAGTGATTTTAATCTTAAGTTTAATTTATAAAAAGATGACACCAGAGGTGTATATGGAAGATTACATTGACTCTGGATGGATTAATTGTTACAACATTTGAAACTTTTTGCAGTTATAGAACTAAGTGATCATTACAAACTACTGTCGTCATACACACCAACAGATACTTAAAATTAATTTAAGCTTTATTATTTTCTTCATCTTTTCCTTTTTTATATAAGTAGGATTAGAGCAATGCAAATTATGCGAGTTTTAGTTTCCCTCGGAAAATGCAATTTATAAACCGAGATCAGTCGGCTAACTATTATACAGGAAGTTTCAAAACTCGCGCACATCAACCTTTGTGGTTGAGTTTTAAAGACAGATGAATTATGTAAACAAACAGAATAAAAGACAAAAAAGGTTGAACGATTGTCTTTCTTGTCAGGTGTCAGGCATCGTTAAATCACAGTAAATGTTCAAAATGATGTCCGTTTTTCTGGACACACAATCGAACCCTTTTAACAGATTAGTCGACACTTTACGAAGTGTCTGAGAAGTAATGTCTGATATTGCATGAAGGGTGTTACTCTTACTCTTAAGTTCATCAAGCGTATGGGGATTATTGCTGTAGGTTTCACCACCCTTTCTTGGTTTTTAAGCAACAAGGATTACCATATAGATGAGAGAGAGTTTTGAAACACCCTGAAGCTTTGTATAACTTTATTGTGATCAAAATTGAAATACTTTGTACTGGACGTTCTTATTACAATAAAGAGATTTATAATTTAAGGTTAAAAAGAAATTGCAATCAGGTTTCACGGCCAATATTTTAAAAACATAAATGTGTCCATAGACAACTATGTTTTAAGGTGAAATTTCATATTTGAATTGAAGATCAATTAAAAACAGTTTGTGTAACTTTACTTTTGCGACAGAATGCAATTTTCAAAAACATGATTTGTATTTAAATTTGTTGACGAAGCCTATCCTATGGATTTTTATCAATATTAAATATCTACCCTTGACTTACATGTTTAAAATTAGAATATTAAATCTATGTACGAATAATATTTGAATAGTAATATTAAACTTTGCAAAACATTGGATAAGCCAGAAAGTATTTAAAAAAAAAAAAAAAAAAAAAAAAAAAAAAAAAAAGCTACTTGCCCCGTGTTGGAAAGGTTCGTATAGGTAGATCCCATCTTTTGATGTTTTACAAACCAGACTAACTTCGCTCGCTGAAAGCAAACTTCATTAATACATCTCTCCTGTAGTAAAACAATTTGTTTAAACTTTTGCCTTTTGTTACAATCCCCTACAAAGAAAGAATTGCTCTATCATTTCCCACGCTAACATTTATCTCCCCATAAGAAAAATATAGTTATAGAATCCTTTCCCCCCTTCCTTTCAAGGAATTTTTCCCATTAATACAAATCCCTCTCTTAAAATTGAAATTTCAATGATCATTCATGTATCACTAAACCGCAAAATAATCCATGAGAATAAAAATAATAATTAAAAAAATAATAATAAGAAGAATTTAAAATAAAAACTGTAAAACTCACACAGACGAACTTCCCCCAAGCATAAAACCCAATAAAAATTAAGGGTGTGGAACATCGCACAACTTTCAATTACACTTTATTACTGATGTGGATTTGTGTCATTTACAGTTTTTAAATTTCCATCATTCGCTTTAAAAAATTCGCCAGTTTGGCGATATTTTTTGCGATAATTCTAATAGGGACTTATAAAAAAATAAATAAAAAAAAGAGCGATATACTTTTCGATAATTCTTATATTATCCTTTCTTATAAGTGAAACTGAGAAGAGGAAAAACTAGGGGTGTGGAACATCGCACAACTTTCAATTACATTAGATTACTGATGTGGATTTGTGCCATTTTCGTTTATATATTTCCATCATTCGTTTAGTAAAAATGGCCAGTTTGGCTATATTTTTGCTATACTTCTGATACAAAAAAAAAAAAAAAAAAACTTTGTCAAAAAGGAAATTTTGGCGATATACTTATCGATAATTCTTATATTATCCTTTCTTGTAAGTGAAACTGAGCAGAGATGAAAAAACGATCGTTCATAAAGCTATGTTTTAGCAAAGAGAACTCGGTGTTAAAGGCATTCGTTTTCACTCCATTGAAGTATTTTTACAGGAGTTTCGGAGGTGGGGATGTTTAGAACACCATAAGAGGCATTAGCACAGCGATTTTTATCAAAATCTTTTGAGCCGTTTTTTAGCAATTATTGAAAAACATGATTTTTTCAATGACAGCTACCTTATGCGCATGAGCGATTTTGACGAAAACCTTAATGGTAGGTCCTTGGGTCATCCCCAACCTGCTCACCAAATTTGAACATCATAGGTCAATTTGTTTTAGAGTTATGCTGACCACGTACACACAGACAAACATTTTTTCTAGGTCACTTTTTTGAGATCAGGATGTTCCAAAAAGTGGAAAAGTTATTTTTTTTTACCGTATCCTATACTTTCATTACTCTATGTATTGCATATGGGTAATAAGGAACTTGCACAAGTGAGGAAAATGAATATTTTTGTACTTTCTAGTGTTATCCAACGAATATATTGAGCAGTGCAATTACTTTTTATTTTTATGCTTTCAATTAATCAAAAATCGAGTTTGAAATTAGCCGAAATCAAAGCAAAAGTAACGTGACCAAAACCGCATGAAAAAACCGTGACGTGATTACTCAGAGATAAAGTCTCAGAACGAAGGAGAAACCACACTCATTCCTCGTCTAAAACAGGTTTTAGACTGGTTCATTATCTGCGTGTTGACGTTTCACTCAAAAATAGCTTTTTCCCGCCAAATCGCAAAGTGAAAAACTAAATATTTTTTAACTATCCATCCGAGCTCAAATTTTTGAAAGAATGGTATTGTTTTTCATGATTTTTTCTCTACTTTTACTTAAAAATAAAACCAAAAAACGTGAAAGTTCCTCATTAGAAGTAAAAAGTACCAAGATATGAATAAATTGAACATCCTGGCAGTGATAAGATACAAACCAGTTGCAATGTCGGCTGCAACGTTGCCATATGGCAAGCAATGGGATCCAACCACGGCTACACTCAATCACATTCACACAAGTTCACAAAGAAAAAATTCGTGAAATTATTCAATAATAAACTTATTTTAACATGTAAGCTAGGTAATTGAAACCAGAGGCGTAGCCAGAATAGCGGATATGACAATATAACTCCACAAATTATAACAATAATTTTTATTATCAAAGGCAAATATATTTAGTTACAAGTACTTTTCCTACGTATGTTTACAAATTTAAAAATATTTGAAATAAATTTACCATTTTAAATAAATATTCTTTTGGTTTTTGCGTTCTGATAGCAAACTGAAAAATTTCAGGAAGGGATATATCCCCATATCCCTCCCCCAGGCTACGCGCCTGTTCCTATTGACTATAGTACAACAACAATCGCTAATATTATTATTATTATTATTTTTTTTTTTTTTTTCAACTTTCCTTATGCACAGAAATCTATTTTTTTTTTTTTTTTTTTTTTTTAAATTTAAATTCGTGAGTAAAGTTCTTTTAAACAATAAACACATCTTTAAACACAATTTTTAAGTTCTTTTAAACGCTCTATACTACTATGAAAAATTGCAAGGGAAGCAAATTTTATATTGCTTTCAAACGAGTGTACTGCCATCTATGAGCATAGCTATAAAAATTTTACCGTGTTTCTTCTTTAAAAGTCTCCTTCGTTAAGCGTTTGATTAACAATTAATTTCAGCTTTCCTTATAAATCAGTGTCGGTTCGTGGGGTACAGCAAGTATAGCCGGCTCCATCTAAATTTTTAATTTAAAATTAAAATTTACTAATTGCTAGTCAACTTTGATTATTTATTTGACTGAATTTCTTAAATGGAGAGATTAGAATCGTAAATGAAGATGGAATTCCTATGGTAAGAAAAAAAAAAAAAAATCTCCGATAAATAGCAAATCTGTTGGGCAAAGCACAATTGAAGAAAAAAAAACCCGCTTGAATCAACTAAATCTGACGATGGGCGATGAGTACAGCTAAAAAGAGAAAATTCCAAAAGGTATGCACCGTTGCTATGGGAACAACTGCTAGTATGGAATCTCCCTCCATGCTAAATGTATATGGCGTGGCACCAAATGCAGCCAATACGAATTTCGCGTCTACGGCTGTCCTTGTTAATTCGAAGTACTGATTAGCTCGTATGTGAGAATGAATCGGAATGTATGGAGAGAGAGAGAGAGAGAGAGAGGGGGGGGGGTGAGGAGGAGAGCAACGAGTATATCTTAGAAATTTCTCCTCCAAACTGAAACAATTTCCTTGGTAAGTTTATAAGGTGTCGTCCCACTTGCGCAATACACATTTGCGCGACCGCTACTCATTTTCGCGAAGTGGTCTAACTGTCGAAATTTCTGCCTGTTTGCGAGACAGATTATTCAAATACCCTCTTCCTCAAATTTCTTTATAGTGTGTAATTATTTTTCCATTACATCGTGTAGTTTTTATTTTTTAAGTTAAGGGAGGGCATTTGCCGATAGAAAAAAAAGCATCCTATCGTATCTCCGTCGTAGTCATTATCCGGTCAGTACATAGGACTTGAAATTATGTAGAAATAAGACTATATATATACACTAAGAACGTTCTAGTGTTCTGGACAGCTTAAGGGGCGAGATTAATAAAGTAGAATAGTTTTTTGTACTACATTTCCAGCACTGTTGTTTTCCTCGTTCCGTCTGTCTTGTGGGTAGGTCATCTACTTCTTGTATGTTCTGAAGTTGAAATTGCAGATAGATGCTGTGATGTCTGGATTCTGATTTTTTTATTTCCGAGAACCATAGTTTGTTTGCCAGTCCGTTTCTTTTGTACAAGTTTCCGTGTTTTAATATTGTTGTTAAGGGACGTTGGTCGTTTTGGGACATAATCATGTACCTTGTTTGACCTAAGAAAAGATTGGATGTACATGCTTTCTGTTCCAATTTTACGTCACTTATTTTGTGTCGTCTTATTTTGTGTCTCCCATTTTTGAAGAAGTTAACTATACAGTAATTGCATTTCTGATTTGTTGTGTTTTCTATTCCGTTTTTGACTTTTTCTAATGTTGTAGTCCACGGTTGACCGATTAAAGTCAAACCGTTGAATGTGTGACTGGTGCTTGGGTCCACGTATGTCGCGATATCTCCATTTATTTTAAATTTTTGGTCGCCTATCGTTATTTCGGAAGTTGGTTCCACAAATCTAATTTCTTGTAGTAATTTGTTGTAATAGTTATCTGGTTGTCTCAGGTAGTTGTGTATCACTGCTAAGTTTAAATCGGTCCTAATCATCTGTAAAAAGAAAATATGTTATTTATATTGTATGACATATTATTTCTTTGTTCGTTAGGGATGTTATAGATGGTAATCACTTCTGGTTTTCTTTTGGAAATTGAAATTAAATGTAGTGACGTTTTAGTTTCTGGTTATTTTACTTTTTGTACTTTCTAGTTTTAATTTTTAGATTCTTTAATTTTTAGACTTTTGCTGAATCATTTCTAAGTATTTAAATTTATAATTTTGTTCTGTCCTTACCAGTAATTTAAATTTCTTGATTGGAGTATCAACGTAAGTGATTTTCTCTCTCTCTC
This sequence comes from Linyphia triangularis, assembly GCA_963978545.1. Taxonomy (NCBI): domain Eukaryota; kingdom Metazoa; phylum Arthropoda; class Arachnida; order Araneae; family Linyphiidae; genus Linyphia; species Linyphia triangularis. The sequence goes on from OZ021729.1 coordinate 38,793,110, forward strand.
TATTCATATTAGGTGTAGTAAGATTTCTGTTTCCTAGTTCTCTATGTATTTGAATATTTCCAGTGGTAATTTTAGTGCGTGGTTTAATGTTTCTAAATTTTCTATGTGCATGCAAAGTTTGTACAGTTTTACACAAGTCAGGAATTTTATAGTTTTCATCTGAAATATAGAGAATTTTAGTTTGTTTATAATATGATTTTGTTATATTTTTTATCTAGTATTGTTTTTGATATTTACCTTTAGGCCGTCTTAGAGTTGTTCTCTATTACAATATTTTATCGTTTGTTCTGAAACGGAAGTTAATTTGTTTTAATTTTTTATGGTTTGTTATGAATTGTTTACTTAGGAACAGGTTAATAGAACGCTTACCTTATGTTCTTCGTCTACCATACGGACGCTGTGGCATTCGTTTAAGTTGATCGACTCGGATCCGTTTCAAACATCAATATGCAACTGTGCACATTTTTTGAGTGTCGGAATTTACTTTTCATGCCCTTTTCCCTCCTCTTAAGCTGTCCAGAACCGTTCTAGTGTTCTGGACAGCTTAAGAGGCGGGATGAATAAAGTAGAACTAGAAGAATATTGAATTTAGTTCTTGTCAGCTATAAAAATATAAATAAGAAGACATTTGTACCAAGGTCTGTCCTTGGAACGTTACTAAAAACGTTCTAGTGTTCTGGACAGCTTAAGAGGCGAGATTAATGAAGTAGAACTGGAAGAATATTGAATTTAGTCCATTTCAGCCATAAAAATATAAACAAGAAAATTAATTTCTCAAATATTCTCTCTGTTAATCTACCCTCCTCCTCAATACATTATATATTATTCTCGTATGAGGAGGAGGAGTTCACAAAGTACACCTAGCTATATATTATTTTCTTTTTAAAGGAGGAGGGTATGCAAAACCATCTTAGCCATACTTCATCTTCATCATAAACATCACGTGACCATTACAAGCACGAAATAGCTATAAAAAGGACATGAAAAATAAATTCCGACACTCAAAAAATGTGCACAGTTGTATATTGATGTTTGAAATGGATTGGAGTCGATCAACTTAAACGAATGCCACAGCGTCCGTATGGTAGACGAAGAACATAAGGTAAGCGTTCTATTAACCTGTTCCTAAGTAAACAATTCATAACAAACCGTAAAAAATTAAAACAAATTAACTTCCGTTTCAGAACAAACGATAAAATATTGTAATAGAGAACAACTCTAAGACGGCCTAAAGGTAAATATCAAAAACAATACTAGATAAAAAATATAACAAAATCATATTATAAACAAACTAAAATTCTCTATATTTCAGATGAAAACTATAAAATTCCTGACTTGTGTAAAACTGTACAAACTTTGCATGCACATAGACAATTTAGAAACATTAAACCACGCACTAAAATTACCACTGGAAATATTCAAATACATAGAGAACTAGGAAACAGAAATCTTACTACACCTAATATGAATAGAGAGAGAGAGAGAGAGAAAATCACTTACGTTGATACTCCAATCAAGAAATTTAAATTACTGGTAAGGATAGAACAAAATTATAAATTTAAATACTTAGAAATGATTCAGCAAAAGTCTAAAAATTAAAGAATCTAAAAATTAAAACTAGAAAGTACAAAAAGTAAAATAACCAGAAACTAAAACGTCACTACATTTAATTTCAATTTCCAAAAGAAAACCAGAAGTGATTACCATTTATAACATCCCTAACGAACAAAGAAATAATATGTCATACAATATAAATAACATATTTTCTTTTTACAGATGATTAGGACCGATTTAAACTTAGCAGTGATACACAACTACCTGAGACAACCAGATAACTATTACAACAAATTACTGCAAGAAATTAGATTTGTGGAACCAACTTCCGAAATACGATAAGCGACCAAAAATTTAAAATAAATGGAGATATCGCGACGTACGTGGACCCAAGCACCAGTCACACATTCAACGGTTTGACTTTAATCGGTCAACCGTGGACTACAACATTAGAAAAAGTCAAAAACGGAATAGAAAACACAACAAATCAGAAATGCAATTACTGTATAGTTAACTTCTTCAAAAATGGGAGACACAAAATAAGACGACACAAAATAAGTGACGCAAAATTGGAACAGAAAGCATGTACATCTAATCTTTTCTTAGGTCAAACAAGGTACATGATTATGTCCCAAAACGACCAACGTCCCTTAACAACAATATTAAAACACGGAAACTTGTACATAACAAACGGACTGACAAACAAACTATGGTTCTCGAAATAAAAAAAATCAGAATCCAGACATCACAGCATCTATCTGTAATTTCAACTTCAAAACATACAAGAAGAAGGAGATGACCTACTCAGAAGGACAGATGGAACGAGGAAAACAACAGTGATGGAAATGTAGTACAAAAAACTATTCTATCAATGTATTCAAGATAATATAACTAAGAAATCTCATGTACAACAAAGCATCAAAAATAAAAACTGTGTACGAACGTACTAAAGGTCTTTGTCCATTTTTGAAAAATAAAAATGCTCAATTCCTAGAACAGTGAATAAAATTATGAAATTAAATTTTTAACTACAAAAATAATTCTAACTTTATAGAAACATGCACTACAGCATAACTACTCGAGAAAAAACAAATGAGAATTCCGTAAGAGGAATACAAATGCTCAATTCCTAGAACAGTAAATAAACTAAAAAATTTAAGTTAAACTAAAAATAATAAGATGTGATATAAAGGTAGAAGTACTATTCATGCTCCTCCTCCTAACATTCTCTTCACATAACACAAGTTCGTATCTACATCTTATATGACGTCACACAAATATGTCAATCATCTATCATGATTGATCATGATGATCAATTAAGTTTGGTACTGAATCTAGTACTATCTATATATTTAATAGGCAATACGTTTTTTGGGGTTAGTCCGTCCGCCTAAACTGCTCAACCAATTTCAATGATCAAGGTGTCATTTTAAAGGAAATAAGCTGTAGATTTGCCAAAACGTGCCAAAATAATTTATTAACACTTTATTATTTAGTTAAATTTCAATATTTTTCATCATTAAGCTACTACAAAGCCTCAATGATTTTGAATATATGAATGGCAACATCCTTACGTATGTAAACAACAAATCCGTTGCTAATTTTAAAGCTCTTTTTAAACTCTTCGTTTCAAAATTGATTTTTTCTGTTTTTCTGAAGCATTTTTGTATTAGAGTAATTATTATTTTGAAGTATTTCTATCCAGAAAATGCCTCGCGTTGGACGTCGTTCTCTAACGGGGCGACTTATCAGAATAAATAAAAGATATTGGGACTTCAATGTAAGGGCATAGCTAATGAAGTTTTAAGTCAGAATGTTGGCGGATAGTATATTTAACTTTCTATTATAAAACTGCAATTTGGGTGTTTTCTCTATTAGGCCTTATATTAAATTTATAAAAATTTGGTTACATTTTTTATGGTTGGCAAACCTATTCGAGCGCAGCAAGATGTTTTTACCACAAATTCGAGAGGCAAAGCCGCTCAATCCGAGCGCAGCGAGCCGTTTGGTGGGTTGGCGAGCGTTAGCGAGCAGGAGGCGAAGCCCCCTAGTGTTAAACAATATGCATTAGGAATATAATTAAAAAATTAATATGTTAAACAATATGACTTATGAATATAAGTAAAAAACTTCATATTGTTGCGTGGATGGGTTCGAAAGATTTGAAGCCAAAGCAGATCAAAACTTGCAGAAATTTATTCCTATATAACTCTTCGCAGATTCTCTTACAACTCCAGAACTTCTCGTTCTAGTAAACTCGATACAGCTCTTTACACAACAATAGAGCACAAAACAGCAGTTAAAAACTTGACAACATAACTGCTAAAATCGCCGTAAAAGACAATGCAATACAGTTCACTTTCGGAACTCTCTGAATGCTCGCTGAGAGACAGCTAACTCAGTAACTCCACTCAGTCAGTCAGTCCAGTCAACTAACTGACTCAACTCACGGCCGGTCTTATAGGAATTCAATACTTCGTGAATCTTCTAGAGATAGAAATTTGGAGAACTTTCCAGATCGTAGTCGAAAAGCCTTATAGATGTACATGGAGACCGAAAATGTCGCCAAATGGTCGCCAAGACTGGCGAAAAAATTTAGTCGCCAAAACCGTCGCCAACTTGGCTCTATCTCGCCAATTTGGCAAGATTGCCATTAACTATAATGTTAAATGGCCTGCTTCTTGTACGATCTCCAAATTCCCAGCGTTATCTCTGTAAAACTCGTTTTCAAACTTCTGGAGACACACGGCAGGAAAGCAAAGACAAACGAACTCTTGCATTGCCTTATGCGAAATGTACATACAATTTTCCTCTTTACATAATTAATACTACAAAATATTTACAAATATACAAAAATTCGTAACAATATGTTAAACAATATGCATATGAATATAACTAAAAAATGTATATATGGGTCCTTCTTCCGAAACAGGAAAAATGCAAGTCACACATTATAACACTTTAAAAATAAGTACGAAAGTAATGAATTGCCTTTAAATAACTTTTCCATGCTCCATGGTAACTTTCTTATCAATAAAATATTGAATTTTTCGCATATAAATGTATTTAAAAATGTATCAAACGTCTAAAAGTCATAATCCTGGCTTGTCACTAGAACCTTGTATGTTGTTATAAATGAAAAATAAATTAATAATAAAACCAATTTTCCAGTAACAATTTAATGCATTTGTAATAAAGTATTTTATAAAATGGAAAATGATTTTAAATATTTTCATTAATTTTTCTTATATAAAAACAGTGCTAGAAGTGTGGGTAGACGCGGGATGACGTCTCCCCCCCACTTTTTAAGAAAATACCTATGCGTCTCCCCACTTCTAAAATTACTGAAATCCATCCCCCCACATCCACAACCATTGAAATCCATCCCCCTACTTCTAAAAACATTCAAACTACTCAATACTAAAGAAAAATAATATTAACATTTAAATGTAGTGAAACTGAGAAAAAATTATTTTAAGTTTTCAAATTCAAAAGTTAATTTAAAGTTTTCAAATTCAAAAGTTAATTAGAGTTTTCAAAGAAAAAAAAAAAAACTATGTATGGTATGTGTATCTGATTATTATAAAAATTTATTCTTCTTCTTTATATAAAGTATAAGTATTTTTTATTAACAAATACAAAGCTCTTGGTCAACTTTTAACTTTAGATGAACTATCTTTTAAATTAACTCTTTAAGTACTGAATTATTCGAAGATTTTTATGCCCATGGGACGGATTTGGATGGACGGATGACGAGTCAGATTCGTCCACCGTAACTTCGCCCAAGTAAGCAGATGACGAGTCTCACTTGTCTAATGTACCCAAAGGGTTAAATTTCCATACTTGTTTCATATAAAGACACGGTATTTAGAAGGAAGAGAAAAAAACAAACCATTTTAGAGTTCTTTATTAATTTTCTTTTTTTGAAAGTATGCGCATTTAGAAGCACTATTTCAATTAAAAAAAAAGTTATGTATATATTGTGCAATTACTACTTCACTTTATCTCTTACTTCTAAATAAAAAAACTAATTGGCAGAATATACATTAAAATAACAATCAATTCTGGACCCTTGTTCAAAGTTAGTGTTAGGAAGCATAAATTAAAACCTTACTAGTTATTATTATTATGATAAGATAAGAAATTATAAAATGTAACGTTGGGAGGGGACTTTTCACCAATTTTTGATCATCCCACCACTTTTTTCCATCCGACTTCTACCACTGTATAAAAAAAAATTGCTAAAATGAATGTCACTGAGCAAAGCATCATTGTCCTAACACATTATCCTCACACTCAATACTTTAGGAGGGAAGACTGGGGCTGGTTGAACCAACTGCATTTAAACGTCTAATTTTATTCATAGGGGGATTTATTTCATAAAGGCATAAGATACGTCAAAATGGGGAGAATACTTGCACATCCAGTCTTACAAAATCTGCTCGAGCAAACGTGCATCGCGCAAGTGGGTATATTTCAGTTTACAAATGTGTTTTCTTGCTACTTCAATACTAAAACTTATAAATGAACCATTTTGAAACATGGGGCTCCGTTATAAGTAAGTTTAATTTTTTTTTTTCTTTCCTATTTTCTTTCTCATATCATTTTGTAAATATTGAAAGGAAACTTAACGTTTGGGTTATTAAGGTTAAAGAATTTCTATTCATGAATGATTGTGAGAAGTGGAGAAGGGGTACTATTTCGGCTGCACTAACATTTTTGACAGCGGATCACCACTGGCATGAAATAAACTCTGCCTTTATATTATGTGGATTTTATTTTTATTTGTGGATTATATTTTTTCTGCAGTTTTTAGTATTGTTATGATGTTTCAATGATATGTGACTGTTAATTATGGGTCTGTTGTATGAGAGGATAAATTTAGCTATTAATAATGTAGCTTCCCTTATGAAAATATGTTATCGCACGCCACTGAAATCCAACCCATGAGGAAAAAAACTGTTTTCTTTCATTCCTCTCTTTCGAGAAATGAATAATAAAAATAATTCCCCCTTCAAGGAAAAAAATAAACATTTATGCAAATTCTCTCAACCTATCCTATCAAACAAACAAACAAACAAAAAAACAAACAAACAAACAAACAAACAAACAAACAAACAAACAAACAAACAAACAAACAAACAAACAAACAATTAATTAATTAATTAATTAATTAATTAATTAATTAAATAATTATATATATATATATATATATATATATATATATATATATATATATATATATATATATATATATATATAAAACCCATATGTGTATTTATATATTTTTTTATTTATAAGTTTTTTATGTTATAAGTTTTTAGAAAAATCGTAATGTTTTCTTCTTTCAATGTTAAAAAAAATTCTATTTAAAAAACTATATATTCTAGATACTAGCAGATGGAGGTCATTAACATTAAAAATGGTATTACGAACAATTTCCAACCATAATTTCTTTTTTGGGCCCCATAAAACTCGAGTATTTGTTCAAAAATATGCTAAATATAACGAGTTAATTAACTTATTAATAAAACTGAAATTTTTTTCTTGTAAATATCATTACTAATTATATACTTTTAAATGCAAAAAAAAAAAAAAGGTTCATTTCTGATTGTACATGATTGTGGAAAGTGTGTGTGGTTGTTGGTGGTGGTGGTGGTGGGGGGGGGGGGGGGAAGTCGCATGTTTCCGGCTGCACTAACATTTCCAACCACGGGCCGTCACTGGCGAATATCGAAAAAATATTCGAGATTTTTCTTAATACCCATATAAGAAAAGGGTTCACACTGCATTTCATAAAAATCGGAGAGGGTGGGTGTCGAAATCTATTTTTTCTGGTCGATTTAACGTGGAATGATCTGGAAATCGATTTCCACCTCACTTTTTTCTTCTACCCCTGTAATACGTACCGTAAAATGGGGTGAATCGGAACACTTTTCAACTTTCAAAGTAAAAATCGGTTGTAATAAAATCTTTAAGGAACAATTTTTTGACATTGAAACTTGGGTCTTACCTTCTTCTTTGAGGATCAACCCAAAAAATGTTGAAAAAACTAGGACTTTAATTTATTTTAAATTTTTTCATGGTGTTCCGATTCACCCCGCAGAAAGGGTTGAATCGGAACACTCGTTACAATTTATGTCTGATCTTATTTAAATGTTTACAGGGTGTCAAAAAACAAGTAATAATGCATTGTGGTGAATAGGAACACAAAATTATAATAAAAAATCATTTAATATGACGGATAAAATTTGTTTTTGTCATTTATTGTCAAAACAAATCATGTTTGAAAGCTTATCAACTCTTCTCATATAAATCATCCAAATAGTCTTTAAAATTAATAATATTTTTTAATCTACTTTATGTTTGCGTGCCGTATGACTACAAATTCCTCAAAATATCTTGAGAAAGGAGAAAAGCATCCTCATTTGTTTCAGAAAATCTCTTCGTTCATGGAGGCTTTTTGTAAACACACTTAACATAGCAATAATCTTGTGGGTGTAAAACTTTGCTCACATAGAGCCTTCATACATTTTTCCATATAACTTAAAAATAACGAAGTCATTTGGAGAAAAAACTACTATAACAATCTGGTTTTCTGCCATGCGGAAACTAGCCTCCCCTTCTGACATTTATTCAAGCCTGCAATCTTGATTACTGTCATGAAGGGAGTAATTAGACTCTTCTTCAGTCATTGAATCTTGTGTGGAACATAATCTTGCCAAAAATAGCTTTTTTATCACTTTTCAAGTGTTCCGATTCACCCCGCAAATCTCAAAATCGAGACGAAGAAAAACATAAAAATTCGTAACATATTTTTTTTAAAACCAAGTTAAATTAAGTATGCCAAGCTGTTGTGGATGTTTACGCTTATCTAAAAGTATATTAGTTAAGTCTATAACTAGTACATGTTATTAATTACGGGATAAGTTTTGGAGAGGATTGTATGCACGCTCTTTCAGAATTTTTTTTTAAAAAAGGACAGTGTTGAAAACCCTACAAAACCTGTTCCAAGATTCCAAACATGTTAGACAAGTAAAAAAAATATAGTTAATTAATAAAAATGCATTATTTGTGTAAAGTAATAATTTCTTTGTAATTTCATGAAGTTTCGTTCCGATTCACCCCGCTGTTCCTATTCACCCCCTTTTACGGTAAGTATGTTATAATAAACGCATATACACGCTGAAGGAATTTTCAATACTTTGACTATTATATAAAAGGTTTTTGACTGTCAAATGATTAGTGCCTGTTTAGAGGATTCCCGTCAGCATTTAAGCATAGTTCACTTTATTTCAAACCATTACAGAGATGAGAGCAATCCATTGGTAAATTTTCCTGTCAGTCGGAGAATATGGCGTTGACAAAGTGGAAGCTACGCCCACAAAAAATGGCGGTCAAAATGAAGAGTGCTGGGTTGCGACAGAATGAAAGTCAATTTTTGTCATTAGGAGAAAATCATGTTTGCTGATAAATTATTCCTGATTATTATAATTTTTTAATGAAGTGTGATAATTATATAGTCGCTCTTAGTTAGATTGTGATTTCAAAATTGTATTATGAGTATCAATAAATACGAACCTATTTTTAAAAATAATGAATTAAAAATTTGAATAGTAGCGCCATCTGTGAGAATTTAACAAAACTCAATTTTTTAAAAATTGTTGTTTATTTTATTAAGGAATCCTTTTTTTTATGCGCCATTAAAATGAAATTTAGCATTATTCAAAGTGGAATTAAGCACCCCCCCCCCCCACAAACACACACACCTTATTTATACACGTACATTTAATTGTGACTATTCATTTTATAGAAATTTATTATATATGAATTTAATTTCAGGAAGAAGTTTGTGTGTCAACATAGTTTCTTTAAAACAGTGGCAAATAATCTTAACAAGAAATATCAAAGAATTCAAATTGATTTGTTTTAATGAAAATAAACTTTAAGCTGGACACAAATGGAACTAGAAAAAGTTATGAATTCTTTCGGTTTCGTAAGAATTAACATTCATGGAAAACGCTTTAAGTCAAAAGTGTGTGTTAAGTGTTTCTTTTTACTTTGAGGATGGACAAATATATATATATATATATATATATATATATATATATATATATATATATATATATATATATATATATATATATATATATATATATATATATATATATATATATATATATATATATATATATATATATATATATATATATATATATATATATATATATATAGATAGATAGATATATTATGTTTTTATTTTATTTTTTGATTACATTTAAATTATAGTTAGGCTTTAATCATAGGGGCAGCACGAAAAAATCTTATGGATGAACTTTCGAGAAATGGAGGACTGGAACAGAGTTGATTTTTCTAGGTTGTTCGAGGATGGGCTTGAAATGTTTTGAGGGCTATAAAAAGAATCGCAAAATGAGCAATGGGGTGTTTTATTTAGAATTCGTATTATTCTATTTAATTTTCTGTTGGTAGACAGAATAACCCGTCTCTTATAAATGTTAGGATCTCTTTTTAGTTTATGATAATGGATGACGAACTATCCAATGTTAGTATGCAGCTTTCCATTCAGAATTTGCCTTCATCTTTTTAAAATATTATCGTACAAAATGAAGATATTATCATCATTAGAAGCAACGTTAAATCAATGGATGAAATAAATTTATGGGTGAATGATTTTGGAAATCTAACCAACACTAAATGGAACTCTAGAAATTCTTGTCCTAGTGGTAACAAATTTACTTGCTTGTAAGTTTTTTCTCATTATTAAATATACTGTATTTTTGTATTGAAATGTAATGATTGTGTGTTCAAACTTAGTTTTCTACTTCAAAATTGTAATATATTCATCAATATTTTTTCAAAACTAATTTTTAAGACAGATAACGAAACTGGAAACCCTTAATTTGGCTTGTAACTCCATTTATCTAAAAATTAAACAAATATCAAATTTAATGAGAACTGACATAATTTATAAAATGGGAATAAAATACTCAAACTCGGTGTTGGTTTTTAAATTAAACCTTTTTTATTTGGCATTGAAATGAATTTTCCTGTTATTAAATCAGGGGGGGGGGGGGGGAATCAAGCACTCACTTGGCTTTTAAGAAATATTATATTTGTACCAGTTATATACCATGTAAGGGTACATTATTTCTATACATATTTATTTTTATATTCATTTATTATAACGTAACATATATGTATTAATTAATATATTAAAAAAAAATAATAATAAATTTCTTTCTTTGCTATAAACTTGTTAAAATTTTTTGTGATTTATAGAATTTTAAAAGTGAACAGGTAGATACTTTTATATACTATTTCATTTTAACACTGACAACCTAAATTTGACTAGAAATCAATAAAAAAAATCATACTACGAAAATATAACAGTTAAGCAGAAATCTGGTTACTTAATATTTTTAAGTTTTAAAAATTGTAATCTTAAAAACATATAACAAAGGCTCCTAAAAAAAGTATGCGGTGCATTGATGCGGCCCTTCATTCAGAAATATTTTAGTTTCATCTCTATAATGACAACAAACAAATGATTATTAATAAATTAATAAGAATTTATATTTTCAAAAATAGCATTCGAGTTCCTGATTCATGCGAATTTTTCTTTTACTTTTAGGTCTAAATGTTTACAAAAAAGAAAGAAAAAAAAAATCAAACTTGAAGTTGTTGTTGTTTCAAAAATTTATTCCAGCTACATAATGTTCCTTGATAAATATTCAAAATTTGTACTTTGTTGTTAAAAGCAGTTAATTAGATGGAAAAAAAATTATCATTTATAAAACATTCGCAGTTTTAAAATCAGTTCCTAAAGTTAAGATTTAATACATAAAAACGAGTATAAATTTAAAAGGCTTTAATTCTCTGTGTTAGCAGTGTAAACATTACCACGTGTTGGCGGCTTTCATGAAAACAGCGGATCAGTCAATGGCGCGCTCTCATCTCTGTAATGGTTTGAAATAAAGTGAACTATGCTTAAATGCTTCCCGTCAAGTTTTTCAAAGGAAGACAATACGCAAGTAGCAAATAAAATTAATTATAAATTTCATGAAATATTTAGAAAAAAGAACTCTAAATTTTTAGGATTATCTAAATATGTTTTGGAGATTAATTCATATATTGGTAGACTAATCTTTATTTCAAAGTGGGAAATTTAACATCGAATTAAAAGGGTTTACTTTTTGTAAGTGTGAATTACCCATACTGCTTTGCGTAACGGATTATGATGTTTTCTAACGGGAATCAATGAGGAATGTCATTTATGATACCAACCCAAATTCACGGCAGAATCTCATCATTTGCCTTCATAACATTAATTTAAAAATTGTTGAATAAAATAAGACAAAAAATTCTTTTTTAATTAAAAATCTTCTTTCATTTATCCTTCTTGAATCAAGGCCGACTACAATAATAAGATACCCTCTCATTTGAAGAATCTCCTATAAGAACAGAGGCAATAGATATGTTTCACCAAACTGCTACAGACGTCCCTAGCTGATGGGTTAGTGTGCGAAAAATAATGATAAAGAAAGATTTAATTGGCTGCTATGAAGAAAAAAATTTGTGTTTACATTTCTTAGGTAACTGATAAAATATTTTTAAAAAGTATGTGAATTTATATTACTTTTACAATACGAATTATAGAAAAATTCCATTCCTATTGGATAATATTCCATGGTAAAACTCATCACATAGCGCACTCTATGTGTTGCTTATTTCCAGGGAATACGGAGGGTATCTTGTCGTAGTTGGCTTTGCTTGAACTCAGCTCGATGGAACTTAGCAGCTAGAGACAACTCAACTTCAAACAACTTAAACCGAAATGAAAAGAAAAACAAAACTATGCGGTATGCAGTCATTGCTCCAGAAAGAGTGCGCAGATTATTAGAATTATCAAATAGTATTAAAGAATCCTAACGTCTTCTTGAGAATGCTAATCATAATTGAGGAGAATTGAAGCCGGTAATTGCTAAGTGTGAAAGTAAGCGATTTCTTTGTTCGGTATTTCAATCGAAATATTCCATTCCCCTCCAAACATTTTTTAGTTAAATTTCCATTGGCCAAATCAAATACAGTGAATGCTTATCAAAGTGTGTTGCATTGTGAGGTATTTAACAGTTGAAAGGAATCTATGATATTTTCTGATTTGGCTTTGACACTTGTCTTTTGGATCTCTTGTTGACTTGTTATTTCTCAAATACTGTTGTCATATTTCAAGAAAATCAATGCAATTTAATGGAACAAATTTTGTAAGACCTAAACAAAATTTAAATGACACCAGAGCATTGAATTTGAACTTAGTAAGCTCATCTAGAGTAAATTAAAATACCACTTTCTTATAGAAAACTAGGCATTTGTAAAAAATTATTCCTTTTAAGACTTAAATTGCCTGGTTGCGTTAAGCATTATTTATTATAATATCGATTTGAAAAATGGATATATCTTCTCTATTTTCTGCGATAGAAAAAGGAAGAGGGTGGAAAAAAATCAAGAAAATTTTGCCATATGTTGATGATCTAGATGTCGTTGATGCGGAAGGTTACACTCCTATATTACTTGCCAGCCATTATAAAGAGTCAAATGAAGATGTTGTCAAACTTCTAATTGATGCTGGAGCAAATGTGAATTTGGTTGATCAATATGATCGCACAGTGCTTCATTATGCTTGCTTAAAAGGATGGTTAGATATAATACAAACTGTTGTGAAGAAGGGTACTCCTATTAACGCTGTCACTCGTAATCTTGAAACACCTTTGCACTATGCCTCAAGCAAAGGGCATTTAGAGGTTGTGCAGTTTCTTATAAATAATGGCGCTCTTCTTAATGTTCCTGATGACCACAGCAATACACCTTTGCACTTTGCATCAGAAGATGGACATCGGATGGTAGTGCGGTGTCTTATTGAAGCAGGAGCTGATATTAACATGGTAGGGGAGATGGAAGAGACACCTTTGCAGTTTGCTGTAAATAGATTGCAAAAAGATGTTGTTGATGAGCTCATTGCATCGGGAGCAGATCTAAATTGCTTTGATCACCCTAAATCAGAAAGACCGCTGCTTCGAGCAGCGAGGAAAGGATGGACGGAAGGGGTAAGGTCTCTTGTAGCGGGAGGAGCAGATATCAGTGTTAAAACAGACGGTTGCGGTGGGACCGCTTTACATGTTGCAGCAGAACATGGATGGACAGCAATGGCAAAGGTGCTCCTAAAATCTGGAGCTAATATCAGAATTGAAAATAGAAGGAAAGAAACAGCTTTACATGTTGCAGCGAAACATGGTCGGTTAGAAGTAGTAAGATTGCTCGTGGAGGTCGGAGCTGATCTTAATATTAGGAATTGCAATGTTACTGCTTTATACTTGGCAGCAGAACATGGGCGAACAGAAGTAGTCAAGTTTCTCGTGGAGGCAGGAGCTGAATGTCATACTAAAAATCTATATGGAGAGACAGCTTTATACACAGCTGCACTACTGGGGCATCTGGAAATAGTGCAATGGCTTTTAAAGGGCGGAGCTGAACCTGATTATAAAAATCCTCGCGGTGACTCGCTTTTATACTTGGTTTGTCTGTTAAGAAGAGCAGATATTGTAGAGGAATTAGTTAAAGCAGGTGCTGACTGCAATGTAGCTAACAAACATGGTGACTCACCAATGGGGTATCTCATTTTGATGTGGAAAAATTTTGATTTGATCAAGTTATTCATTGAAAATGGTGCATATTTTAGAGCTCTTGAATTTGCTGGAATACTGCGATACAGTCAGCTGAAAAGGAAACTGCAAAATGATGTGCACCTTTGCACCCAAGCAGTTATTAACAAATTTAATAATCAAGATTTGCCCGTACTGTTTCAATTGCCCATTTCGAAGAAACTTCCCTGCTACGAAAAAATGAGAATTGAGAGAGGCAGCGAAATCTGTAGGGGAATAGAGAAAACAGTGAGACTTGAGATGCAAACAGAAGGAATATGTGATTTGAGTAAAACACGCCCCATATTATTAACTATATTATCTCAAATCATTTATTGATTTTTTTATCTTTGCACTATAGGGGAGATTTTGAAATATTTTCCCAATTTCAAATACCCAAAAATATTTTTTAAGTTAGTATCAAAATCCGAATAAGAAAAAAGAATGAAAGAATAAGAAAACATAAAAAGAAAAACTCTCCACAAACAGAAACTTTAAATATCCATCTTTATATGTAAACATACTTGGTCACCATTTTTAAGTTGCAAGTTTAGTCATTGCTCAAAATTAAGACGGTTAGTGAAGCATACCTGAAAAATCTTTGTTTATCATCTTTATATTGTTCCTATATACCAAAAGGATGTTGCAGAACACAAGATATGACTTGAACTGCTATATGTTTGTTGTAATGATTGTTACTTAGGATTTGTAAACTCTCAACTTATATATATATTCAAGCCAAATGGATGACCATTCATAACCCCTCAAGATCTCTTGTGAAGAGAGTATGAAATGCCTACGTCAACAGTCTTTACATTGTTTCAAATTAAGAAGTTACAAAGAACACCTAGAACTTAGGGCACTACTTCTACTGGTTATGAATTCATTGTTTCATAAAATAAGTAATAAAACACTTTCAAAGAATAGCAAATTTTAATGGAAAATTATGACTGGAAAAGACTAAATTTAGACACTTATAATACCCTTGATTGAACAATCAAGGGTATAAAATTGTGTATTGAACAATAATTGTCACTTTGTACTTTTTAACTTCTAACTTCATGTATCTTTTCGAAACCTGGTGGATCACCATTCATCATCGCAAATATTTTGAGTAGAGTAAGTTTAAACCATCATTGTTATCTTAGTAGTGTTTCCACATTAAAAGGAAGTTTAAAAATTAAAAAAAAATTAATTAATATTTAAGACATGGCATGATCAGTTTTGAATTTCATTGCTGTAATAGTTCCAAAGAAGGATAAAAATGTTCTTCAACCATAATTTTTTTAATCCTGAAGAATCGTCATTTGTCTAGATTGGTTGCGAGTCCGGTAAAAAACTGCCCTTCTGCATTGTTTCCATAATAGAAGGAAAAGCATTTAAAGTAATTGATGCAATTTAGTTAGTTTTTGTTGGATCATTTCAATAGTTTACTATAATGTCTGTAAACTTTCAACAAAAGCTTTTTGTAACGATTGATTTTGCCACCTCTATCCAAGGTCAATAACATTTGGGACTACTGTGATCACCGTGAAGTATGTATTAACTGTCCTCATTTTTGCCGTTATATTGTTCACACAACATAACAAATCCGCCGAAAGACTTATATAAGGCAACTTGAGAACTCTTGGATTGGAAAACAATTATTGTAATAATTGTTACTCATTAATTGTGAACTTCCAATATATTGCTTTTCAAAATCGGATAAAAAACAATACACCATCATCAAGGTCACCTGTGAAGCAAGTATTTACAATCCTTTTCTCTATTGCATCTATAATGTTCCAACAATAAAAGCAGTTATAAAGAACACTTAACATTTAGGCACAACTTGTATTGCTTGTGCTTGATTGATGTATTAAATCAGATAATTTGTGTGCGTAGACTTCTAACAAACGGATTTTTGAAACCTGATGAATCAGCATTTACAAAAATTGTCTGTAAAGCAGGTATGCAAACCCTCGGCTATTATCTCTTACCAAAGAACATAAGTTTTGAGACATAATTTAGACTGTTCTGCATTTGATTGTTGTGATAATTACGACTGGATATTTAGCTTTTTATGATGATTTAGCTTTTTCAAACCTGATGCATCAGCAGTTCTAAGAATTGTCAGTAAAGCAGGTATGAACTTCCCTCAGCTATTGTCTTTGACCAAAGAACCCTAGACATAATTTAGACTGCTCTGCATTTAATTTTGATTGTTGTAATAATTCTGAGTGGATATTTGTAAACTAGCACGTATTAGCTTTTTGAAACCTGATGCATCAGCAGCTGCAAGAATTGGCAGTAAATTACCATTGACTATTGTCTTTGACCAAAGAACACTAGATTTGAGACATAACTTGGACTGTTCTGGGTCTGATTTTTGTGATAATTGTTATACTGGATATTTGTATTCTACCATGATTTAGCCTTTTGAAATCTGATAAATATAGTTATCCAGTGCTAAAATTGCTGTTAAGGCACAAATTGTCTTGTTACCATATTAAAAGGTTTTCACAAAAAGCACAATATTTAAAACAACTTGGATATTTCTTATGCAATAATTTAAAATTAGCCTGATTATTTGAAGTTGCATTTAATTTGAACCCTTCCTTAAGAATTTAAAAAGGAATTATACTTAATTATTGTCCCAACTCATGATGTCTGGGACTTATCTGTATTTTTGGCTTTTACAAATTATTCTTTAGATAACAAATCTGTACTTAAGAAAAATTAAGATATTTTTTTTTAATTCAAATTTTTTTTTCAAACTGTATAGTAATTTAAAATAAATATATTTCTAGATAACTACTAAAAGTATCATAGTCAGCATTTTAACAACTTGTTATTAAAATGCTGAACAATGTACAAGCTGAATTTGTTAATTTCATATATTATTTTTACATTTTTGTTGAAGAGAAATTGAATGTGGAGTAAATAATGTTCTTTTATATTTTTTAATTTCAAATTCAATCTGTTTATCACTTGTTTAATTTCATAATACAAATTGTTTGCTGATTTAAAATTACTGTAAAATTTTAATTTTGAAGATTCATGTTTAGTGCATACAAGTTGTATTTTTACAACTTTTGTTATTTTTTTATTTATTTGTGCACAACTTTTTTTAAAACAGTGAAAGTGAACTAATTTAGAGATATTTTTTTTTATCTTGTATATTGAAATGATATAACAAATAATAAAATAACCATATCATAATTGTATTTTGATACCATACAAAATTATTCTTTCCTTATATCTAATTTACATATGTTGTAAGTTGAAATGTATCTTGGAGTAATGCAACCTATATTATAATTATATTTTAAAAGAAGTGCCACATACTTCAGGTCATCTGGCAGTTTGGAGTAAATTTTTGTTTAGACAATTTGTTGCAATTGGAAATATGCTGCCTTTTATTTCATACAATTTCAACTAGCCAAAGCCACTCAGTACAGTTTTTTTTTTAAACTTCACTGAACATATTTACAATTAAATTCTTGTATTTTTTTATATGGTTAATTTTTATGGTGATAATTAAAATTTGTATATTAGTAATTTTAATTTGTTGATTTCAAATATCTATCACTAGTGTCAAAGTGAACAATTTGATGTGCGTTCACCTACTGTTTGAAGAAAGCTGGTTGAATATTGAAATGTATACAGTATATATATTTGTAATTGGATATATATTGTATTGGAATTGTGTATATGGTATACATTAATGTTATATATGGTCTATATTAATGTGTCATGTTATTTATATTATATATGGTATATATTTATTAATACCCAGTGATATATTTTTAAAATCGTTTTCAGACCCGTAAAGTTTTATACTCCTTTCTTAAAGTTTATAAGTAAAAATTTATGCTTAAAAAATATGTCATCCTAAGTCTTCATTTTCATTATCAGCTAAAATAAAGTTATTCGTATCTTATAACTAAATGTCAAGAATTTATTTCAAAACACCAAAGGTGACTAGTTTTCATTTAAGTTCGTGTTTTTTTTCTCCAATCGACAGTGGTGATAAATACTTGTCCAATCATAGTTTAAAATGAACAAAAAGAAATTAGGTTTGTATTAGGTATTATTTTAAATTAGGTATGGTAGTGTAACTTTTTAAATAATATTTTAAACAAAAAGTATAACACTTAAAGCAAATTTGTCACCCATTTGTTCTAAGAAAGGAAGCAGTAACTTCACTTTAAATGAGCTTCAACAATATCTGAGGGAACGTCTAATCAGCAGATGATTTTTAGGGGAAAAAAAGGTTATACTGATTTCAAACTTTATTGGAGGTTAAATAACAGAAGGATAATACCTGTTGGGTTTTAACTGTATGGTAAAAAATGGATTTACTGCTTTTTTTTAGAACAGCAGATCTATGTGTAAATACAGTACAGGAGAGATAACTTTGGTTTACTATGAATGCATTTTTCATGGCATCTTCATTCAGAAGAAACCAACTGTTTGAGACGCGATAAAGTATTGAATCATTTCTCAAGCATTTGGAAAGTGAGCTTGTAATTTGTGATGTTTTATTCACTGAAGGTTCTTCCCAGTGGCATACAATGAAAATTATTTTGAGATGTGTAAATTATCCGTTGAAATGTACTAGTTGCGAGTATGAAATGCTTTTGTTTCAGTTTCCTGTATATAAAGTATTTAATGATATATTTATACAATTAAATTAGGTTCCTCAAGAGAGAAAATATTTTGCATGACTTAGATCAAATTGTATTTTTGTTTCAACAAGTAGGGCTTAAAGGCTTACATTCAAAAATTTAACCTTCTAGCTTTATTGTCTAAAAATATTAATTAATAAAAGTGTATGATTCAAATAAAGAAATTAACTACCAATATATATATTCCAAAATATTGATGATGGTATTTAAATCACATTGCAACTTGTCAATTCTTTTGTAAAAATAATGTTTGTAAGTGAAACAATTTGTCAGACCATATGGTAAATCATACTGGAGTGCACAGTTTTTAAATACATATTGGTGATTGGTCAGAAAAATTAAATGGACCAACCTAGATGGGCCTTGTGCTTGTAAATGGTCATAATTTTTGTAAATTAGTTAACTCGAAATTGTTATTTTTAATACTAAACACAGTGGTCTTTGGTATCTGACCTCTTGTATCCCTCTTCAGTATGCTATTGTTTCTTCGGTGTCAAATTATGGCTTGTGACACTAAGAGTAGAAATGTTGTCAAGGAATAAATGTAATAAATAACTAGTTGTGAATTTTACAAATCATCTTTTTGTGAAGCTTTACCTTTTAATGTTTGTGTTAAGTAGCTAATAGTTTCTGGTGTTAAATGTTTGATATACTGATAGAAATACAAATTTCTGAACTTTTATAGTTGTTCGCATATTGTTTCTGGGTTGTAAATAATGTTCTTACAAAAATGGTGGAATTTTGGACAGATATAACCAATACTTGTATTTTCTTTTTTTTTATGTTTTTTAATTTGATAGTTTAGTGCAGGGTATTTCAAACTGTGTTACTGTGTAAAATAATTAAATGTCTTTGAATGTAAATAATTTCCTAAAAGTAAAGCACGAAGGAAAAAGGGTAATTTTGTTTTCTATTACCATGGACTTTTATCCTTACACTGTAGTTTTTCACAAATCTAAACTTGAGTTTAGGGTTATCAAAATTTATTCAATTTTGAGCCGGCAATTTATTGAAATTTAAAAACTAATTGTGAATTAATAGATACAGATGTGTTTTAAGGGAATAGGTAAAGTTTTAATACTAAAGTAATATTTACTATCTTTTTAATCTTCACAATTAGAGGTCAACAAGTCTATTTAACAAAACTTGGAACTCAAAAAAATATGAATAATTTTCATTCGATTTAAAATGGTTTATGGTTCATGTATTACTAGTACTATCAAACCATGTAACTCTAAGTTTAATAGGCCAAACAAAAAGGAAAAAACCCACCTTTTTCTTTTCAAATTAAATTGATTCTTGTTTCTCCTCTAATATTGGGTTCATGCAGCTTTTGAAAAGTAAAAACTAAGTAGTTTTTAAGGCTTTTTTAACGAGTGTTTAAATTTTTTAAGGGCCTGTTATAAATTTGTAGAAGGCACAAAACTCTTGGCTTTCTTGCTCATAAATTATAAGAACCAAGATTGACAAAAACAATTTAAATAAATAAATATAATTTTATTTATAAAATGAGTGACTTTTTTCAATATCTAACGGAAGTCTATCCACACTTGAAGTAAAAAGAAGTGGTGTGAAGTCAGCGATTCCAAGCAACTTGGAAGATAAAACTGATCCACCAATAAAAGATGTGTCTAAACCAGTCGAAGGGAGACATAGAAAAATCAAATTTGGGGAAAGTAAAATTTTTTTTAAGAAAATTTGCTATCGAGATGAAAAATAAGCACTTTAAGGGCCTTTATATACGAACCTATAAAAAATAAGTAGTTATTTTCTCAAGGAATTTTTAAGGATTGTGTGAACCCTGTATAAAATGGGGGAAAAGCGAGTTACATTGTCATTAATTTGGCCAATGTTTTGTTGAAAGATTGTGCTGTTTAATAACAGTAGGAAGAAACATTTTAGTACTTTGTAAAGAATTTTGAGTCTAGTTTATTCCTTTTTGTAATTGCTGTTCTTAATTACTGAAAAAATGGAAAGCACTAGTAGAATATCAAAGAAGACGTCACGAGTTGCAGCAGATTGACTTTGTAAAAGGAGTGTTCTTATGCAAGAAAGTTTGGGAACCTCTGTTTTAACTATACTGTTTTTGCTCTAGCTACTAATTTCATAAAGTGTAATTTTGGTTAAATATAAACACGTTGTTTACATAACATTTAAAACAAGTACATGATCAATACTTAATGTGTATCTTCTATATACTTGTATATAATGTAATTTAAACTGGGATGAAAGGCAGTTTGTTCAAATCTTAATTTTTCAAAAAATGTTGATTTTCTATTGAAATGTTAATGAATAGTTATGCATTAATGTATTGTTTAATTGAATAATTTAAAACTTATATTTTTTATTGGGAATTTAATAATTTTCTCCACTTTATTATTTTTTGATTGCTATGGAGTGCAAATACACCTTCCCTAGCATTGCCCATGATCATTTAACAAGGAAAGATGGGTAATAATATTTATAAAGACCAATAATATTTACAATGGTATCTTGGGTTGCATTATACTCATAGTGCCAAAAAAATAGTTACAGTTCTGTGTTCACATTCCCTTCAAGAGTGAAAAAAAAGTGAACTAGTTAAAAGTGTCGAACAATTGTTATTACAACAAAGCAAGACTTCAAAGTGACATCGAAGAGTTGTTGCATAGGCTACTCCACCAATAAAGGACTTTCTCATTTTCTTGTAGATTCCTAATGTGAAGTTGGTATTGTCCACTTTAAAACTTATATTGCTACAATATGTTTCAAGTGTCCTGTACATCAATGTTTGGATGAGCTCCCAGAAATAGAACTTGAACAGAGTTAGGTTTTGAGAATGGCAAATTCAATCCTCAGATCAATCATGTCCAATCACAAAGAATACTTACTCGGGGTTTCAACAGAACAAATCTCTGCTAGTGTTTACAAGGTGCAGTGACTGTTGACAAGGTTACACGCTTGACTAAAGTGCAACAGTTGAAAATACATTGCTGTTTAAATATTTCCTCATTACATCAGTAAGGCAGAGAAATTCCAGATCATATTCCAGAATTTCCAGCATACAATCCACTAACTGTATACAGCATTCAAATTTTCAACCTTTTGTCAATGGAAGGCAAAGACTTGTATATTAATGCAGAAGATTTCATACCAATGTTTAACAAGCAACCATTTCAGATGCCAATGCTCACATGCTTGTGAAACGAGCTTCTGCATACACCTAAAAGACATGCTCATCGATTTTTGTTGACTGGACACTTTCACCAAGAAGTAGTCAACAATTCAGTTTCATGTCATGTAGTTAAACCAACAATGATAAAGTTCTAATAGTAAGGATTAGGACTATTCAGAACTCCTCTCATTGTCATCTTTGCTCATTGTGTCTGTTAAAACTTGCTTGGGTGTACATAAGGTATGCATATAAATTCCTATTATGTGTGATCCGTCAAATCCTTTTTCAGTGGATGATATCAGTGTTATATTCTTAAATGTGGTAGATGATGCATAAAAAAACTTGTTTCAAACTACTTTTTTTACCTTGATAAGCCAACATGATGTGTAACTGTGGATGGTGCTTTTTTCCTCTGGAAATCTGCTTAAGGTGAATACTTCATGGTGTAGTTCAAGCAAAGTCCTATTTCACTACTAGGACAGAAATGATGGCACTGTGAAATTGTAAAACCAGCCCTAGGTTTCATTGCAAATACTGTTTATCTGGATGGGAACCCTTCCTTTTTTTGTTAAATGAATTTACAATCCCTCTATGTATATATACTTGTTAAGTGTTTTAAAGTGATATTCTGTTGTGATACAAATTGCAAATGTGAAAATCTTAATGACTTGGTTGAGATACCACTCGGTGTTAAAATTTTTCTGACCCTTTTGTATTTTTTAAAGTAGATGTTTTCTCATTTTACATAACAATGGTTAATTTTGAAACATGTTAAAATACCATTCTTGTATGTTTTCCTTTTTATGCGAATCGATGTACTGGCTTGAAAAATAAATGTTTGGTTGTATATTATGTTGATTTTTTTTATTCAAGTAGTGGGTAATGGTGTAAGTAGGTATTTACAAACTTAATTTGGATGCCTAAAATAATATATGTATATTTTTTTTTTACAATTTAGAAACACACAACTGCAAAATCAGTTACACCTCAACCTTGAATGATTTGATAAATAAGAAAAGGAGGTGAAATTTTACACCATGTTTTTACTTTGTTTATCATTGGTTTCAATTTTGCTAAGAAGTGCAAACAATTTTTGTTTTAAAAATACTTTGTCTATATATGTCTTGCATTACAAAGAAAGTGATTTCAGGACAATTGAAATTAAAAGGTTTGAAGAATAAAATGATCTATAATAAAATTATCCGATAACTAGAAAATTAATAAATGTAAATATTAAACAATCATGCAGAAATGTAGCAAAAAAGTGGTATAAATAGCTAAGTTAATTAAATGCGCAAAAATCTAAACTGTAATAAAATAATTTATTGTACAATATTTACATTATACAAGTTTCTGTCACGTAGCTATCACTAAGTCCGATAACTTTGCCTTTTTAACCTTCTTTTTACCCCTTAGCTTGGTAATTTTCCTTTTCTTGGAATCCTTTTTGCTTTGTTGTTTCTTGATTCGTTTCAGAGCATGTGCTTCTGGATTTGTAACGGCCTGAAAAAAGAAAATGCTCAATACAATTTTACTAAGCAAAGACTTGTTAAATTTGGTCATCATGAATATGAACAGTGTATGAAAAAGAACAAAAAACACAACAAATTATAAAATGAAAAAACTTTAGAATACCTAAAAAAAATGCCCTTCTGCTGATAAAATAATTTGGTAAACTCTTAATTCATAAGTATTTTGTCACTTGATATTAAAAATTTTATTGAAGTTCAAGCAAGTCAATCATGCACATCGTAAGAAAATTAAATATGAATGAAAATTATTCAACAATTTTCTGAACACTTAAGTGCCCACCAAACCAAGTGCTGTCATATTTGCTATTTTCGTAAGCAGACTTTTGGGAAATATTTTTATAAGTTCCTATTTTATATCAATGATAGAGATTTGCATTTTTCTACTTGATATTCCTGCAAGAAAGAACTTTGTCAGCTTACTAGATATTCACTAATTTTTGTACAGAAGCTAAATGTGAATCAATTATAAGGATAACTTTACGACAGATCATACGGTTCATGCAATATTTACAACTTGATAATAATAACTGCGTAAGGAGTACGTGTGATATAGCAACAATATGCTATACATGCGAGGTGCAGTATCAAACAAAAAGAGGTATCCATGTTTTGATTCTTTCTATTTTAAAGAGCAGCAAGATGCAAAGAGTTAGAAATGCTGCTGCGTGTGTTCAATAGGTTGCTACCTTCTTCAACATTTCCAACAAGCACAAAGAATTTAGGACACAAAATGTAAGGGAAAGGACGAAACTCGTTGGGATGAGAAAGTGAATCTGCAAATCTCACTGAAGATCTTCAGATTGTGTCTGGTTCGAATTATAACTCAGCTACAGCCAACTGTTATTCATACCATTCAATTTTAAACTGTAAATTTTTTCATAAAAAATTTCAGAATGATTTATGTTTGGAATGTTACTGTTGAATTCAGAATGCATAAAATTTGTAGGCTTTAGAAGACTTGTAAAGTTAGCATTGACTATTGAAAACCTTAACATGCACTGAAATATAATAAAGAAGATTTAATGCCGGGATGAGATTGGCAAAAAAACAAGTAGACTTAAATCATATGTGAGCAAAAAATTTGCACTATAATTTATACGTGAAAGATGTTTTAAGAAAAAGGATGAGATTAGTCGGAGAGCAAAAAGGAGGAAATCCAAAAATTCGACAAAAAAGCTCGCGGAAAGGACAAAATCCAAAAATTCGACTATAAAAAGCACGTGGAAGGGAAGATTCACCAATTTTAAAGGTACAATGAAATTCCTTGCACTATATAATAATTAATTTCAATATTTGGGAAGAAATTAAATTGTGCAACATATTGCATACCTGCCAACATTGGCATTTTAAATTAGTACAATTTTTATGGAACAAATATTTGCATTCATATGATTCAACGAAAGTCAAATAGCGACAATATTTATGACTGTAATATAGAAATAATAGTAATTCATATGCAAATGCAAAAAAAACCAAAAACAATATTAAATTGCTCCCAAATAAAACAAATTGTTACATTTTAGCACAGAATGGAAATTATAAAATAAAATACTAACCTGGATTTAAAAATAAATCAAATTTAAACTTTACGATGAAATCTCTGATGAGGTTTATGATTTGATCTACATTACACCCAAATAACGCTTTATGACACAAAAACTACAGTGAAACATACAAGGAGTTGGTGGTATTTAAAGTGTTTAATCACACACACAAATATCAAATATGCATGCTTTCGAATTCTTATTATTACATTTGATGTTGTCACTGTGTTTTTTAGAATTGATATGAACTTTGACATCAATAAATCATCCATGAGAAATCTTAATATCAGATGCATAGATAGAGCAGAATGCAAAATTTGTTCCTTTGCTTGAATTTATGATGATTTGAAGTAAACTGCTTGGTATAAGACTCCTAAAAAACTAGATATTTTTTGGAGTCTTATACCAAGATTGTTTAACATGGATATTTAAAAAAATAATAATTAAGACTAACAAAGAAGCTGAAAACCAAAAGCCCTATAATCATTCAAGTTCAAGATAACGAAACAGTCTTTCGGTGCCGCCAACACAAATGAAAGCAATGCACCCCGTCGCCGCGATTCAGTGCTATTATTTATGCACAACGTTGGAGTACGGTCCAAAGAAGGAAGAATAAAAAAAACTAAAGCACTTTCAGTTTTCTACTTCTTTATTAATCTCTCAAGTTCGAAACAACGAAATAGTTGTTTGGTTTACCAGGTCCCTTCGGCAACACCATTGAAAACAGTGCATCCCCGGTGCCGTGGTTTAGTGCTATTATTAACGCACAATGTTGGAGTCCGGTCCAAAAGAAGGAAGAATAAAAAAATTAAAGCACTTTCGGTTTTCTGCTTTTTTATCAACCTATAAAGTCCGAAACAACGAAACAGTGGTTTGGTTTGCTAAATCCCGTCGGTAACACAGATGAAAACATGCATCCCCGCCAACACGCTTTATTGTTGTACATACGCGCAACCTTGGAGTGTGAATATTTTGACTGACGCGGCAGCTTTGGAAAACCGTTTCGGTGACTTGAAAAAATATTTAAGGGAAAAAAAAAAAGACTTTAAGGAAAAAACGAAAGTACCGCGAAATCTGTACGATTTTTTTAGCTGTTCGTACAACCGTACAAAATAGTAAAAATCCGTACTTTGTAGGGATAATCCATACAAGTTGGCAGGTATGATATTGTTCTCAAAACAGCAACTCTAGTATTCTCCAAATTTCAGTTATAAAAAAAGACCAGGGAAATGCCATCCACAAAAACTATACATAAAATTGACTAATTTAAAAGGTGCATAAAACTAAAACCTGCTTATTTTGTTGCTGGTAAAAGTGTTGAGTATTGACATAATACCCAGGGTTGGAAAAAACCCCAGGTTCTTAACCCCCCCCCCCCATATAATTTTTTTTGGGAGAAGGAAGGGGGATGGGGGGGGGGGGGTGTAAAGTGTTTTTTTTTCAAATTTTTTCTTTCTTTTTCTAATTATATGTATATATATTTATAAAAAAAAATTGACATTAACTAGAATAATTAATGTTCAAATAATAATTAATATTTTTTCTGAAAATAATTTAAACTAAGTAAGTAAACAATTGTTGCTCAGTGCCATTTGCAACCAGCCACAGTTGAAGTGTATCCTGATTGCCAAGCACTTATTAAGTAATCAGCGAGGAAAGGAGGGCAAAGGGGGAAAATCTTTTGCCAAGACATGAGAAAAACCATACTTTTTGCAGGAAAAATTGGTCCAGATTAGAAAAAACGCAGATGCTTCAAACAGGGACAGAAGGGGAGGGGGTTACAACATTAAAAAAAGAGAGAGAGAGAGAAAAAAAAAGCGGAAATCCGCCAAAAGGCGGAAAAATCTCCTCCCTGTTAATGGAAGACATCAGCAGCATTACAATTTAGGGATTTATCGACTATTTTTGAAGGGAAGGGATTTTATTTCAAACATAGGAAATAAGTTGTAAGTTTAAGACCTCAAACTGATTGAACCAATTATGTAAAAAAAAAATCTTCTACCTCTTGCTTCTTTTCACGCTTTCTTTCAACTTTCTTCTTGAACAAGGATGTCTGAATATCTGCATATACACTAGCAAAGTCCTCAACACCAACAATTGTTTTTATGAGATCTAACACTTCTTGAGCATATTTCTTCAAGTCTTCATCTGCAAGATAAAAGATAATTACATCATTGAAAAATAACTGTGCTTGGTTTATTTGATTGTGAGGAAAACAAATCTAACATCATAACATGTATGTTTAGATGAAAATAAAAGGATCAACTCACCAGCATTTGTAGATCCATCCGATATTTCTCTGCAAAGAGGAACGAGCATTGAGCTCAAGAGAGTCATGAGTTTCTCTTTTCCTAGCTCGTGTGCAAATGCTGCCATAAATGTGAAAACGCTTTTCCTCTGAAGAATAATCACAATAAGAAATAATTCAGTAACAGGGCACACTGAGAAAAAATCAATTTGAAATTCTCATTTAAGTGCAATTTGACATATAATGGTAAAATTAATGGACACTTAAGTGAAAGAAATATAATTTTTCAGGAAATAAAAAGTTATTGATCGATTTGAAAATGTTAAGTAGATAAGAAGAAAAATTTCTGTGAAGTGAAATATAACACAAAAGAGACATTAGACTAATTTGTTTGAAGTAATTCAATTTCTCTGTTTGCTCTCATGAAATTTATCATTATATAAAAATATATAAATTTTAAAATTGATAAGTCTTTTTAAATTTACTGAAAATTTAAATTATATATATATATTTTTCCAAATTAACTAATGAATCTCGAAAAACAAAGTTCTCTACTTTCTACACTTTCACTGTTGCTAGACTTCCTGTATAAACATATGATTACGAAATTCAGAAGCCAACCTGGTTCAAA
This sequence comes from Linyphia triangularis, assembly GCA_963978545.1. NCBI lineage: Eukaryota > Metazoa > Arthropoda > Arachnida > Araneae > Linyphiidae > Linyphia > Linyphia triangularis. The sequence goes on from OZ021729.1 coordinate 38,821,159, forward strand.
TGGGTATGACCCATAGCAGAAATCCTTCTAATTTGAAATAATGTTACAGATTTGATTATCTGTTAAAAGAATCTCTTTAAAATTGCTTTATATTGAATTCAATAAGTTCAGTGGAAGATTTATACTAGCATCACTTTAGCATTCAGATGATATAAAAGTGTAATAAATATTTATAAATGAATTTTATGAATTGTGTTAGTTTTTAGCTTTTTTTTTCAAATTTAAACACCTGCAACAGTAACACTAACTACACAATTTATCTATTAGGAATGAAAAAACTACTTTTATAAATATTTACTCTCTTAGGCAGTTTTTATTGCTAACTTCATACAAGACTTTGTTAAACAGGAAAGATTATTTATGCACCTTGGTTATGAATAAAACCTATGTCGAAATTAAAAAATTCCAGCTGTTTATTAATTACTAAAAAATAATAATAATAATAAAAAAAAGCAATATTTTTTTTTTTTTGAATTACCAGATATAGGAAAAAGAAGGCTTTTTTTATATGATGTCGTGGTATAGGATGGTAAACACAGAAAGTTGGCTATCTTGGATACAGGCTCCCAACACTGGGGTATATTTTTATAAAACTTTAAAGTGACTATTGTGATATATATGATGATAATAAAGAACTACACCCTAAATTCAATCAAAATGTGATAAAATTAAAGTGTAATTACCCTTTGAGAGATAGTTCGATGCTCAGCCACTTCTTTCTTTGCTTCTCGACACAGTTTTCGAATTATCCAACCGAGAGTAACCTCCACAGTATCTTCTTCGGAAGGCGATTTACTAGAATATGATTTTTCTGGCAAAGTGGATATAACCTTCGCAAGGTACACAAGGTTTCGAACCACCTTTTTAATAAAGATTTATTTTAACAATTTAAAAAACATATAAATTTAGAAAAAAATTCTGATGAAAGAAATATTTGATTTTAAGACAATTAACAGCAGTGGTGTATCGCAGGAAGATAAATTGAATAAAGGGATTGATTATTTCTAATTATAAGTATGTAATTGTCAAAGGGATTGGCTTTTGAACTCGGTTAATCTTACCTGTTCACCTAATTTTTCATTTAGGAAAGGACTTTGAAGCTGGGTGCAAAAGTCTGCAGATAAATCTCGAAGCTAAAAAATTAAATAAGATATTTTGAATGCGCTAACAAAGAAATGTTAATAATATACATGGAGATAAGATAGCAGCATTTAAAAAAATAACATCAAATTTAAATATTTATGATTGATCAAAAGGATTCTTTCTATTTAGAAAAGGTTACATCAGATCATTACTGCATGAATATTACTACAGTTCTTTAATCATCCAAATTTCATTTTAAAAAGTATAAAATAATATCTAAGGTCATTTTAATCCATTAATAATTTTTTTTTTACAAAAAGAGGTTTAAAAACCCTCATAACTGTTCATAATAGGTTCATTTGAATGAGAGATTGCAGTAAGTGCTTAGTAATATCTACATTATAAACTAGCAAACAATGATTGCTAATACACTAATTCAATTTTTTAAGTCTAAAAATTCATACTTTTTGCCTGGTGTTGAGGAATACATAGTTGTTCTTTTTCTTTTTGGTAATGGCTTCCTGAATTTCTTCCACAGTATACGATGACAACATAAGACCAAACAGCTGGCTTGTTGCCAACCTCACCCAGAGATGAGGATATAATATAAGGTCTTGTAGCTCCACTAAAGGATGGATTACAAATATTTATTATTTGTTTTGCAAAGACTTGCACTTAAAAACTGTTCAGAAAAAAGAAGTTCCTTTATAATTTTTTGTAAAGGTTTTAACAAACAATAATTTTGTAAACAATACAATTACTCAAGACTTGTGTTTAAAATTCAACTGTAAGAAGAGGTTATATGAAAGAGAAAACATAATACAAAAATAAACAATACACCTTTTACGTATAATTAAATAAGAGTCTTTTAATGATTCTTTACATGATTTTAATAATAACAATTTATAAAAGGAGAATAGCTATGCACACAGAGCAATACTTAATTGGTGCATTAAAGCTAGTTTTTTTAAAAAAACTCCTACTAAGACAAAGAAGAATATTAAATTATCATTTCATTTAACCTAATTTCTCATTCAGAGATTAACAAAAAAGTAGAAATAAACAAGTTGGATTGTTATATTCATTAACAAATCCATTTTACACACATACGTCTAACTCTTTAAGAGTTTTTAATAATCTTTCCATTTGAATTTTGATAATCAAACTTGTCAATGACACCTTTAATTTTATACAATGAAAGTATCCTAGGCATTTTAATTTGGCTAGGAATATTGACTTCAGAGAGACATAGCCTTAGTGGCGATTCACATTATTTTGTAGTGTAGAAACTAAACAATTAAATTCAAAAAATCCAGTCACATTACAAATATATTTACTTATCTTAAAAAGCAAATTTAAATAACATACCCCATAGCAAATTTAAACCATCAGACAAGTTAGTTTTCTTTACGGCAGTGCAGCAACCCAATATTTTAATCAAAGAGTTGAGAATGTGGAAGAGGAAGTGGTCAGTGGATCGCTCATCTGCTTGGCTCTTCACCTAAAAGGTTAAATCAATAAGAAAAGGGAATAAAAAAAAAATAGCAAGTTATGAATTAAGGATATATTAAGTTAACAAGTACATAGCATTAGTAATGTAATAATAATGAATCTACACATCACAATTTAAGTCTCCTCTTGGAACACAGAATTTAATTAAGCAAGGAGCAATTAGTTGGAAGTATTAGGCACTGCAATTAAAGGATTAGAGCAAAGAGACAATTTCAGAATCAGAAATAATGGGAATCAAGAAATAGGAGAACCATTTTAGCCAAAAGTTAAAACTATTAAAACAGCTAACCTTAAAACAAATGTTTTTGAAAACCACATCAAGTTATATAAGGTTTTTTCTTAGTTTATTCCATTTATATGTTTTATTTCATTGATTTTGTGTATAAAAAAGAATATGTTCTAAAATCCGGAATTGCTGAAGTCCCAGCGATTCTGAATTTGAGATACTCAACTGTACTTATAAAATAGACGTATACAAAGTTTATCTATTGTTATCAGAAATGCCTCTTGGAAAAGTAAAAATTAAAAATTTCTAGCTAGTTTATAACCAAAGAAAACGCCTAATGTGGAGCAGTGTCATTTTCAAAAAGTAGAATATTTAAATTCAAGAAATGATCAAAGATCTGGATCCAAAATTCCTAATTCAAAGCATTGTACATCCTTTTTATTATTGTCTTAATTAGTAATTAGCTAAATAATTGAAAAAATTATAAAATACAAAAAAAAAAAAAAAAAAAAACATTTATTTTAAGTATCATTTCACTTTCTTGTTAATGTTTATTTTTGAGCAGAAGAAAACTAGAGACTATTCTTGAATTTTAAAGACATTTTTGACCTCCAAGCACACCAAAGGTTTTGATATCTTATTTGTCGAATTAAAAAACAAACAAAAACATTCTTTTAATAAAATAGAAAATTTGTATAAAAAAGTACATTTGAAACCTATCCTTTAAATAATGAATTTGCAAACAATTTAAAAGTATTGGGTGCATAACAGTGTACATTCTTTGTCTTATTAACCTAAAACTTAAAAGAAAATTATCTTACTTCTTCATTTTTAGATAACCTAATCAGTTCTGTTATCACAGGTAAAACCTCATGCAAATGATGTTCAAATTGTTCGCCTTCTACTTCTGCAAACAGCCCACATAACTGTGCTCCAAGACGCTTATGTGAAAGCTAAGGGAAAAAAGTAAGAATCAGTAAATTAAGAAACAATTTTTACACTATGTTATTGTAGTCTAAAATACATTTTTTAACAATTACCAAATTATAGCTGAATTTCTTTGATAAGATAAGTCTGGTAAAATATGCTATTACAAGAAAGTAAATAATCGAATATTTATTAATAAATCATTAAGTTGGTTTAAAACTAAAAATAAATCAATGCAAGTTGAATAGGAAATTTGGCTAACAATAATGGTTTTGGAGTTTATAAGATATGCCCCTCCTCCCAATTTAAAAAAAAAAAAGAAAAAGTATTGAAGCTTCCTTGTTCAATTACAATAGAAAAGTTCTAGTAGAAACCATATTATGTGCTACATGAATCTTTAAATTATTTGCTCAAAATTAAAGGAACATTTCTTTCTACAGGAAAAAGGATTTTTTAAAAGTAATATCGAATTATCACAACAAGTAACACTAAGAAGTATACAACTAAACAAAAAATACTACTTTTTAGAAGAAAATGAAGAAAGACAGCTAAATTATCACAATTGTGAAAAGTTGGTTGATAAACTTGGAAATATTGTTAGAAAGAGTTTGTATTTATAACTGTAAGGTTAGCTAATAATTGTAACACGCTTTTTTTGTCTTTCTTAAAATTCATTTTTATTAATTGTGACACTTTTCCATGCAACAGAAGTGCTGCTTTAAATATAAAGCTTCAAAAACATAAGTTTTACTATAGTTATAAGTTAACAATTTTACAATATATTTCTTATAATATAGATAAAAACTTTCTTAAAGATAAGAATCATTAAAAATATAAACATCTTGCTAACCTTTTTAGCTTGTAGCCATGTGATAGCAATAGAAAACAAGCCTAATCTTCCATCATGTTGAACCTAATGCATTATTCAGATTTTAGATATTTAACAAACAAAATTTATACATTTAAATTCATTTACTTTAAAAAAACAAACACATTAAAATGGAAAAACAAAGAAATTAGAAAAATTACTCATTAATAGAAAATAAAAATATAAAAAGGCCCCAAAACATACTTATATAGATAAACCTTTAGAAAAAAATCCATAAAAAATGCTATTTTATCTTAAACTAAAAACAAAACTGGTACTACATATAAACGAAATATATTAGTTCTTATGAAATATATATAGGTACGTAAAAGATTTTAAAAATACATTTTATTTTGTTTCCTGAAATAATTGTATCTACTAAATATCTATAAACTGTAAAATTTAATAATATTTATCCATAAAATTGGAATATATGTAACATACAAAATTAACAAAAGTTCTAAAAAACAAAAAGAGATAATTTCTAATGAATTTTTATCCACATACATGCATTTTTATAATATATTAAAAAAAAAAAAGTATTAACGAATTAGTCTTTAAAACTTACTTTGGTGAGAAGTCTCTTAATACATTGTGCTGCCATCTTTCTACAACCAGGTGATTCATCATTCACTAACCTTGCAGCAAGTGGCACCAAAAATAAAGCTGAATGCTTTTGTAGAACTTTCTAAAATTAGAAAAAATACAAGATTGTTTAAAAATTCATTTACTGGACACAAATTTCCCACAAAATTTATAAAATGCAAAATAGTCCTTGAATAAATTCTTATTAAAGCTTAAAAAGTTTTGTACTTTAGTTAATTTAATATTCTTATTGATGCTACTGCTAATGTGTAGCATTAGTTTAAATATAAGTATTCTAAAACAGTCTTCAAATGTTAACATCAGGTTATTAATGATAAATAATAAACAAAAAATTTCAAACTTACATCAGGAAAATTATTTAACATTGAGTTTATCATCTCTAATGCTGAAACACGACCATGTTCGTGATGGTATTCTACTTGTGCAATGAAAAACGAAAGAGATTTAACAAGTTGTTTTCCAAGAGGATAATCCAGCATGTATTGCAAACAAACCTGTAAAGGAAAATATAAAATCATTTTTACAATTAACAAATTATATTTTTAGAAATACAAATTATTAATTTATCAATACTAAAATAACACTTTGGGTATTAATTTAGAGCATTTAACAATATGTGGTCTAAATACTAATTGTGGCTTGTGTAGAGATAGCTTATTGGTGGACTTTTCCAGACATCAACTTTTTAAAGGATTTTTATGCTCCAGTTGACTGCTTGTTTGTATAGTAAGGACCCATCTCTTCTTGTCAATATCATTACACATCTCTTCTCTGCAATATTTATCTTTATATCTACATATCAATATCCGACTCTCTCCATCTGATTCTTCGTCACTGAGTGTCCACCTACTCATCTTCAAGCCTTAGTTCCTGTGGGAGATTCCCAACGATTCCAGTTCTTTTGCCATGGGGATTCTCATCATGCGTCATGCTTTCCATCTTCCTCAGACCTCGATGAGTCAATTCTCCCAGAATGCTTCTTCATCATTCCCAAGGATTCTAGTGCCTTATCAAGAATTTTCTTCTACCGTCTACAATAGAACCAGATAGTGCTCCAAGAATGTGCTTCTTCATAAATCCCAAGGATTATAGTGTTTTTTAGAGAACTTGTTTCAATGGCCCAAGCTATTGACTGCCAATTCCCTATAGACTAGATCTTTGTTTCTGGACGATGTCCCATTGCTTCTATAGACAGAATGTCTAATTCAGGTTTTTCTTCTTCCCTTAAATTGATAACGATTATGCTTGATTAATCCTTTAATTTTAATTTAACGAGTTCTCATCCGTTAAGATTCTAAATTCTTTCAAGAGTTAATTCCATTTTTTGCTTAAATTTTTATTTTAAGCTATTTTGTATATTCTGGTGTTCAGCCTTTCTTGCTTAGATTAAATCATCTTGTATAGGATGTTTTATTAGTTACATCTAACAAGTAGTTGTCAAATTGTCGTCTTACTATACTGTGAAATTACAGAAGCTTTTACCTACTTTTAGAATAAATCAATTACTAGGGCATTTGTTTGTTTCTCACTTTATTTACATATTCAACCTTTATTGCATACTGTGTTTTATTTTAGGATCTAGTTTTCTAGGTAAGGCCACTTTACACCTCAGGTAGTTTTACAAGTAGACACAACAAAATCTGACATTTTTAATGTTGTCAACACAACAATTTCGGATATCAGAGATGTTTTATTGAGTAAGAAAACGCTATATTTGAAGGTTTTACTATTCTTTTGACCTTTCGATGATTATTTTTAAGGAGATAAAAAGAAATATCAGGAGTAGAAACACAATTTTCAGGAGATATAACGGCCCTTATAAAAAAAAAAGCAAATTTCAGGAGTTTTTCAGGAATTTCAGGAGGTGTACAAACCCTGCTATGTATAAACATTTTTGCAACTGCTGTATACTAGCTTTACCCTCCTGCTTCCCAGAAGTTTAAAATTGAATAAAGGGAGGTGGGCATTTAATAAAGCAGCTCATATCTTTGGTGAGGTGTGCATATAATAAATCATTTTATAAGCCACATTGTAATTTTTATATGCATTTGTCAAGTTAAACAATACATTTTTTGAACAGATAGACATAGTTATGCCTAAGAGCTGCACCTTCCTGAGCTGGAACTTATTTTGTTCAAGCTGGAGCAAATTTCATGCACAAATACTTACAACACAAATAATAATAACTTCAATAAAGAGTTTAGTTTAATTAGTGAATAGGGTTTTCATACCAAACAAAATACATTATGTGAAAATAATTAAATGAAAAACGAAGAAATTAAAATTTTAAGTAATGTCACAAACCTGTCTACACTGTATTCGAACATAATTTTGCTCGGAGGTAATCGACATTTCTGCGATTTTGCTCATTATACCTTTCAGCTCAGTTGCCTGTAGCTTCTTTGACAAAATAGCCTGGAAGTAGTTAAGATGTAAATATAAATAAAGAAAATAAGACAATGAAATTAGTGTAAATAAATTTTATAACAAACATTGAAAAAGAACACGAATTAGGTTAAACATATATACCCTTAGTAATGTAAATGCTGTAGCTTGTCTTGTGTAGTCATACATATCTTGCTCTATGTAACTTAAAAGTGACTTTAGTTGTTCGTCACTCAATGTATGATAACTAGTATCTCTAACAAGAACTGTAAACACCTGAAAAATAATAGACAGAATAATTCAAGTTAAAAATTTTACTGCCTTCATTACTTAAAGATAAAATGCCATAAATATGAGATTTAAAAGTGTATATATTTTTAATTTTCAAATTTATATTTAAAAAATATTTTCTGTCATTAAAAATCCTACAATGAATAACTTTTCAAATAAATCCGAGAAAAAAATAATCCATTTTAATCATTTTCTTAAGGGCCTTTTGAGTTATGAATTTTCTTTATTTAAAGGAATAAACTTTAATGTCCGACGCTCCAATAGAATAGTGATTATATCCTTGGACATGGATTATTCCTAGATTTTTTTTTTTAACTAAAGGAGATTTAAAGAAAGTTCCAAGTGGTAAAACTTTTCAATCGAGGATATTGAGGATGATTATAGGCTTTTGGTGTATTTTACCAACCATTAATTGGGGATATAATTTTGTTTATTTTTCGTTTTATAGATGTCTTTTTCTAGATTAACTTAAGCTAATCATTTCCATATTGATTTTGAAATGATTAGCTCAAATTAGTTGAGTTTGTGTGCTCAATGACCTATATTTGTGTCCAATTATGGTTAATCAGGTTGGTAACTACAGAATTGTTAAAAAATTATTTAATATGGTTTCTGTACTCATTTCTTCCCAAAGTTATTACTTACTTTTAAAAACTAAAGGATTTACATTTTTTTTTAAGATACCAGTAATTTCTAAATAAATACAGTTTACATACCTTGAAACACATAACGATCATCTCAAAATTTTCTCCTTGTCCCATACCAACAGCAGCATATTTATTGATAAGAATAAAGAGAGATTCCACAATCTTCTTTGTGACTGTTTTGAAAGATGGTAAGCTATACTTATAGAGTGGCAGCAAGCAGCGGAGAGATGTTGTAATTATCTGTAAATAAATTAAAAAGGGAATAAAGAAACTTTAGAAAACTGGAAGAATATTTTCCTTAGCTTTAATGCTATTCAATAATTGGGTTCATTTGTAAAGAAGGAGTTTTTATTAAAAATAATTTAAATACAGTGTTTAAATTAACGATGTAGCAGTGATTTTAATAATGCATATTAAAATATTACAAGATACTACAGGTTATCGGAAGGGATGACTGTGGAAAAATTTAATGTTGAAGTTATATTTGAAATTGTAGAGCCTAAAACAATAATGAAAAGAAATTTTTTGAAAAGAAAACGTAGTACGAGATGATTAAAGAGATATCGATATAAAATATATCATTCATAATTCGTAGTTTATTATTTATACACATAACTGCACAATACCATTATGCATCGGATGTTTTCCTTTGCTAATAATAAGTAAAATATACGTTTAGTGAAAATAGTGACCATATTTCACCATATTTTCCATATAAGATGACAGTAATCAAATAAAGAATATTTAATAAAAAATAAATGCAAAAAATGTGGACCCAATACATAAAGTAAGTTTTTTGACAAAAATTTATTTTACCTTGATATGATTGGATGCCAAACAATCAGAGAGAAGAGGAATAAAGGGATCTAACATTTCTAAGATTTCCCTTTTGTCTTTTTCAATTTTATCCTTCTTCAGGGAATAACTGAAAAGCTATAGAAATAAAGAAATGCATATAAATTTGAGAGGGTCCAAATACAACCTCCAATAGTTTCTCCAACCAACAATTTGTCAGTCTCCTTCTTTACATTATACAATTATTAGTGATATAATATTTGATCCTGCACAGATAATTATCTGGGATATTTCAATAGTGGTTGCTCTTTATTATTACTTACTTTTATACTGTAATAAAATTAAAATTTGCAATTCTAATCATACTATTGATAATGAGATTTAGTGCTATTTCTTTTAATATACGCACAGGGCATTTTTAAACTAGTGTTTCTTAAATACTGATTGTCCTAATTATGTTTATATAAATGTATTGGCTGACCAGTGGAAGGACATGTGGCTAGAGTTGGTGGTAGTAGAATACTATTATCTCAGTATTGTTATTGGATCTTAGCCTTGATTTTTGAGTTTAGTGATAGGATGCATAAACATGCTACAACGATACCCTAAAAAGTCCCACTTAAAGCCAACTAACTCGAAGTTTAACTCTGTGTGTTACTCTAATGTGTGAACATAATAAAAAAAAATACCCCCCCCCCCCTCGTAAATAATAGTTTATTTCATTATTTCAAAAATGCTTTGGCATATAATGAGATAAATAACAAGTTAACTTACTTGTAGACCAAATTCAACAAAGACATGATCAGTGTTTCTTTCATTGATTTTAGCTGGAGGACCGCTTCTTCCAGGTTCCTTTGGAATAAGAAAGCAGTCTGGCCGTTCAAACTTCGGCTTAGCTGCTTCCAATTTCCTGTGTAAACATAAGATTGTCTAATAAGTAGAGATATATTTGCTTAAAAACCAATTACTTCAAAGTTTAAAAAAAAAAAAAAAGAGTAATTATGAAAGAGTTTGATCGAAACAAATTTTCTGCATAAGGGCTTAAACGTTATTTGACATGTACAATGGCTTAAGTGTGTTGATACATATCATTAGGCGACTAATCAATTAGTAGATTGGGAAGTGTAGAGTAAGTTGGTCAGTAAGTAAAAACAACCTTCATTTTGAAAACTGGGATTGATTTAACAGTCATTTAATAGGTCCCAATATCATCAGAATTATTTCCTTTAACCACATACAATTAGAGGGTACATTATGCCATATAAAATTGATTTTTTGAGAGCATTCCATTAAATTTCAACCACTTTAGTGACATGTGTATATCTAGTGTTTATTTGTAATTCCCAAACGAATAACTGCTAAAATACTGCTTTAACAACAGCAGTATACAGTTTTACATCAACAGTAGCAAATATGAAAGTGTTTCTGTTTTACTATTAGTTTTAAAAAAATTGTTTACAGATGGGTTATGTTATTTCAATGGTGCTATCTCTTAAAAATGACTTAATGCCTTAAATTTTTTATTTTCAAATTCATAATTGTAAAATTTTATTTAATTAGTTCAATGATTGTATTGGTTATTTTCTGGGGCAAGAGCTGCATAATTGCTCTATAGCATAATCCGGACACATCAGAATCTGAACTATTGAGAGAAGTCCAAGTGGCAAAGGGAAACATAAAACAGAAGGTCTTTCCAAGGAGAAAGTGAATTGTATTTGTAATTCAAATGGAACAAAAACCTTCATTAAATAAAATGAATCATTGTTATAAATAGCAATAATGTCATATTTTCGAGCAATATTTTGACAGATAGAGTAATATGTAACAGAATAAACAAAATGGAACAGTGAAAGACTGACAGTCATTCAATTTTAAAATATAAAGTTCCTTAGTTGGCATCAAAACACTAAAATGTTTAAAATGATTTTTATAGAAAAATGTAAAAGTATAGGTATAAATATATTTTTAATATAATTTTAACGATAAAATATAACTCACCTTTTCTTATTCAATCCTGGCATGCTTTCATTAATGATAGCATGAATAAATACCAGTTGCTTTTCATTTGCAACACTCTTATTTTCGCTAAGACCAATAGCAATGTGTCGTAAACATTCTGAGACTTTTTTCATTACCTTATGACTCTGTTTTTTGCTAAGAGCCTACATTGCCAAAAAAATAAAAAGGGAAAGAAAACACCGGTATTAATACCATTAGAAATAAAATTTACACAACTATATATACCATAAAAATAGGATTTAAAGAGGCTAACTTAATAAAAAAAAAGGAAAAGAAAAACCTCACCTCTTTCAGTGGTTTGACCATTTCTAGAACAAAATTTTCAGATACGTATTTACTCAGAATTTCAAAAATGTAATAGCTTTTAACACTGCGTGCTTCTTTTAGTTTTCCAGTAATTTTTTGGACTTCTTTCTCTTCTGCCATATCACTGAATAACTCAGTCATGCATATCTGAAAATTTAAACATTCAGTTATTTTTCTGTATTAGGGTGGAAAGAATTGTATTGTGTAATGCAATAAGTCAAGATATTTTTTGCCATTATGATTTATATATACAACATATTTCCATCAAAATGTCAGAGCATTGATTGTCAAATTCAATAAATTAAAAGTAGATATTTCTATATGAAAGCAGATATTTTTTTAAAAGGACACTGAATACGCCAGATGAAAACTAAAAAGCCAATAAATATTTATTGGAACCAAAACTACACTTACTTCAGTTAGATCTTTTGTGCAATCGTCTAAACCCCCTGGTTCCAATTGAGCTGCTATCTTAGACAAAACAGCATTGACAGTGAAAGTCATCACATGAACCTAGAAAAAAATACAATTACAATTACACAACTCCTAACAAGTCATATTTTTTTAATTGAATGAATTAAATTGTATTCAATGCTAAATAGTTTTAAAACACACAGAAAAAAAAATATTTGAATATTTCTTACTTGGTAGCCACGTTTCATAACTCCTTTCATTTCTGACAAAAGGCATCTAAAATGCTTTGGACCCAAGCTCTCCATCATTTTTATAAGAGTTTCTCTGGTTGTTTCTCGAATACTTTCAGTCTTCGTCTTCAGTAAGTCGCACATTCTTAGGAACAACCTAAAAATACACATAGTAAAATTTAATTGCTCTGAAACTATCTATATAGTTATCATAATCAACTAAAATAATGTAAGGTTAGCATGTTTATAATTTTACCAACTACTTCTGAGGGCATGTGATCAGTGTTTGCCAGATAAATATTTCCAAAGGGTATTTTCACCACCTCTCTAAATTTTAAGGAGTATTTTTAAAATCTAAAGGGTATTTTTTAAAAACTTAACAGGGCTCCCACTGTCATTAAAAGTGTTTAATATTATTGAACTTGTTTTCAAGGCCTTGAAAATGCTTAAAGGTGCTCAAAAGTCCTTAATTTTTGCAGATGTTGTGTGCCCAACTGCAAAATTTATAAGAATACAATTCAGACTTGCTATCCTCGCACAAACACCACTTATCTGCATAGTATCGGAATTCTCTGATATATTTGTATTATGTATGCGCCAACTTGTAACTTTTTCGATAGAATATACTTTATTAAAGATTTATACACAGACATGATACCTGAAAACAAATTTTCAAAGGTCCTTAAATGTCATTGATTTTCGTGATTTGAGTGCAAACCCTGTTAAAGCAAAATAATTTTTTTTGACAAAATTAATAACTATAACAATTACAGTGATGCACGATCCCGATTTCGTGTATCAGAGAGGGAATATGCTTTAAAAATTATTAAAAACACGTAACGGTTATAAACCTTAAGCTAACTCTTAACACTATGCTGTTCGGTGACACCACGTTGGTGTTTCGCAAAACTATCAGATAAATACCGTCGACACCTCAAAAACGATGGGGAAAAGGCTGGCAACACTACGGAAACTATTGTGCAAATGACGGAGGATAAAACTTGACAATTCACGATATTCTGAAAAAACGCCGGCGATAGACATAGGCGAAATTATCTGAACCAGTCCTACTGGCGGAAACAAAAAAATAATCCCTATTAGACATGCGGACGACAGTGTTAATCTACGTTTTCCATGATTTCACGCATGAGGTTACCTTTTTTCTCTATTTTGTACAAAAAGGCATGGTAAAAAGCCAACGAAATACACTTAATTAAGGAACGTACGGAATTATATTTAACAATTGTGGGACACCTCCTTACAATCCATCTACAAATGACGCAAGTGGTATCAGCAGCCATTCAGTCAGTCATTGGTTTGTGAGAGACACATTCGAACATAAATGCGCATGGATGTAACTGGTGATTTCGGAGGGGGTGATGCGTATATTGCAATACGTTGGAAAATAAACAAAAATTTTGATTTTTTTTTAAAGAAAAGGACGTTATTTTCAAAGAAATAGGACAAGGAGGTAGCGTCGCCCTTCGAAAAATGGCTAGGATGATCTCTGATTTTATAAAATAGAGGATTATTTAAAAAAATTTAACCATGATGTGCGGATATGAGAATTCATGCATGAGGTTAATTCAGTAGGGTGAAATTGATTTTCAATGCATGTTCACGCACATTTCACACATTTTGGCAAACTCTGCATGTGATGATTGAAAAACACTTTTAGGATAACATTTTAAATGAATAACTAAATAAGTGCTAACCCAGGAAGATTTTTTTTCAGACTTTCAGAAGGCAGGTTTTGAAGTAGCTTAACCATTGCCAATGCAATTGGAACACGCAATATTTCTTCATCTTCCGGATAGTAATGACCAGACAGTTTATGTTCATCATCACTTTTTGTCTAAAAATTAAAGCAATACATTTATTACTACAGTAATTAATGAATAAAAGAATGTAAAAATAAGTTATAACCTTGAGTAAAAAATGGATCAAGATCATTTTAGAAAAACTAGTCCAAATTAGCAATATTTTGTAATAAGCACTTAAGCTCTGCTAATATGCGCCTGCATACCTGTTGGAAATCATAATCGTAAAAAATACACCAGGTTAACAGTGTGTATTGTGTAACAAGATATTGCGAGATAACTTTGTTTTTTTCTCCCATTTTGAATATACAATCTTCAAACACACATGGGGACATCCACAAAAATCAATACTTAACATAAAGAACTAATGTCAAAATGAAGTATTTAGTGAAAAGATATGTACATGTTTTAAAACATGATACATGTAAACAAAATATGTTTTAATAAATACATTAGTCTAACAGAATGGTGGGAATTAAATTAAATTCACTAAATAAAAATAAATCCGTTTTTGTACCAAAATTATGTGAATGAGGAAGTTAAAGAGAAAGTGAAAAATATCTGAATGAATATAAAACAACTTTTTAAAGTTACTTTAAAGGGTTACTTAAAAGTAGCAAAGAGATGTCTCATAATGGACTATTAAAAATAAATCTGATACTGCTATAAAGATAATATACTACTATGAAATGCGTCTACCTTTCTCATCAAGGAACGATGCAATAATGGCAATATATTTTTCTTAATTGCATGATATATCTTGTAACTTTCTCCTAGAGTTGTTTCATTCCAAACAGGTTTAGTAGGCTCAGGAAGAGGTTCATTTAAGCTACTAGCATCCATTTTGTCTCCTGCAGAAGAAAGTAATAGTTACAAGAGAGCTATCAAGTTTAAATTGCATGAAAAACCCCTTCTCCTATAGTTTTCAATGCCAACCCTTTGAAAATGAGTAGATTTTAATTAAAAATGTCTTGCCTTTCAGTTTTGCTCCATTATCTTGCAAGAGTTCGACAAGTTGCTCATTTGGTGTGCCTTGGAGAGATGCGTCTTTCTTATCAACTGCTTTAAAATGAAAAGCATTGAGGATTGATACTATTATTCTGAAAAAAGAAAGCGCTATGAATATTGGATATCGGTTATATTTATGAGACATGTTTTCTACCTACAATTAAGCTTTTTTTAAGTATAATCAACATACTTATTGATTATATCATTTGAGAAGAAAACTATAGTTTTATAAGGATTAAAATTGACCTTATCATGTGATCTTAATATCTTTACTTGCCAACAGATTGGTTTTGTATGAATAACTTTAGTTATTTATTCATTAAAAATATTGCTTCTGTTCTATGAATAATTTTAGTTATTCATAGAACAGAAGCAATATTTTTAATATTGAAGAGTAGTAACTGTACAAAACAGGCAGATGAAATTTAATGAAATAAAAATAACAAATGGTATATATATTTTTTTGGTGGAGAAATTTAATTCATTCCAGTGAATTACCAAAAGGACTTAATACAAAAGCTCAGACTATTTCAAGTTTGACTTTTGTAAAAACTTGCACTGCATAGCATGTTTATACCTATAGATTTATTTATTATAGATGTTTCTAGAACTATTGTACACTTAGGATTTTTTTTTAAATCGGCAGCTAGTTTAAATATTCAAAAAAAATTTAACAGCAAAACTAAGCAGTAAGACAAGTTTGAAATTTTATTTAAAATTATTTTTTTGTGAATTTAAGATTAATTTAACTATATGCTAAATCCTATAGTGCAAATTGTTGAGAAATTGAAACACTGTCACCCATTTCCCCTTCACTTAATGTGGACCATCCCTGCACAGTAATGCTGCTTTGTGACTGGCTGATGTAAATGTATTCTGTGTCATGAATTCATTTTATTCTGATTGTTGTTCCATGTATGTTAATGATGTCCGTGGCAGTTTATCACTTCATAATAAACTAGTCGCACTGCTGATTATGTTGCTTCTTTAATATGCTCTGCCAACATCATTCCTATCAGGTTATGTGCCCCACTTATAGCCATAACTGTGCAGAGAGAGCAACAGCACAGGTTGGAACGAAAACTGAACTGAAACGGTGAGGAATGCCACATGCATTGAATTGTTGTACAAGGATGTTCATGGAGAATACAAATGAAAGCTTTACTGATAAAAAGCGATTCCAGGGTTTATGCTTCTGGAATTAAAAGGAAACCTATACACATTCAAGATGAAGAAAAGACGAAAGAAGATTGTGAAAAGTGAGCAGAAATGGATGAAAAAGTAAAGCCCACCATTATCCTGTGCATAGACGCCACAACTCTAGATGTACGAGAGCGCCTGCGAAAGTTCTTTGACATTGTTGACAAGCTCAGCGAAATGTACATCAATGAAGATCTTATAGCAGTGATGTTATCATACAGTCTTCCACAGAGTTTTGAAATCTTTCAATGTGCAATCGAATTACGCAATGAGGTAATGAAACTAGAAGTTTTGTGAATCAAAATAGTGGAGGAATGTGATGTGAGATGCCAGGACCAGAAATCAAACGGTGATAGCAGAGGAGCATTTGCTGTGACTTATCTCCAATGCAAGCCTCAATGAAAAATTAAAGACGAAAATGTCCAGAAGGTCAAAGATTCTTCGAAAACCCCTTGCTGGAAATGCTGACGTTTAGGCATAGAGCAACCAAGTGCGACCAGTATTACCAAAAAAGCATATTTCTCGATTGAAGTTAGAAAATGCTGGGTTTTTAACAAAGTGCAAAATCTAAAAAATGTGGAGAAGCATTACTTACATATCACTGTGATATGCAAACACATTGGGTCATTGACAGTGGTTGTACGCACTATTGCAATGATAGATCAAAATTTGTTAACATTAGCGGCACAGAAATCAATGTTCTCAATCTTGTCAACAACGAGACAAGTGAAGTGTTAGGCTTCGGTAAAGCAGTCGTCAAAGTGGAAGTCAATGAGAAAATTCAAGATGTTAATGTCTTCGATGTTCTTCTTGTTTAGGACCTGCGTACTAACTTATAATTAGTTGCCAAACTTTGTGATCGTGGATACACTGTGACTTTCAAGAGTGACATTGTAGACTCTAAATCAAACTTGGGACTAATTGCTGACAGAAAAGATTATTTTATTTACATAGCAGTAATTGTAATTGTTGGAAGTAATCGCACAATGCGAGTTAACCATGACTTTGATCGAACCTCTTAACTTAACCACTTCTACTTTCATTTTGTTCTTTGTATATATATATTCCTGTGTTAATAAATTTTATAAATCTCTGCGATCCAGGCCCCGAGTTAATCATTCTAACGTGGTAGCAGAGGTCCGTGGTTAAACGCTTTGCTTTGCTAATAAGCTTTTCTTTCGCGAGAGTTCTGGAAGGAACGTTTTTGATATTAACATGTCTGAAATTAAACCTTTTGACGGAACAAACTTTTCGTTGTGGAGTAGGCGATTGAAAGCGGTGTTTGCAGCAAAAGAGTTGGATTGTTATCTAACTAACGATTTTGATTCTACGAAACCAGAGCTTGTCCTTCAAGCTAAGAAGGCGTATGCTTTGTTGACGACTTTGCTGGGTGATAATATTCTTGCTTCATTACAAGGAGAGGATACAGCTCTGAAAATATGGACAAGATTAATTGCAACATACTCCAAGGAAAGTGCGGTGTGTCAAGTTTTGGTTCGGAAGCGTTTAGCTACTACATTAAAAGCCCGATTATCCGGCATTCAATCAACCGGAATTTTTTGAAAATAAAGTTTGGCGAGAAAATTGGCATTATTTCGCCAAAAAACGGCAATAAGTCGCAATTTTTTTTTGAGATTTCGAAGTTAAGTGGTTTTTTCCCCTCTTTATTTTGATGGTTTTTAATTTGTAATGGCGAAATAGCTGAATTTGCGCTGATTAGAAATGAATATATTATTCTAAAAAGTGATTTTTTTATATTCTGGTTTATCCGGAATGCCGAAGGTCTTATTCAAACAATTGTGAATTCTCAGCAAAAAACCTTAATATTCTTAATGGAAAATGTTTTTTTCCGGAATATATCCGGAAAAATACATATACTATTAAGAAAAGGAAAGAGACTGATATGCAGAGTCATATTGATGAAATTCAAGGACTTGTATCGGATTTGCACACGTTGGGTGCAGCGGTTAATGATGTGGATGTTGTTGTGTATCTTCTAATGTCGTTGCCTGGTGAATACGATGCTGTTCGAGCTGCAATAGAAAGTCAACCTACGAAGAATTTTGAAGGTTGATTTTGTGACAAAACGTCTCGTAGATGCAGAAGTGTTGATGTCCGAGGACAAGAATAAAAGTGTAGGAGGTGGTTCTACAAGAAATTCCATGACATCTTCGAGTGACCAGGTGGCATTTCCTTCATTTAAAAAGGACATTGTCTGTTTCTATTGCAAGAAGAAAGTTCATGAGGTGAAGCAGTGTCGCAAGAAAATCGTCTGTTATTCTTGCGGACAGTTTGGTCAAATGAAAAGTGACTGCGTGCAAAAACCAAGGGAAACCAGACAAAGCGAGAGGACAGCAGTAACGTTTGCTGCTGGGGACTTAGAAACTGACTGTTTTATTGTTGCATACCTGCCAACATTGGCATTTTCAAATTAGTACAATTTTTACGGAACAAATATTTGCATTCCTATGACTCATGGAAAGTCAAATAGCGACAATATTTATGAATGTACTATAGAAATAATAGAAATTCTATTACAAATGCAAAAAAAAAAAAAAAAAAAAAAAAAAAAAAATTAAAAAAATTGCATAGTATTAAATTGCTCTCAAATATAACAAATTGTTACATTTTAGCACAAAATGGAAATTATAAAATAAAAAAACTAACTTGGATTTAAAAATAAATCAAATTTAAACTTTACGAGGAAATCTCTGATGAGGTTTAAGATTTAGTCTACATTACACCTAAATAAAACATGCTTTATGACACAAAAACTCTAGTGAAACATACAATGAGTTGATGGTATTCAAAGTGTTTAATCACACGCACAAATATCAATTATGCAGGCTTTCGAATTCGTATTATTACATTTGATGTTGTCACTGTGCTTTTTAGAATTGATATGAACTTCGACATCAGTAAATCCTCCATGAGAAATCTTAATATCAGATGCATAGATAGAGCAGAATGCAAAATTTGTTTCTTTGTTTGAATTTCTGATGATTAGAAGTAAACCGCTTGGTTTGAAGTAAACTCCAAAAAAACTTGATATTTTCTGGAATTTTACACCAGGATTGTTTAACTTGGATATTTTAAAATAAATAATTAAGACTAACAAAGAAGCTGAAAACCGAAAGTGCTTTAATCTCTAAAGTCCGAGAAAACGAAACAGTCGTTCGGTGAGTGCCGCCAAAACAATTGAAAACGGCGGCGTCGCGATTTAGTGCGCAGCGTTGGAGTACGGTCCAAAAGAAGAAAGAATAAAAAAAAAACTAAAGCACTTTCAGTTTTTTACTTTATTATCTCTAAAGTTCGAGACAACGAAACAGTTGCTTGGTTCGCCAAATCCCGTCGGCAACACAGATGAAAACAATGAATTTTCGGCGCCGCGCTTAAGTACTTTTATTATATACGCGCAACATTATTGTACGGTCCAAACAGAAGGAAGAACCAAAATCTAAAGCATTTTTGGTTTTCAGATTCTTTGTTAATCCCTTAAGTCTGAGGCAAAGCAATAGTTGTTTGGTTCGCCAGGTCCCGTTGGCAACACAAATGAAAACAGTGCATCCCCGCCGCCGTGTTTAGTGCTATTATTTACGCGCAAGTCCAGTACTATTATTTACGCGCAAGTCCAGTACTATTATTTACGTTTTGGAGTCCAGTCCAAAAGAAGGTAGAATTAAAAAACTAAAGCACTTTCAGTTTTCTGCTTCTTTATTAATCTGTAAAGCCCGAAAAATCGAAGCAGTGGTTTGGTTTGCCAAATCTAGTCGGCAACAGAAAAGAAAACAATGCATCCTCGCCAACGCGCTTTAGTGCTGAACATATGCGCAATCTTGGAGTGTGAATAAATATTTTGACGGACGCGGCAGCTTTGGAAAATCGTTTCGGTTTCTTTGGTGACTTAAAAAAATATTTATAAAAAAAAAAAACGGTTTTAGGGAAAAAACGAAAAGTACCGTGAAATCCGTACGATTTTTTTAGCTGTTCGTACACCCGTACAAAATAGTAAAAATCCGTACATTGTACGGATGATTCGTACAAGTTGGCAGGTATGTTGTTGATTCAGGTGCGACGTCACACATGAGCTCTGATATTGAGTGGTTTTCTGAGTTGAATCCATCATCTGGTACAGTTCAGAGTGCTTCTAGTTCTAGTCGACTTGAAGTTAAAGGTATTGGTACTATTACTGGTATATTAAGAAATAGAACAAAAATAACATTGAAAGACGTGCTGTATGTCCCTGGAATAAATAGTGAATTAATATCTGTGAAAAATATTGAAAATGCTGGTTTTCAAGTGATTTTTAAGAATCAGTTGGTCACCATACGTAAAGATGGTAAAAGTATATTTTTGGCTAGATGCAACTCCCGAGGACAATATGTTAGTGGCTTTTCGCCAATTATTGATAGTGCCATGTTGACTCAAGAAGATGCAACTCTATGGCATAGACGTTTAGGACATTCTTCAAATCAAGTGTTGAAAAAGTTGGAATTACCTACCTTAAAGAATTTTTGTGAAGAATGTGTGCTGGCCAAACAAACAGCTGAACAGGTTGGACAAGGGTCAAGGCGTCGGGAGAAAGAACCAATGAAAATGATACATACGGATGTTTGCGGTCCAATCACTCCTACAACTAATGGTGAAAGATACTTTATGAGTATTATTGATGACCATTCTAGGTTCTGTAAAGTGCATCTTCTCAAGCACAAAAATTATGTTATGGAAGTACTGGAGTTATTCTTTAAATCTAACCCTAGTGTTCAAAAAATGAGATGCGACAATGCCAAAGAATAGGTGACAGGTAACCTTGTGAAAGTTGCTAGTAAAGCAGGAGTTATCATTGATCCTGTACCACCATTTACACCAAATTTAAATGGGTGTGCTGAGCGGGCAAACCGTTCACTGCTCGATAAAGGGAGGGCTTTGATTTAAGAGTCCAAACTTCCTAAGGTTTTCTGGGGATTTGCTGTACAAACTGCAGCTTACCTTAGAAATCGAATTCCAAGTAACAGCATAAATGGTGATACTCCTTATTTAATGAAATATAATGAAGAACCTGATTTGAACAAGATTAGAGTGTTTGGTTGTGATGCATATATGAAAGTTCCAGAGATTCAACGGAAGAAGCTTGATCCCAAGTCGAAAAAGATCATCTTTGTGGGTTATTCAAGCATGGGTTATCGTTTATTAGACCCCGTGACTAAAAAAATTATTGTCTCGAGAAACGTTAAATTCAAAGAAACGAAAATATTGATCTCGTATTTGACTGAAACCAACAATGGCTGCCTTCGTAACCTACCAGATCAGTTTGGAAACAGAAGAGGTAAAGGAAGAACCTGGTACAGAACTTAGTGAAGAACCAAGAGTTCCCGGGAAAGTACAAGATGTAATTTGCGAAGTAAAAAGATCGCAAAGGAACAAGAAGCCACCAATAAGATTTCCAGAAAGAGAAGTTTACCAAGCGATGATATCTGTTGAAGAAAATGATTTGACTTATGAAGACATAGAAGACCTACCAGCAGAAGAAAAAGTGCTGCGGAGAAAGGCAATGGCCGAGGAAATTCGTGCAATCGAGAAAAATGAAGTATGGGATATAGTGGAACTTCCTGAAGGACAGCGTCCAATTTCATGTAAGTGGGTTCTTTGAATCAAACGTAGTGGACAACATAAAGCTCGTCTTGTCGCACTTGGGCAAAGAGAAGGACTATATTACAAAGAAACTTATTCACCTGTAATTGATATGACAGCATTGAGACTTGTATTCGTTTTAGTTCTCTAAAGAGAATATCAAATGTTTGTATTGGACGTTAAAACAGCCTTTCTTAATGGCGAGTTAAGTGAAACTATACACATTAATCAACCCCAAGGATATGATGATAATAGTGGGCGTATTTGTCTTTTACGTAAAAGTCTTTACGGACCTAAGCAAGCTCTGCGACGATGGTTTGAGAAGTTTCTAGAATCCATAAGCAAATACAAGTTTAAACAGCTTGAAAGTGAGCAGTGTATTTTTGTCAGGGAAACTGGAAATAAAGAAGTCACCATGGTGCTTAATATTGACGATCTTCTCATTGCCGGATTCAATTCAAATGAAATAAACATCATCATAGAATTACCAACAAGAGAATTTGGAATGTCAAAGTCTGAAGTTGCAACAGAGTTCTTGGGTCTTCGTTTAGAGTATACTCAAGATAAACTGGCTCTAGAATAAGAAGCATATATTGAGAAGCTTTTATAAAAGTATAACATATCGGATTGCAAACCATCCATCTACCCCTCTTGAACCCAAGTCTTCACCAGCTGATTTCGAGGAGGGAAGTTATTTCAACGGACCATATCGTGAACATATTGGTTCCTTACTTTATTTGGCAAGACTCGATATTCTGTAATCAGTTAATTGTTTAAGCCAACTGCAGTCACATCCTACAGATGCAGCATGGAAGGGGTTAAAAAGAATCCTAAGGCACTTAAAGGGAACTTTAACAAGGAGACCTTACGGTCTCGGAAATTTAGATCGGGATGAAATTTGGCAGATTGATAGTATACCTTAAGGGTATCCACACTGTAAAGTAATAAAGCGCACTAGCCAGAAGATTCCGAGAAAATAGGCTTTAAAGTGTTACGCATAGCTTACATACTAGTAGAGATTTTTGATTCGCAACTCCCCGGTGGCTAAGTGGTCAGTGTGATGGGTTCCCGTACGGGCGATCCAGGTTCAATACCTCGGGAGGAAGTTTTTTTTTTTTTCTTCTTTTCTTCAATTTATAAAGTGACTGTTACAGCTAATTGAAATTTGAATTAAAGATAATATTTTATTTTTAAATACGTAATGTATTTTTAATGAAGGTACATTAAAACTCTATTTACTATTTTCACAAACAAGTGATTAGAAATTTTGAGATATTATAAGATCTAGAGAAGTAAATGATTTTCCCAAAAAACATGAAGAACCAGTTTCTATATGGAAGAGTAAGAATGTTGTCCTATTGTACTCAAGCAGGTTGTCAGAAATTTTCAAAAACCTTACGGCACTTTGCGACGTCTATTTTTATAGACAGGTAAAGAATCTACTAAAGCGTATGCAAAATTGCGCGTATCTGGTTGAAAATAATAGAGAAATAAATACCCGTGAAGACTGCATAAAAATACAATCAATAGCCCATCATCAATTTTTAATAAAATGATCCGGTATGCCTGGTATGCTTCCAAGTTTTCTGACGAAAGATGTATTTTCATGAATGTTAATGAAGTATGTTTTCCAACGAATCTTTTACAAAAAGGTTGTTCCTGTAAATAATCTTCCTTTATAAATTGCGCAAGATGTCAAAACAGTGTTTGTTTTCCATGTTTTTATGATAAGTGTCATTCTGGTGTATGTATATAAATAAATAATTGACAAATAAAAACTATATGTCAAAATCTATAGATAAATTAAGTCCTACCCTAATTTTGTTGCCGTGGTAATTAGAATTTTAAATTATATCTACTTAATTTATCTCTATTAAAAATACAATACGTATTTAAAAATAAAGTATTATCTTTAATTCAAATTTCAATTAGCTGTAACAGTCACTTTATAAATTGAAAAAAAACAACAAAAAAAACAACTACCTCACGAGGTATCGAACCCGGATAGCCCGTACGGTAACCCATCACGCTGACCACTTAGCCACCGGGGAGTTGCGAATCAAAAATCTCTACTAGTATCTAAGCTATGCGTAACACTTTAAAGCCTATTTTCTCGGAATCTTCTGGCTAGTGCGCTTTATTACTTTACAGTGTGGATACCCTTAAGGTATACTATCAATCTGCCAAATTTCATCCCGATCTGAATTTCCGAGACCGTAAGGTCTCCTTGTAAAACATAAACTTGTTTACCTTAAGAACTATCAATTGCCTATTATTGAATTGTTTGTTGATTCTGATTGGGGTTCAAACCCTCTAGATAGGAAATCTATTTCAGGTTACCTTATTAAGATATATGATTGCCCAGTAGCTTGGTGTGTGAAGAAACAAAATGCAATCGCATTGTCTTCAACTGAGGCTGAAATCCTTGCTTTAGGTAAAGCTGTTCAGGATATTATTTGGTTTAATCATTTGTGCAAAGAGCTTTTGTACATTCCAAATATTTTTATATTTGAAGATAATCAATCTGCTATTAAATCTATTTTGAATCAAAATAATTGTGCTAGACTCAAACATATAGATATCAAATTGAAATTTATTCGTAATGCTATTGATATGTATTGTATGAAACTTGAATAGGTATGTTCAAATGATCAGCTTTGCAGATATGTTAACGAAAAGTTTACCTAATCAAAGATTGATTGATATTAGAACTAGATGTAATGTGGGTGCGATTAAGGGCGGGTGTTGGAAGTAATCGCACAATGCGAGTTAACCACGACTTTGATAGAACCTCTTAACTTAACCACTTCTACTTTCATTTCATTCTTTGTATATATATATTCCTGTGTTAATAAATTTTATATATCTCTGCGATCCAGGCCCTGAGTTAATCATTCTAACAGTAATATTAATCAAATAGCAAGTCATGCACTAGTGAATCTTTTGATAGCGATAAAAACCAAGTTGCAGGTACTGAAAAAATGGCATTTACATGGATTAAATTTTAATTACACAAGTGATCATTAGATTGGAAAGAGTGCCCAGGATAGCATTTAAAAAGTCGATACAATTTGTCTGAATTCAAGAATTGTTTAGAAAAGTTTGTGATTTTTTCGTACCAAAATACTTACTTTATAATAGTTTTATGATTTTCAGCATCAGCACCCAATTGCTGAAGGTATTGTTTCAAGAGAGGTTCATAGTGATGCCATGGTAAAGCAAGGGCTATACAGCCAAGAGTCTCTATTGCAGCATCAATCACATGCACATGTTTTCGATAAGAAGAATCAAAGAGAAATGACGACACTATAGGAATCATGTATGAAAGAAGATACTGGATGGAAATCTTTTCTTCCTTGTTTTCACACTGTTCTTTTAGGATATTTGCAAAGCGTAGCAATGCCCTTGCTCGTCTGTGAACCTAAAAGTTCAAAAATAAATTACAATAAAAATCACATGAAGGATTCAACTGAATAACGGAAAATTCATATTCTCCAAATTAGTTCAAGAAAGTAAACTTACCTGTAAATGTCTAATATTTTCCCAAAAGTCCATATCTTTATCTTCATGACAGAGCATAGCTAAATCTTTAAGACCAGCTTGATTTTCCCACGAATGCAAAATAGCAGATAATACACTAATAAATTCATGTCTTACAGCCTAAAGAAATCAACAAAGAGATGTTTAGTTCTGCAATCTAGGCTCACCTTATTCATAAAGTGTAATGTTTTAATTCAAAGGGTTACAAATTAAGTAAGTTAATGGTTATTAATCTGCATCAAAACAATATAATTTTTAATTCACAGACAAAAACGTTTATGAAAATATGATACCTCAGATTGACTCTTGAACCCCTTTTGGATTTCCGGTAACAGAGTTTCATATAGGAGTACCCTTGTCAACTCAGGAGAATGGCTAACAGCTGTGGAAAGTATTTTGGCAAGTTCTTGAAGCATGTACGATGAACTGCTTCGTAGGGCAATGTCATCACACTAAAAAATCACAATGTTATTATGCAACAGTATAACAACACTATTGATGAAAAACAAATGTACAGCTGAATCTTATTAATACAAACTTTGGATAACTAAAAAGTAGTTTAAGTTGTCCAAAGTTCTAATACAGAACAGGCACCTCAGATATTCATATGAAATGAACAGGCTAAAATACTTTAAATGATATTTCAACATTATACGAAAAAGCTTTGGTTTTATATTATATAGATATGCTTTCATTAATTTGCATGTTTTCAGTATACTTTATATAATATAGTAGAGTATTGATTATTTATAGAAAAAAATGTACCATTGTTACAGCGACAGTATGAAACAAAAGACAGTGACAAAAGACACATACATATTTTGTATAACATGTTTTACAAGCAGAACTACATTAAAGTAGGCCTAAAGTTTAGGTTACGGCAAAGTTAGGTTAGATTTAAAGGTTTCGGTTGATCAGTATTCATATAATTGATGTATATCTCATACAAGTAGTAAGAAAAGGTACATACAATTTTATAATATTTGTATTTACAAAAGAAATCAGGTATATATCATGAATGGCTTTAATTTTTTGACTGCATATAAATAATTTCAAAACAGGAGTTCAAAAAATGGTAATGCAAAAAATAAAAAAATCTTTGATTAAAAAAAAAGTATGATAATGAGTTTATATTGCGGTGTATATTACCCATCGACCATTAAACATTGGCTGGCAAGACAATCTTACGAGAAGTATATAAAAATTGCCTTTAAGAGTTAAGTGATATTTCATTTTAATAACGTTGAAGTTAAAAGAATGTAAATTCTTATAATTGTCAGGAAGGAATTTCCTCCTGCTCACATATGTTGATTTAATAACGTTCTGTTGCAGTATAGCATTTGTTCCAGAAAATCGTAAGCTCCTGTATTTTATTTTGTAAATTTTAATTTTTTCCCTGAGTATTTGGGAATGAAGAAATTTAGCATTTGAATGTATTTTTACAGAAATTATGTAAACGTATGAATGTGAACCATCAATCATTTCATATTTAAGCGTTTATTTCTCCTAGTTTTTATTGAGTATATATAAAATCAACTAAATATTACATACCACTCTTATCATATGTGAAGAATTAAAAATCACTATTCTAATGAAATCTTCATTGAATGATTGCTTATCCATGTGCTTGACAATATTCAGTGTTTCTTTATGTCCATCCAAACGCAACTGATAATCTGGTTCTCCTAGGGAGTTTGGGTCATATGAATTCACCTATAAAACAAAAGACAAATTAAGAAAAGTATAGTGATCAGTAACAGTGATGCTGATTAGTTTTTTTAATACTCTTTTTTTAATACTTTTCTTAATACTCTTCATTGAAATAAAGACATTTTTTAAAATATGAACTAAAACTAAGCACATTTAATTTATGTTAGATATTTAATTATAATTCAACAATGAATAAACATCATGATAAATGCTTACTATAGTTATTTTTTGAAATATTTAATAAAAACGTTCAATATAATTTTTTTTTGGATCAAAGCTAACCAGCAAATTTAATTATTTAAAAATTATTTTCTTGAAATCAAATTAATTGAAATAAGTTAATCAAAATAAATAAAATTATAGTAATTTTTTTTTTGTTCAGAACTTACCTTAGAAACAATGTCAGCTAACTTCTGCATTTCAGGTTTTATTTCTGATATAGTGCAAAATACATTAACAAGGGCTTTACGTGAGCTTTGATTACCTAACTTGCCAAATAATGGAGCAAACAACCTAAAAAATAAAAAGGAGATTGGTGTAACAATTAGTAAATATATTCCAACTATGTAAAAACAGAAAAAAAAAAAAAAAAAAATTAAGGAAAAAAATACTAAAATGGCAAAATGCTATATGACTATTACTTTATAAAATATTCTGGGTTTTCAGACTTCTTCAAAAGATGGGATATAGTCGTTAGAATAAGAACTTCAGATTCCTACAAGAGCAAAAATATATGAATAAAAGTAACATGCTATTATTTACTAAAGCTAAAGTATGATACATTTAAAAAATATTTTAAGCAAATTTTACAAAAATGGTTGTTTAGGATGGCCATAAAATTCAGGAAAAAAAGTTCCCTAATTTTAAGGCAAACTTTTAAAATTTTTTTCCCCAACTTCTTTAGATGTATAGACACTCTGATCAAATAGAACATGTATGCTAAAGGGATAATATGTCAGTTTTTGAAAAATAGTTTTGGCGGTAATGAAAAGTTTAAATGATTCTGTAAGATTACACTTCTAATGATTGCCACCACAATTTTCCAAGAAATTAGTGCCCAAATATGGATGAACAGGGAAACGTGCCTTCAGAATAAAGACAATTTCCCTGATTTCCAGGTTATGTGGCCACTCTGTTGTTTATCATAATTGTATGTATAACTATAAAAAAAAAAAAAAAAAAAAAAAAAAACTATACATATAACTTTTGTTTTTTAAAGAGAGAGAGAGAGAGAGAGAGAACAACAATAACTCACATAATCAATTTTTGGCTTTAACAGAAAGGGTGGTAACAACTGTATGAGTTTGAAACTTTGTCCAGCATCCTCAATAAATTTGCTTATTCTGAAATATGCAATAGTAATATATTTGACTGTTTGAAAATTATATAAGACTATACTAAAATAATAAGTCACAAAGAAGAGAGCTATACTTTAATAAAATATTGAGGTCTCTGGCTGGAAGAGATTTGAATTTTTTTCTTGCAAAACTTGCGACTGTCATTTCAAATCGTTGTAGAACTTTGCCGACATAAGGTTGGACGAGTTTGTTGCCCAAATTTGAAGGAACTAAAGCATAAAACAAACACTACATAAGATAATAAATATAATACCAAACAAGCAATGATAATTTAATTTATGAACAGGGTTGGCATGGTTAAAACCAATTGGTTTATCACGGTTTAAACCAAATGTTTTTTTCCCTTCAAAACACCACTTATTTTTTTTTAAAAGAATAGTTTGAAATTGTATTTTTATTTATTTATAATTAGATTTTTCAAATTATTTGATGTTGTAAATGACTTCTATTTTTAACTGAACGACTAAAACTTTTCTTTTTATTATTTTTTAAGAAAATAATTAAATAAATGAAAAGTTATATGAATACTATAGATTAAATAAAATATTAAAATTGAATATCATTTGAATGTTTACATAAGTAGCAACAATTGTTAATTTACTTAGCTTAAATTATTTTCAAAAGGAATATTAATTGTTATTTGAATATTAATTATTCTAGTTTATGTCAAATTAGAAAAGATTTAAAAAAAAACATAGTTCAAAAAAAAAAAAAAAACTGGTTTAAAGCAAAACCCTGTTTTTTTTTGTTTTTTAGAAAAAAACCCTGTTTTTTTCCCCTTCAAACCCTGTTTATGAAATCTATTGAAAGTGAGGTAATTCTGCTAAAATAATATGTAGAGATATTTATATTTTTATATTAAATTATGATAATTGTGTGTATGATATAGTACAACTCTAGTGGCTTCTTATGAAACTTGTATGAATGGCAAAATTCAACAAGAATTCATAAATTTAAATGGAAGATATTTTTATGTCATAAACTATGTTTTTATGAGTAAGCTAGGTTTTTCAAAAATAAACTAACTGCCTGGCTCTCTCCAGCATTAAACAATGCAAAAAAATTACAGAAATTAATTTACAGAAAATCAACAAATTTCCTATGTTTATCCCATTTATAAGGTGCATGGTCACTTAGTTATAATTCATTTCTAATTTATAATGTAAATTAAAGTCATAATTAAAATGTGAAATAATATGATATTGTAACAGGGTACAATGAAAGGTGAAAAAAACCCCCTCTTTACCATCATCGATAGTTATATCTGGTAAAGACACACAAAAGTTAATAGTGATAGGTTGCACTTGTTTGGTTTCTTCATCTTCAATAACTATTTTGTCTTCTGCAATCAATAGTTGAAACACAATTTTTGATATCACTCCAACAACACGTGCTTTGGAGCGCTTTGAACAATACAAATCCATTACATTGCGTAATGGGGTTAACGACTCATTATTCTCATGATGTTTGGCAAATAGGATAAAGTACCTGCAAGAGTAAACATTTTGCCTTTGAAGTAATTCAGTCAAAATGCAACATCACAATATAATAAGTAAAACAAAATAAATAATTTTGAGTGGCCACAGATTAATGAAACTAAATGAAGTGGGCAGAGAAAATAGCATACAGTTTAATAAGACTAGTACGTGGATAAAGAAAAATACAACTAAATTATAGATGACCACATATACTACTATTCTATGTATAAATGACTACATAAACAATTTCCAAAACTAAGGTATTTATTTTTTGAAGGTATAAGAATAAGGAATATTTATTTAAAATTGAATTGGTTTATTATAATGATTTTGAATAGTTTATTTACAGAAATTTTCTAAACATTTAAATAATATGTACATTTGTAAGCAAACTAACCTTGGATTATCACTCCAAGTTGCGAATAGTCTTAGTAAGGGTGATGGCTGATTGACAGATTCCAATTCAAGGCGTGGCAACTAAAAAAGTTAAAACAAAACCATTAAAGCACGTAATTAAGGAAAACAGGTCTTAATAGGTGATATTTTTAGGATGTAGAAATTTTCAATTATCGATGCATTTTGTGAAAACATTTGAAAAACATTAGATTTAGCCATCTTATTTTGATATGAAAGGATTTTTTAAAAAAGTTTTGTATGATTATTAATGACTTTAAATATGAAACATTGCGACCAAAGCACTTCATAATACTGAGGCATTGCACTCGGCCAATTTTTTAGATCTTTTCTACCAATACATTTTACATTCAATTTAAACCCTGAAACACATGCAATCAAGTACATATGATAAATGAAGGTACAGTTATATCTTACTTCTTAAAATTTCTGTACTAAAATTATGTACAAGTAATGAATTTTTTTTTTTTTTTTTTCAAACAAAGCCAACATTAAAACAAGTTTTTAGAATTAGAGCACTTTTCTCCATGAATTGTGATTTTGGACTTAAAACCCATGTTCATTTACTCACTATATGAAAATTTCACTTACCATCGGCCATACAATACTGTCAAAGACGGCATCAATTTCTTCGGGAGTAAACTTATAGTCATCGAATGTTTTGAAAAACTACGAAAAGAAATAATAAGATTAAAATCTTTAAATGTCTTTGTCCTAGCATAACGAAAACACTAGGGAGGGAATATGACTTACCTGAATCAGTTTCATTACAGCAAGTGTGCGCACTGACTTTAGTAAGTTAATGCACTGGGGAAGCACTTCGGTACGCTTTTCCAGCAATGTGGTGCTGGTTGCTGTTATGATGAGAAGTACTTTGAGGAGATACGGTAGTAAATCGGGTACTAAATTCCCCAAGTGTTGAAGAATCAGTCCCAATGTATTCAGAGCGCTAGAAAATAAAAAACATATTTGAAGTAGGAAGATTATGCCTTTTATTTCATGTAGTGTGTTAATCTCATTAGGTGCTAAGAAGACAAAATTACTTAAAAAAGAAATTCCTCTTGGCTTATCAAATAATAGCCATACTGTCAAATATGGCTATCATTGAAAAATGTAGTTTTGAGAAAAATGCATTTTAAAAAATAACTTACTTACACTAATAGTTGCGAATTTTATTAAAAAAAAAATTAAAATTACTTCTAAATGAGGTATCATTATAAAGGAAAGAATTTACATTTTAATAAACAATATTAAACTCAATCTAATTTTTAGAAATTTTAAGGTACCAAATCCCCTTAAAGAGAGTCACTACCAACAATTTTATAGCCCATTTACTGCATAAATGAAAAACAAAACATTATAATTTAAAATGGTAAGTACAGAATAGCTCACTATGTTAAATTCCATTTACAAAGAAGCACAACAGTGTTAATAATTGAAGTTGGGGGAAAAAAACCAAAAAAAAACCTGGTATAGGCAGATTGGTCCGCAACACCCATAAAGTGGGAAAAATTGTATTTTTTTAAAAATGTGTAACGGCACTAAAAACATCTATTTTAAAATACTTTTTGTAAAAAAATTACCTTAAAATGAAGGAAAAAATGATTTTTCTACTTACCTCACTGACGGTCATGCATGTATATATACGACATTTGATCTCCAGTTTTTCCAGCAATACACAACATTTTTAAGTTTATAAATAAAATTGAAAATAAAATATTTTTTAAATATTTTTATTAGGATGATAGTTTACAACCTATCTAAAAATAAATAAATAAAAAGTAAAAAAAAAAAAAAAAATTATGTATTTGAATAGAAATATAATTTAAAAATTGTTGCAGGGAAAACAACTATAGAATTTCGCCCATTCCCATTACCGTCAGTGGGTTGAGATAAGCCATTCGATTGGCATTAACAATCAGAACAAGTTATTTTTTTTAATGAAAATGTAAAAGAACTTCAGAAAGCTTAAAAAATCCTGTTTAAAATTACGAAAAAACTAATTTCATAAAATACAATTTGAATAAGTGAAAAGTACTGAAGACAGCTTTTAATTCATTAAAAAATATGTACCAAGTTAAAAAATACATGTCAATTTTTATTTACAGGCTTTTGAGGTTAAAAATCAAATTATAGTTATTTAAAATGAACTAGGTAGGACATACCTATGTTGTCTACGAATAGGAACAATGCTCGATAGGTCCATAGAGTTTTTTATTTTCTTCACAGCAACAAGCGTGTCATCTGTAAAAATAAGAATTCATTAGTAGTGAACAAATTTGCAGAATTAAATATCATGGATAGTTTATTTTATTCAAAAAATAATCATCACAATATATTCAATGTTGCTAATACCAGGGCTCCCACTCACTCAGAAAGATTTGGAGCAGGTAAAATCAAGTTTTGGAGCAGGAAAAATGCCTTCTGGAGCAGGTAAAAACAAGTTTAGTAGCAGGAAAAAAGCTCATTGTAGCATGTAAAAGCAACTTTTGTAGCACAAAAAAAACTTTAAAGCAGAAATACTCGAGACGAATGTCACCAAATCAGCATCACAAATCTCGGCAATAGCTGCTATTACATTACCATAGACAAAAACGAATATAACACCAATGTAAATGATAGCACCCACCATACCATTGCAATCTCGGTAATATCGGTGCAAAATCTCAGTAATATCATATTTTTTTTGTCACTCAACAGTGTCGCAAATATTGGAAATATCTGCTATTACATTACCATAGGCCTTGGCGAAAACGACTATAACACCAAAGTAAATATCGGAGATACCCACCATACCATCGCAATCTTGGTAATATTTGTTCAAAATCCCAGTAATATCGTATTTTTTTTAAGTCACCAAACAGCGTCGCAAATCTCAGTAATAGCTATTATTACATTACCATAGATCTTGGTGAAAACGAATATAACACCAACGTAAATATTGGGGATAGCACCCACCATACCATCGCAATCTCGGTAATATCGGCTTAAAATCCCAGTAATACTGTATTTTTTAAGTCAACCAGGGATGAGTTTGGCAAAAAATCCAAAAGCTGAAAACAAAAATCCAAAAATTTTATGCGTATAACACATTTAAGCTATACTTAAAAAAAATGTAGTTTTCTATGTGCATTTATAACACTGCACTGTCTGTCCATGAGCGAAAATGGTTCAAAATAGCAGCACCTAGACTTAGGGATACACTTTGCGCTGTCATCAGGCATGGTATAGCTTCAAAGCAAAAAAATTAAAAATTCACGTGAGAGCGATGAAAACAGGCAAATAACTTCAAATTTCTAAATACAATTTTTAAAAAAATTTAAACTATATATAAGTTTGTTCAATAAAATAAAAGCAGATTATTTTTCTGGCGCAAATATGGTTAAAATAAAGCATTTGGAGCAGATTTTTGTATTTGGCGTAGGTCTGAGACCCCTGTAATACCAAACATTTTAATATTGGAAAGTTGCATATTTTTGATAATGACATACAGTCTGATTCCATATACATTTAATTCAAACTGAAGAATTTTCAGTTATATCCCTTTTCTCACAAGTTTGTGATATATCAATACATAGAAAATTATCTTGGAACTATATTTCTAATGTTTAGGTGAAAAGAAAAAATAACTAACATATACAATTTTAGTGGAACTCTTAAGAATAAGTATTAAACGAGTAAATATTAAGATTAAAGGGGGAAAAAAACCTGCTTGCAAGCATGCAAAATTCATATAAATAAACAAACCATTCATCTGTTCTTTAAAAGCTATGAACACCAATTCAAAAAACATCTTTAATTCTTCAGCCCTGCATCCAGCTAAGAAACGAAGGACAAGGGAACGACGTGCATTGGCGAGATTCTTGCCACTTGTATTACCTCCAGTTTTATAAAGCATTTTACCATATAAAATCCTAGAAGCAATATACATGTTAGAATCCATCAATATAAATTTTATAAAATATTATTAGATGGAAATATTTATTTTATAATCCATTTATTGATAAAGGTTTTTTGGTTAAGTTTACAGTTATACTATGTTTACTAAAACTTATTTTAACTCTATTACTAAAACTATGTTTAAAGTATCAAATTAAAGGAGCAATCGTGTAAAAGAGACCGATGGGCACCAGTTTTAAAGTAGCATAATGAAAACTTCCTGTATCAGTGTATAAGAAATTAGTATTTAACATGAACTCAAAACAAAACAAATAAAGAAATTAAACGTTACATTTGTGAATTTATGACAAATTTGGCCTGGTCCAGTTTAAAATTATTTTTATTTTAGCCATTTTTAGACTGTCTACAATTTACAAAAATAAAATGCTCTATAAAAGAATTCAACATTAAGTATTTATAACTCCCAATTAATTTCAATTAAAGTAACTTACTTAATTATTAATGCATCAAAAATATGCCAGTAAATATTTTATCACGGTTTAAAAAAACACACCTCTTTGTGCCAAATGCAAAGCATGTTTATTCTTAATAAAATAAAGTGAGAAGTTAATTCAATAGTGTGAGAGGGAATACAGATGGGTTTGGGTAAAATGATCAATATAATTGAAAAGATAATTTTTTTTAAAATTTTAATATTAGTAAGTAGAATTTAAACATAGAATTACCGCATTAAAATAGCTAAAGCCCCCATTCTGTGTTCTTCTTGAATAACTTGATTTTCAGTGTCTAAACTGAACAGCACAACTTCAGTCTTGAAGGTTTTGTTATCCAGAATTCGATAAAAGTTATCCCTAAAATTTAAAGAGACTGTAATTTGACATAACAAAAATTGTGAATTTTACACATACATAAAATTAAAAACATACAGAGAAGATAATCATTATTTTACACTATTATCTTAAATACAAGAAAAATAAATCAATAACATTATATTGTAATAAACTTTTATAATTGACAAAAATTAATCTGTAAAAGTGTTTTAAATGATTGGGATAATTAAACAAATATATTTTTTATTATTGAAAATGACAATTCATAACTAATTAAACTAATAATGTAAAGTAAAAGTATTATATTTGTAATCTTAGTTTTATTTAATTTACTAAAGAGTAAATGCTAGCTTAAGGAAATAGTTTAAAAATATATCCAGAGCTTGTATTTTTTATTTTAAGTTTAAAAGCAAGAAACAGTTGTAACAGAGTTCTTATATTTTTGTAAATAGACAGGTGTAAATTTCAAATTTAATAATGGGAAATATAATAGTTTTTAAAAATAATCACCACGTTCTAGTTCTTTTTGACTACAAAAACACAGGTATTTAAATTTTTAAGAATCTAAGTTTGCTGAGGAAACAACAATATTCTCATGTAGGCTAAGTAATTATTTGAGCCTAAGAAAGTAGAAAAAGAAATATGAAGTGAAATAAAAACATAAATGTTTAATTTTTGAGGGGAAAAATAAGTGAAAAAAATTTATGTTCAAGTTCAACGTGAGTTTTGTTGTGACTTAGCCATTATATGCATTCTGGATACAGAATATACATTTATCAGTCATATATGGTGGGGTTGTGGGGCCAAGCTAGTTATTTTTAGGAGGGTTCAGAGTACAGACAGGGGTTGCAAAGAAGTTAATTTCCATTTTAAATGTTAATAAATTACCATATAGTGGGTTTAACTTCCACTGAAACTCAATTAATTGGATGGATCTTAATTTTTGATTAATATTAACGATTTAGAATCTATATTATGCGAAAAGCAGTTTTTCCCCATGAATTTTAGTATTTTTCTTTTTTATATCGAAGTAAACAATTTTAATTAAAATACACTATTGCATAAAAATTATTGTGAAATTTCTATAAAAATGTGTAAAATGCAAACTGAGAGAAAATTTAAAGAATGAATCCTGATGCCTCCAGCCAGATGGCAAAAAGTCAAGAATAAAAGAATTAAATACCACATTTAAAAATACCACAATAGGAAGCTAAACTTAGTGGTACCTTCAAGTTCAGTATACAACTTAAAGATAGCAGTAAGTTTAAATTTTAAATTTGGTATTTGAAAATCTTGCATTTAATTATTTACCTTTTTAAATCTTAATTCTTTTAATAAGCTAATTGAACAACTAAACAAGACATCCAAAAATCGATACATCACAGTGGAAATTTGTCTAAGTTGGGAGTGTAATATTTAGGTATATTTTTTACTTTAATTCATGGAACAAAATTTTCTGACCATTATAAGCAAATATGGAAAGAAAATACAACAAAAAAAAAATACTAGTTCAACTTACTTGTAAGGAGTTAAATATTTGTAATTAAAAGTCAAAATGCAATCAAAAGCCAGCTTTTGAATTAGAGGGTCATGATAACTGAGGAGCTGTAATTAAAACAGGAAATCATTATATAAATATTAGAATACCTCACAGATTTTCAATATATAAAATTATTCTAGATATTATACAAATCAGTGGCCAAAGAAATATTCTGTAAGGACTCTTTTCTTATCTTCATATTGTTAAGTATTAAGAGTTTATATATTTGAGAGGAATTAAAAAAAAAAAAAAAAAAAAAAAGCAGAAACAAACCTGATTATACAGCTGTTGCAACTCGTTTGCTTTTAAACCGCCTTTTGGATTTTTGAACTTGGCAAATACTGATAAATAGCTACACAAAGTTCTGTAAAAATCACAAGATAAAATTAATAATCCAAATATCTTAAGACATTAAAAATTAACAATTTTACCAATGGAAACAATTAAAAACTAGTTAAATCCAATTTTGAAAACTTTGTCAAAAGTAAAATATAAAGAATTTTTGAAATCAACTATTTTAGACATACTTTGCAACATGAAACCGTCTAGCTGCAAACTTTTTCTTTTTACTTTTCTTAAACATTGAATGATCAAGGTCTTCCTCTTCAATATCCTCATCTAAATCTTCTTCACTTTCTTCATTATCAAGTTCTGAATCTTCATCTTCTTTGTCTACATTGCTTTCTATTGTAGCATCCAAAACATCAACGTCCATTTCATCAGTGACTTCAGAAATATCTAGTTTACTGTTAAAAAATATGTAAGGTAAAATCATTTTAGGAAATAATGCATAAGAATTAAAATGAGAATAGGATGAAATGATAAAGATTAACAAAGCAAAAAAGAATATTACAAAATTCTACTAATTTTTTTATTGGATACA
Organism: Linyphia triangularis; assembly: GCA_963978545.1. Lineage (NCBI taxonomy): Eukaryota > Metazoa > Arthropoda > Arachnida > Araneae > Linyphiidae > Linyphia > Linyphia triangularis. The sequence continues at coordinate 38,858,780 of OZ021729.1, forward strand.
AATTCTGGATAAGAATATTATTTAATAAAATTATCCAGTGCTTTAATAAATATTTATTGACCCTGAGTATTAAATACATAATTTTTTTTCTAATACTTCCTATTTAAGGATTTTAATGACTGACCTTTTCTTTACTGTTGCATGGGATTTTATTTTACATTTCCTTTTTAAATTTCTACTCTTATTCATATCTTCTTGACTGTCTTCATGTTCATCTTCAATATCTAATTGGGAATCACTATGTTCTTGATCCTTATTGACAGCTTCTGTCGAAGCCATTAATGTGTCAGCTTTCACGACTTCATTCCTAAAATGAAAAATGATGGTCAAATGTGAATACTCACAAACTGAATGTTCTATAATTAAAAGCTGAGCATACATAAACATGTAAATGGAGTTATTTTGACAGTTACTATTCTATTTTCAGCAGTTCAGGAACAAGGTTTTTTTTTAGCTAAACCTTTTTGACCCTGATGCTATTTGAATACATGTTCTCTTATCAGTGATTATTTAAAAATAAAATAATCTTTATAAAGATAGCCAATACTTTTTTCTCAATAAGTTTTCAAAATTTTCTGATTGGCAAAATTAATGAAATGTTTTAAATCTAATTTTTTTTAATAGCAGTTCAATTTATTTTCATTTATGAACATTTGGAGAAAGGTAATAAACAGCTTATCTTTTAGATTGTAGCTAGATTTACAATTAGATTAAAAAATATAACTTTATATTTCTTTGAATCTTAAATAAGAGTAACTAATATAATTTTCCTTGAAACTAATCATTATTATCTACTTCTCTAATCATTCTTCAAATTTGTTAAGTTTTTGAATCTTGTAAATAAGAAGGATGGAAGGGGGTAAGGGGGAAGAGAGGGCTTGGATACTTTGACAGTTAATTTATATGTTCTATTAAAGGAAACATGATATACAAAATATATTTTTAGTCCTCTCATCAGTAACTTTTACTTGATATCAAACAAAATGTTAGCAGATTAAGCAGAATAAAGAAAGAAAGAAAAAAAAAAAAAAAAAACTTTCTAAAACAATAGCTAAATAGGCATAAAAAATAATTTTTCTGACTGTGTTTGAATATCTATGAAATAGTGGAGTGTAAAATTTTATTTACATCAACCATTTAGTTTCTGCTTTATTCAATTTTTAGAATGGATACACAGATATTGAAAAGTGTTCCGTTTTTAGCTTTGGGATATGGAACACTAACAAAAATGATTTTTTTAGAGGGTTCAACATATTTGTCATCAAAGTCAGTATTTCCGAATGCCATAGAGATACTGCATTTCTTCTAGCAATTCACACAAATACATTTTTAATTTTGAGAAAATCATTTAGTTTTGAAAAGAATATGTAAGATTATATGTGAATTTCACATTAAACACTAATGACTTCTTTAAAAATGTTATAAAATTAAAAATAATATCTTCTAAACAAGGCAAATACTTATGGAGGTTAAAGCTTTTTGAGAGCAATTAAAAGTTTATTTAACAGATTTTTTTTAACTATCCTTGTCAATCTGATAGACCCCATCGTGCTTTGTTAAATAACAGTAGAAGATCTTTGGATATGAGGCCAATTTGGGTACATTCATTAGCAGATTAAATTATCAAAAAATCAGTTATAATCAAAACAATACAGGCTTAACCAGCTACAGTATTACTGAATAAAAGTTTAAACTTAAGGCAAGTTATTATTTTGGATTTAGACTAAATAACATAAAAAGGAAAGTCACTGTATTTTAAGCATATTGAAATCTTAAAATACTAAGCATATAAATAAAATTAAAGTTTAACCCACATCATAAACTGGAACAGCAATGGCACAACTGTCTTATTTTTTGCCTCCACTACATCTGGAAAAAGTTCCATGCCTTTCCATAACAGTAAACGATGGTTTATCACATCTGGAGTTTCACTGGGCTCGCAAAACTCTTTCAAGTTCTGGTAGTATGCTCCAATACTTTCAATCTTCCATTTAGACATTGAAAAAGTATCCTCACCAGAATGGGTTTTTTCTAAAAGAGAAAATATGCATATAAATATAATAACAGAAGATTTAAATATATCATCCCTCATTGAAACCATGATATCAAAATGTTATTGGCAAACTCATAAAGATTTATTGCTCTCACCCTAAGTGAAACCAAGCAAAGAGTTACAATTCTTCAGAGTCATCTTTTACAGCTAATGGAAATAAGAAACGGCATTAAGCAGAAAGACAAACTGGCGTGTCTTTTTTTATAAGCCTGAGATAACTATTACAGATTTGAAGAATAATAAAATAGGAATCACCTTTTATAAATGTATGAAAATGTTTGTAATTGTAGACAACACCAACATTACAAAATGCATATCGATCTGGAACAGACTTTTTTTTTTTTAAATAAAGGGGCAAGTAAAATGCACTGAATATCAACCAGAATAAAACTAAGTACATACAGCGCACCAAGTTACCAGACTCTGTTTTTCACTTGAAAATTCATACTTATAAATTAGAACTTTACTTATGTATGCCTCAAAGCTACCAAAACCCCCCCAATATATCAGAAATAGAGAAGAAAAATATTGCTGCCAACCAATGTTTCTATGTAATCAATCTATTAGACTTGTCCAACATATTCATCTGCAACTTGGGACCATGGGGTAAAAAATTGGAAAAGGATCTAAAGGATTTTAAGACACAGATGCTGAAAGCAGTTTGCAGTAGAGAAAATTGGCAATGCTTGGTACAGATTAACAAATTTAGAAATATCCTGATTTGTATTTCTATGCAACAATTATAGGGAAACTGCCATTATAATTTTTTTCAATACTCAAGGAATGAAACGGATAAATTATGTCTCTAGAATGAACACGAAAACACCCAAAAATATTTCTGACTCGCCTATAGAAACTAGAGCAAGGGGTCGATTCATTTTCGGATGAGTCAACTCGATGGAAGAATATTTTGCTGCATTGAATGTAAAGAACTGAAGAACAATGGGCAACAAAAGATAATAATGGAGGAGAGTTCTTAAGAAGTTAAAGACATATTGGTTTTCAAGGTTCTGGTTATCTTACTACAAAGTATTTTGTTCTCCTAACCAAATCTATACTAAGAGATACCCTTACCTGACAATAAAGAATATGCTGTAGGACGGATCTTTCCATAGAAAAATAGTTACAGGAATATTGTAAATTTTAAAGAAATAAATGGTCTTGCAAAAACTTTTGACTAAATGTTAGTTCACATTTTACTTTACTGACCATGATAGTTATAAGAGTTTTAACAAATCATAGCATTTGACTGTTTCTTTTTTGACAACATTCAGTTAGCAATTTCAATTAGTGCATGAATATTATTGCTGCTGCTTTAGTTTGATTCCCTTTTAGATTCTACAATCTCTCTTCAAACAGATACATTGATCAATCTGTAAATTACATTTTATAATGGCTTTAAATAGAAATTAGATTATGAGCTTAAAACTCGCTAAAGGCACATGTCTGAATAAGAGTACAAAGACATTTGTTTTGAATGCCTTTCAAAAGAAAACAGTAAGATAGAATACAGTGTATTATTATTCTCTGAAAAGAAGCAGCCTTGAAAGACACAACTGTTGACTTGATTGGTGAAGAAAAACAATTCAACAAAACAAAGTACATTTTGTTATAATTTTGACTAAATAACTCACAGATTTAAAACTAAAATAAACTAAAGGAGACAGAAAAAGAATTCTTGACTTTAGAAAAAATCTCTTTATACAAAATTGCAAGATTCACCCTGTCTAACAAATTATTTTATTTTTGCATGAAGCACTTTAAAGTGAACTTTAATTTATAGCTGAACTAAGTTTCGATAGTCAACAATTTTGAAACATTACTTTCTTGAACCTAAAACTCTAACAATGCATAATCAAATGCAGAAATTCAATTCTGTAAAAATCCATACACTTTTGTTCATTCTCACAAAGAATAAATTCCTCGTCATATATTAGTTTCTTAATTCTGTATGATATTCATACTATAATAGCGTCAAATATGCCAATACAGTCTGGCACTTTTCTCACACTTGTAATGATGCCGCATAAAAATGGATTCAGCTGCAGTCAATCGTAGTGTAGGTATTGAAATCGGATTACATTTCTCTAAAGCATATTCTCTATTGTAATGTAAGATTGTCATCAAATACAATAGATATTAACACTTACCACATAATTCAATAACATTGCTAAGATGGGGAGCAAATATTTCCCAGAATAGCTTAGTTGTTCCATGAGCAAAAGTCTCTAAAATTTCCAGAGCAGGCTCCCACAACAATTTGAAATTCACATAAAGCATTCCAAGAAGATAGTAAATGGAAGCCTGAAAATATTTAAAAAATTATACTTCTAAAACAATGATTATAAAAAAATCACAACAAGACAAGAGGCTTCAGGTAAAAATTATATAATATCAGGTTAATTAATTTCAAATGTGCTTGTTGGTAGGAAACAAAATTTTATTTATGGTTATAAGCCAAATAAATTTCAATTTAACTGAAAAGTATCTTAAAAATTATGAAAATTAATTTCAAATTACCTTAAATTTAGTCATTCATCAATATAATAAAAAAAATGAGTTATTAAGACCATTTGTCTTTAAACCATTAACAGAAGATTTTAACTCTTAAATGTATGAATTTTTATTTTTAATAAATTTTTTTGAGATCAACCAGGAAATGGGTGCAGCTAATTGGAAAAATACTTTAGGATTAGTGAACTTATGTAGAACCGATTTTGCAAGTTGATGTAGTTTTACATAAAAAAAAAAAACCCTACATTTTTCGTGCATAAATTTATCAGTATATACGAAAATATAAATATTATTCGTTACTCTTACCTTGTTTCTATCCAAATTTTTTTTTCTGGTATGTTTTTATTACTTTTTATATAAATATTCGTAATTTGTAACACCCACCGAAACGAAATTGCACTTAGATAGTGCACCAACAATGAAAACTGTCAAAGATTCTAGTTGCGTTCGGAAACGATAAAATAGTTTTGCTAAAATAAAAAAAATAAAAAAAACACTAGGCAAAGGTTGCTACATAAAGAGATATGAGGTTTTAAATATACGATGCAGATTTACATCGCTATGCATTTAAGGCTTAATAAATAGGTTCAGCTTTAAGTCTTCACGTTAGAGGTCTTTCCAACACAAATAGTTAAGAGCACTATAGGAATAGAAAGTTTTTAGTTTTTCCTGCAAAATCACTCAAAGTGGACATAACGAAAGTATGACATATATGGCTGTCCAATTTTGAATGTGCCTTATTTTATTGCATGAAAAATTGTATTTTTGAATTTTCAAAAAATTTAATTTCTAGAAAAAGTACTAATCCGACTCAATGAATCATTAAGCAGGTTAGGAACACCTCATTGTAAATTAAAAACTGAACAAATACGTAATAAACTACACAGGAGAAAAAATAGTTTCCTTCTTAAGACTAAGGAGTAGTGACAAACATTTAACATTTTTAGTAAAATCCTAGGCTTCAAAAATACACTGATATTGAAAGGATCAAAACTTTTTAGAAAAATAATTGAAATGTTAATACCCACAAATTATTTTTAAAAGACGAGAATTTATTTTCGCTTTGAAGTTCGAGAAAGCTGAGTATTTTGATTTTATATAACCATGTCCCTGAGCTAAGTCTTTCAAGTATACCAAATTAAAAGGTTACATGGTTAGAAGATTATCTTACCTTTTTCAAGATTTCTTCATAAGCGAGTGGCATGTTTTTTTCTATGAAATGGTATTCAAGCTTTCTAATCCATTTCAACTTTTCTCGATAACTTTGCACATCAAGAGGAATGCTCTCAGCTTCAAAACAGATAGCAAATACAGACTTAGCCTAAAAAAAGCAATATTGCAGAAGTTAAAAAGGCAAATTTTAGTATGCCAATTTTTAAAAAGATTAAATAATCACCTTTGATAACTAGGTGCTATAAAAACATTATTTTGAAAGAACTAACCTCCCCTGTAGATTGGTGTATTTGTAGATCAAAATTCTTTAGTATTCTCAAGGTAAATATTCTGACCTTTTTAATAAAGAAAAGAATATACATTAAATAAATAATAATAATAAACAGTTTACTGGGATCATATAGAATTACATGAATGCAAATTAAGTTTCAGATTTTCTTCACTGGAAGAAAATAGTAAGAGGGATATAATTTATAAAATTTATTGTAAATTAAAAATTGTTAATACAGTCAAACCCTCGATGGGGCCACCAACATTTTTTACGTTAATCGTCTAAAAACTTTTTCAACTAATTAATGCAGATTTAAACTACTAGGCTATATGTGTATCCAATACTGGCGTTCACAGCTTCATTTTTGCCAGTTCGCAATCTTTTCCTTGCATGTTCAAACTGAATTGCAGTATAAGTTGCTTCAATCTTTTCTCGATTTTTAAAAATCGTTGATAGAATGCTGTTAGAGATTCCATAATTAGTACCAATTTTTTTTTTATCTTCAATTTCATTTGAAATATTTCTGCTTCAGTTCCCTGACTCATATTGACAAGATTCAATGAGTAAATGTGACTGAGTTTAGTTTTAAAACCTACAGTTGAATACAGAAGGGAATTCAGTCAGGAGGGTTGATCTGAAAATCGAAATTTTCAAGTAGTAGCCATTGGCCTGTAGGCACTTTTAGTTTAGTAGCCACTTAATCCCAGACATTATCTTTTTGAAAAGTTTCGCAGCCAGGGAAGGGGAGGTTGGGATTTTACTTTTTATCTGAATGCATGCAGTAGCACATTCAGATTATAATTTTTTTTTTAGGAGGATGTTTCAATACCTTATTTGATTTATATTAAATATTTAAATACACTTTAAGTTAATTGTGTTTAGTAAAATGTCAATGAAAGTACACAAAAAATCATGTACAGGATCTAGGCTTTTTCGCTTATGAAAGACTATAGATTTGTTGCCTAATGCACATCTGTAACATAGCACATTAAAGGGTTAATAAAAACGAAAAAATTTGACGGATTTAATTTGAAATATTAAGGAATTTAGGGTTCTAATATATTCTGTTGACAAAAAATGCAAGGTAAGAAGAAAAATAATCATATCTGTACAGGATGCAGTCAGATTGAAGTTTGAAGATTTTTTAATCAATAAGGCACCAGGGGCAGCACTTTCAAGTTATAGGATAACTAAAACTCTAAAAGAAATAATACGTAAATAATTGTTTCAGGCTTGTTTCAAACCTGTACTCTACGCACTGATATTACGGCATCCACTTCATGTGATGCGAGTCGAGATAGATGTCTGCACCCGCATGTGAAATGCCAGGGAAACTCAAAAATTTCAAAATTCCCTGATTAAAGAGTAATTTTATGAAATTCCCCGACTTTCTCTGAATTCCCAGTCCTGTCAACTTATGAATCCATATCGTGGATAAATAGATTTTAATGGTGTCTACGCATGTGATTACAAAATTTCCAAAAAAGGAAGGGAGGTTTTGATTGTTTTAGAAATTTCAGTACACTCGGTAGCAATTGAAAAAAACCATACAGGAGGGGGGAAGAAACAAAAGGTGTCCAGTTGATTAGTTCATTTAATTGCCTTATTACACCATTAAATCAACCTGTGGCGAGTAGATATTTTCAGGTCTACAGTAGGGGCACGTGACGTTACAAAATCAGTTTATGGAGGGATACTATACCATCTAAACTTGCTTCGAAATCCGTTATTTCACAACGATTTCTTTGAAATTTGATCACTTGTGCATTTTCCCTATTTCATAGGGTTTTCGTAACACCTCTAAATATCGCTTAAAAAAATAAAGGTTTCATTTGAAAGAAAAAAAAAATTAAAGAGCAATTTTTTTTTTATCCTAACAGGGGTCAAAGTGACAAAATAAGAATATATAGGATTTAAAAAAAATAAATATATAGGACAATATAAAACATCAAATAACAGCACACAGTTACCACTGAACTTAAGAATTAACTCGTTACATATTTATATACTCGTTATATTTAATTTAGGAGAATAGAAAACACACCTTTAAAAAAAGAAATTGCCTGATCCTGAATATATCATCCGTTATTGCCTCAATATTCCATCCTTAAATCAAGTTTTATTAATTACATTATATGCAATCTTGAGTCTTTTGCTTCCAGCATTTATAACTGCTTGAACTGTTCCAATTTCTTTAAGTATTTTCTTTTTATCCCTGTTTGCAGTCTTCAGTGTCGGTTGGATTGGTGGCGAAAAGCGGGAGATTTAGTGCCGAATGTGGCGAACCGGGGACTTGGTTTTCCGGAAACACTAGAGACCGTTTGGATTTGACAACACAACGTATTGACGTCATTTTCAATTTTGGAGACTTTTATGAAAAAATCGTGGCTAATATTCCGAACACGGTACGGATTCTGCGCCAAGGTGATTTTTGCCAAAAAAATGGCAGCCCAGCCCAATTTTTTTTATGAGCAAGAGAACTGCCTATGGTTGCCATAATTTAGCGCTGTTTGATGTAAACTATTCGTGGCGCAGAATCCGTACTGGATTCAGAATTAAAAAATCGCCATCCGATATCATACAGTAAATCTTACCCTTTTGTTTCCTTCATCAATTATTGACTGAGCACTAGAAATGTTCTTTAGTAGTCCTGCAAGTTAATCACAAGTTGCTTTTATCCGTTTTTTCCGAGGCAGAGTTTTGTTGCTGCATCTCTCTCTGTATTATGACCAATTAATTTATTACGTTGGAGGAGAAAACAGATCAGAAATTCAAGACCGCATGCTATGGAAAAGTTCACGTTTACATTTTACAATAGAGTTGAGTTGTAGGTTATGCAGCACGTGACGTCACAAGAGATAAAACTCTGCCGTTACAAATATGAGTTTTGTCAGGTCTTTTTCACCTACGATTGCGCCAAAGAATCCGAAATATAAAAAATGGCAACAAACGGCGCCGAATTCGAAGAAAATATAGATCGAATCAATATAGAAATATAGGACATTTTTGCCGATTTAAAAAAAAATATAGGATTTATAGGACGTCTGCGATTTCTGTCCTAAGCAAGATTAATGCGATTTCACATTAAACAAATAATTTAATGTTAAGATTAAGCATCATTGTATGGAAAATTGCATACATTTCATGTTAAACCGAATTTTGTGTTAAGTGATTTTGCATTAACATTGTTTGATTGTATGTTAAATATAACATTATAATACTTACCAAATGGAATGGTGATGCTAGATTTGGAATAACTACTGAAAGCAAATCAGGCAAATCTTCAATAATCTCAGTGGCTAAACTACTCATATAATAATCCACCATTCGGAGAATACTAATACTCGCTGGAAATTTCCTAAAAAATGAAGGATATTTTATTTGGATTCAAAAGAAGATACTTAACTAAAACAAACATTTATTTGTGATTAAAAGTGAATTTGTTAAACAAGTTAATAAACTTAAATTATTATAAGGTAAAACAAATAGGTATGGAAATCTACATTGAAATGTTGGCCCCTCTCTTAAAAAGCATATGGCTCCTCTCTTTTAAGAAAATAATCCAAAAAAATATTGATTTGCATTCCAAAATTTATTATTTTTTATAAATAATATACTTTAAAGCAAAATGTAATTGGTACAAATATAATCACAAGGCTGACACAAAGAGAGAATATTCATAGTTTTACTGGTAACAGCATTCAATATTCCTTTATAAAAAACAAACTATAATTTTTTGGTAAGAAAAAAAGAGCATAATATTCATAGTAAAGAATACTAAATACAAAGATATGTATACTTACTTCAATAAATCAGTAAAAAAATTTAAACTGAAAGAAGTGTTGGTTCTTTTTGCATCCAAAATTAGCATTGCAAAATATGCTTGACAAAGCACAAAACCAAATTCTTCAACATCCTGGTTCAACAAAGAAACTGAGGAAAGCAACATATTTTGAATTTTGCCAGCTAATCCTAGTAGTACATTACATGCTTTCTCGATAAACGATGAATTTGACCTATAACATCCAATAACACAGATTTATGAAAGAAAGAAATTACAGCAATAATATCTTAATGTTATATAAAAAGGATTTTTTAATATCTATAGTGTAATGAATATAATACCTGACATGTGGTAAGCATATGAGTGCAGACCAAACTTTTGAAAGACTTTCTTTAGTAATTTCATCCATTTGAAGAATTTGTACAAGGAAATTCTCCAGAATTTCATGAGAAACAGATGTTTTTGAAGATGGGCTATAGGAAGAAATTGAATATATTAAGCTAGCAAAATAATTTATTTAAAAATATTATTTAAAGCTCAGTAAGCTTTTATATTTTTTTTGGTAGCATGATATTGTATAAAATAAGAACATTAAAATAAAATGCCAAACAATACCTTGCTCAAAATTACATTGATGACTGGTAAATTTCTTAAGAAACACTTACACTTTTGAAGGGATGTACAAATATAACTTGGAGAATGATTTTATATCTTCTCCACTAGCAATAACGGGTTTCAATGAGGTCACAGTCTCAGAAAGTATTTCCAAAGCTTTATCTTTCCTAGAGTCACTTTCGTCTTTAAGCATTGTCAAGCATGTGCAGAAAAATACAGGTAAAACATCCTGAAACAGTTAAATACAGATTAAGTAAATCAAAAGTAAAAAGAATGTTTAACATTGAAATGAGAAAATGGCAATACCTTCTATGCTAGCACATAAAAAAAATTATCAATTTCATTTTTATAAAGCGAAGTCCAAGTGAGCATGTATGTGAGTGAAAGAAAAAAGTATAAGAAATTATTACCTTCTCAAACATCCCATAACAGAGCATGTTCTTAGTGAATAGAATTGATATGTCGTCTGAATGCGAGTAGATCTAAAGCAAAAGAATACATATTAATATTAAAAAGAATAAATTAGTTTATTATTTGCTATTAAAATTACTAATTTTATAGTTTTAAAAGGTGAAACATATATTAAAAATTAGAAAATGAAACTACGTTCCATTAAACTTATAATTTTTTTAAGTACTTTAACATGGTTCCCACTGAAATCAAAGAATGAAAATCAATGATTTTTAAGGACCTAAATAATATTTTTAAAGACTTTCAACTTTTCTTTTTACACATTCAGGGTTCCCACTCAAATCCCAGAATGAAAATCAATGAATTTTAAGCACCTAAATAATGTTTTTAAGGAAAGTTGAAAATTTGTTTTCAAGCATCATGTCTACATATAAATTTTTAATAAAGTATATTCTACCAAAAAAGTTACAAACTGGCACATGCATAATACAAATATGTCAGAAAATTTCAATAAGGTGCGGATAAGTGACAGGTGGGAATAGCAAGTCTGAGTTGTATTTTTATAAATTTTGCGGCTAGGCACACATCCACAAAAATTAAGGACTTTTAAGGACCACTAAGCATTTTCAAGGACTTTTAAGCACCTCTAAGCATTTTGAAGCACTTTCAAGGCCATGAAAACAAGTTCAAAAATATTAAGCACTTTTAATGACTTTCAATGACCATGGAAACCCTGGCATTGTGTTTTTAATGGGTAACTTTACAGCTGTTTCGCTCATAGCGCTAATATCAACATCTTTCGTGCCCAATTTGCATTTATGAACAGGTTTTGATGATGTTGCAATATATTTTTGATATGCACTGTGCTTTAGCTAAAGCACATTAAATGTACACCTTCCGGGCAAAGTATTTGCCTGGAAAAAGAAAATCAAATAACACTAGCTGGTAACAAACTCTTTTGATTTGCAAAAGATGAACACTTCTCTCGCTTTTACTAATACTTGTAGGGAATACTAATGCTTGCAGAATTCTACTTGTTGAATACTAATACTTATACTAGTACTAATGCATGTTTGTCTCGTAGAGTACAGTATGTTAATTAAAAATCCGTTCAACTTCCACTTCACTAATCAGTCAATACGAACCCAAACAACATACATAATATATCATAAAATTCTGGTGCAATGCGGATAAATGGCAGTCTGATGGGGATAAGATAGTCAGAGTTTAATTTTTAGAAATATTACAGTCAGGCAGACAATATCAGCAAAAATTAAGGACTTTTAAGGATATCTAAGCATTTTAAAGTACTTTTAAGGCCTGGATAACAAGTTAAAAAATATTAAGCACTTTCAATGTGTGTGTAAATGAAACTTTAAAGGATACCAGATAAGTTATGATAAGCATGGTAATGATTAGCTGCATTGGGGTTTAATGTTTTAGGTTAATGTTTAAAAATGTATGCATATTTTAATCTGTATGAATTACAAATATAAAAATAAATTGTTCAAGTATCTATTAATGGAATAGAACAGATTGAAAGTATATTTCACACATGTTAAAATAAAATACATTTTTGACATACCTGAGAGATGATAAAGTTTATTTTAACAATAGGAAGGTCGAGACATCTTGACAACAACACAGAAGATGTAATTTCAACAAGAGATTGCATACAATATTCTGGCAGGTTGTTTATGCTGCATAGTTTCACTAATATCTAAAATTAAAAACAGATTTATAATTTTGATAACTTCTGTCACAGTTACAAACTGCTCTATCCAAAACAAAACCTTAATGAATAAATGTTCAATCTTTGAAATTTTGTATACTCATGAGAGCAGCTCAAACTACAGATTTGCACTATTTAGTTTTGACTAGTTCCTGGGCAATTCAGAATAACATTACTTTTTCTCAGTACCCACAGAATTTCTTCCCTCCCCCACCTGTTATGCAATATTACAATTTCCTTCTTAAATATAATTACAATACATCATATGTTAAGTAACAAAAAAAAAAAAAAAAAAAAATGACTGAACTCTAGATTATATAGTTAGTAGTCTGTTTGAATAAGAGGCAATTGAAACTAACAGATACTTTTAAAACTCTTACATTAACTTCGATTTTGTGTGTTTATCAATGGGAGCAGAATCTGTGGAGGCTTAATTAACCCCCTTACCATTATCCAAACTTGGCAGCCGGAAAGCAGAAAGTGCATAAAACTGCGACGTACGTCGCATAACAATCAGAGTCCTTGCAGAACAATTTTAAGTTTGGAACAAATGCCTGCGAGTGAGAAGAAGAATTGGAACTTCTTCCTAATTTCATAAGTTTTATGAAAGATTTTCCTTTCATGAAACATTTAAAAGAAGAAACTACTGAATTGTATTTTGAATACACAGTTTTTAATAATTGGGTGTACAAATGTCTTGAGGAGTGTAAGAGTAATGAGTCTTTTTTCCAGCCAAAAGAGCTTTTAAAGCACGCCATAGAAGAACTGAAGACAGAGATTCCCAGATTCATCATATTTCTTGTTTTTATTTTTTTTGTGCCCATTTCAGAAGCAATTTGTGAATCTTGGGGATCCACAATTGATAAAATTGTTGCTAAGCGACCAAATGTTTTTGATAGAGACAATATTTCTGCTGGAACAACTGATGTTTTTTCAAATGGTGCTCCACCAGGACACAAATCTTTAAGAAAACATCTTAAAGCAGCCCTTATTTCTTTGCATGGACCAACTTACCACAAACATTTTATACATAGCGGTTCTGTATCAATGTCTAAATATTTAACTACCAAAGTCATTGATAAAGTTACAAATTTTGAATGTATGCCTTGGTTTGAAAAATAATTTTTTTCGTCATTATCATTTTGTAAAAAATGTGTAGTATTAATTTTATGTTTTTTTTTTTTTTTTATATCATACTGGAAATTTTGAAAAAATGTCTTCAGAACATTTATAACTGTCAAAAGTCCCGTTGCAGAACATTATATATTACTCTGCTTCTGGGCTTGGCAGATAGGTTCAATGTTGATGACAATGCATTCTATTAAATTTTGGACCGTTACTGCCACTTAAAGGTTGCTTTTACGGAATACTAATAAACAGGGACGAGTTTGGTAAAAAATCAAAAAGCTGAAAACAAAACTCCAAACGTTTTATGCGTAAAACACATTTTAAGCTATACTTAAAAAAAATTGTGCTTTTCCATGTGCGTTTATAACACTGCCCCTTTTCGGTATGTCCGTGAGACTATACCATGTTGAGAAACAGGCCGAATATAATTTAACCTAGTTTTCTAAATTTTTAAGCTACATTTTAAGTACTAAAATCTTTACATTTAAATTTTTATTCCTGCCGTTCAGCTTGTTCAATAAAATAAAAAGCAACAAACAATTTTACATACAATTGCAGTTAAAATAACAACTTTGAACATAGCTTCTTTACAAATTTTTTAATTGGGACTAATTTTCAGAATATTTTTATATCATTTTTATACAAAATGATATAAAAATTTTAGTATAGATTCATATGAAACGGCAAAATCGATCCTTAAACAGGCACTAATCACGGATATAGCGGCTATCGCATTTACGGAAGTCTAGACGAATGGCTACAAAACTGTGTTGAAAATCTCAGTAATAGCCCGTATTGTATTAGAGTAAACCTCGGCGAAAATGACCATCACTCTAACGAAAGCAACAGCGCTTGCAATACCGGCGAAAATCTAAATATCAGCCGAAATGAAAATCACAACAACGTGCGTATCGGCGAAAGAGTCCACGATATCTGCACAAGTTTCGGTAATATCGACATTTTCTTGGTAATACTAGTGCAAATTTCGGTAATATCGGATGTTATCTAAGTACGGCATTCCCTGAAAACAACTCTCACGCCAATTGAAATATCAAAGTTAGAACCTAATATACCGGAGCAACTCTCAACAATAACGCTAATGTATGGGCGTAACACTCGACGAAAATTACGATCACAAAATCTCGCGATATCGCAATTCATCACGGTAATATCAACATTCTTTCGGTAACATCGGTGGAAATCTCAGATATTACAACAGGGTAGCACTCAACGAAAATGCTCATCCATAAACGTAAATATCAGCGTTATCGCCGAAGATACCGGTCAATTCTCAGCAATAAAATTCCGTGGATGTCAGACTTGGAAGCAAGCGCATTATTAGTATACGTTAATCGCGTGAAATCGTAAGAAGGAATTTACATTTTGAGCAGAGAAAAAATGACACAAAAGGATCAAATTTCGGCGCAGTTGGAAAGGCACAAAATGTGAGTTTGAGCCCCAATCTGACTAAAAAATTGTATTTCAGTGGATTTTTGTACTTGGAGCAGGAATAAGGCAGGAATGTGATGCAACCTCTGAGCGATAGGTTTCCCGATCATTCGGAAGTGAAGCTGATTCGAGGCTCAGCCTTCCCGATCACCCGGAACTGGTACTCGTCTAACGGTTGGTTGTATTCAGATTATCTGGCACCGTCAGCAACACGAGGGCTACAATGCGCCGAAACTTTCGTCATTAGACAAGCCAACATACATTTACAAACACCCATGCCTACACGGGACTCGAACCCACAACCTCGCGGTCTAGAAGCTAGCACGCTAACCACTATACCGTTTGGTCGGCTTTCCGTGGGATAGAAAAAGCGGGAAAACACGGATTTTTTTCAGGAATTAGAAAAGCGGAACTTTCTTTGAAAAAGCGGAATTCTTTTTTTTCTAAAAAATTAAAAAAAGCGGAATTCCGCCACATGGCGGAAGAAACTCATCCCTGTAATAAACCAATTTGCTGTCATCCAGTCGCTTTCAAATAGCATTGAACCGATCATTGTTGAAACTCTTTCCTGTTGCCAAACTTTTTTAATAAATAAATAATAAAATTACTTTAATCCGAATAAATAATGATACTTGGATGTGAGAGCAGAAATTTACGTTCATTTTTAATAAATAAAATTTGAAACGTAGTTTGCCACACATTTTGTTGATTGAAACGTTTTTTACATCGGCGTTAATGAATATAAAAATTGACAATGCAGATAAAGAATTTTTTAAAAACTCTGTTTTTATGGGTTATATTTTCCATTTATTTCAAGCAGCAAATTCTAATTTTAAATTGTAAACAATTAAAAATTAAATTTTGGTAGCACTAACAATTTAAAGAGTTTTCAGTTAAAAACACTTAAAGAAAATGGATCCTTGCCCAAGTTTGATGTTGCATGAATTAGGCTTTAACTATAGAAGAATTAAATGCATATACCTCCATTAGTGTATCTTCAGATGTAATTAACTTGCCTCTTTTAAACTTAATCCAAAATGAAAGTAAATGAAGCACCCGGTCAAGGTGTTTGATTCGAGAATCCTCTGGAACTTCTGTGCTTTGCAAGTTGTTAATCAACTCACTAATGACATCCTGAAAGATAAAAAAAAAAAAAAAAAAAATTCAAATATAGGAAGAGAGTTTTATTAAAGAATTTACTTTAACACAAGTATTGTAATACTCAAGTGTATTGAATCTGAATTTATGATAGTATAATTCAAATTTTGATTTTATATACAGAAGCTTTAAAAAACTAAAAACTATTGTAAAATAGAAAATGTTTAGTAAATCTTCAGAAATAATTTTTTTCTCAGACTTGCCAAATGTTTGAAAAGAAATTACTCAAACTAGTTTTTAATTTTTCTCGAATTAATCGAATTTATGCTTATAACATGAGAAGGATGGTTAAATGCTTAATTCTTTAAAACTATAAAAATAACTTTAAGTACAACAAATCACTAATCTCTATTAAATAATATAGGTTATTTATCAGTACCAATACCTTTACAAAATTTACAATACAATAAAATAATGAAGTGTAAAAAAATATAAGTTCATTAATAAGAAACTTAAGCGTTAAGATTTTCAATTTGGGTGCCACATGATAATGAATACCTCAATATTAGTCTGGTGATACCATAAAGAATAGTAAACAATAATAATAATAATAAAAAATGCATTTTCAATTATGACACTGTTCTTATTTTTATCAGAAGAATCCATTTTCAATCCATTTACTTATTTATCCACTATTTTACTTATTTATTTTCAATTAAAATAACAAATTGATGATATTTATTTTTCATTATAAATGATTTTGGGCCCTAATTGGAAAACTAATCTATTGTTATTGTCTCAAACATTTTTTAGGTAAGTATCTGATTGAAATCAGACACAGCTGTGAAAATGTATTTCAAAGAGAGAAAATTACTTGATCAAATGTTAGAGACAAATTAATTTGCTTCTCTGTGTATTGACATTTTCACACACTAGGTAAAAATATACCAAAGGGGAAATCCAGAAATACTTACACAAAATATTTTTTGAACAATAAAACAATGTTTTTGTACAGTGTGATTAGTCATAGAAGTCAACATTTGTAGGAGAGATTGTTCAATAAGATCAGGAGATAGATCTTGATTTCCCATCATCTTAAGTAACATTTCAAAAACCTAGAAAGAAAGTAAATGAAATGAATGCATTTATGATTTATAGTGAAAACTTATACAAAAATTATTCAAATCGTTCATTGAAGATAGTTCTCAAACTAATTAAACCATGTACAGAAATTGAAATTTAATTACTTTTTCTATGCAGCTGTGAAACTGTTCTTTGACACCTTTTACCACTTCAAAACATAGCTGCCCAACTCCAAAAGTTTGCTGTAATAAAAATGTTAATTAATAAAATTTAATAAATAAAATCTCCTCAATAATATACCAGCATAACAAACTTTCATTTATATAAAAAATCTTAAAAATTGCTTTTATTACAATTAGTATAGCTAATTATATTTTAGACATAGTACTGATAAAAAAAAGTTGTCTTTTTAAATGGCTCCGTTCATGCAAAGTAACGAGTCACTTCTCACAAAACTAATAATCAAGTATGATTTTCTATTTACATCAATAACACAATCATTACAAGCAGTACATCACATAAGTATTGCATTTCACATAACTTTCTTGTATCTAAAATATTTTTTACTCATAATAAAAAAATTATCTTTGAATTTAACTGAATATGAAGTCAAATGGAAAAGTTTTAGTTTTCATTTATTAAAAAAAAAAAAAAAATTGCACCAGGTACAAAAAATAAGTAACTTTTTAAAATGGAATTTTTACTCGACTTTCATTTTAAAACATTTGTATTTATAATCGAACCATCAAATAATAATAGAACCAAATATAACTTTTTATGATCTGTTTTTACATTAAATAGAAATAATAAAGAAATAGAATGTTTTATATTGAAATTTAATTTTAATCGATTTACAGGCCAATTTTAGTTGTTAAATAGAGGATTTTTTTTTTCAATTAAAGAAAGAATAAATACAGCACAAACACTACCTCAGGGTTCTGTTGCAATTCTTTAAATATAAAAACAACTTTTCCTTCTTTAGCATTCACAGGAATAATCTTTGATGTAAAAATCTGTAAAACAGGAGATTATAAATATTTAAACAATGAAAAAGTATTATCCAAATGAAACAAAAACATTGCTTAAATCCAGAAAATCTTGCAAACATATATCAATAAGAAAAAAGTAAAACAGAGACTTGAAGAAAATTTCTTATTTTTTCAGCTTGTAGTGTTTTCATATAAAAGTATGCCGAATTAGGTTTGAGTAATTAGTATTTACCTTGTTATTGTAATCTGTTCAAATAAACACATTGCTTAAAAGTTTTAATAAAATACAGCAATACTAGGGGGCTTCACCCCCTGCTCGCCAACCCCCAAACGCCTCGCTGCGTGGTTAAAACATCTTGCTGCGCTCGAATAGGTTTGCCAGCCATAAAAAATGTAACCAAATTTTTATAAATTTAATGTAAGGCCTAATAGAGAAAACACCCAAATTGCAAGTTTCATAATAGAAAGTTAAATATACTATCCACCAACATACGTATTACGCCGAGAGTGATTGTTTCGTTCACGTCGCCCCGTTAAAGAACGATGTCCAACGCGAGGTATTTTCTGGATAGAAATACTTCAAAATAATAATTACTGTAATACAAAAATGCTTCAGAAAAACAGAAAAAATCAACTTTGAAACGAAGTTTAAAAAAAAGCTTTAAAATTAGCAATGGGTTTGTTGTTTACATACGTAAGGATGTTGCCATTCATATATTCAAAATCATTGAGGCTTTGTAGTAGCTTAATGATGGAAAATATTGAAATTTAACTAATTAATAAAATGTTAATAAATTATTTTGGGACGTTTTGGCAAATCTACAGCTTATTTCCTTTAAAATGACACCTTGATCATTGAAATTGGTTGAGCAGTTTAGGCGGACGGACTAACCCCAAAAAACGTATTGCCTATTAAATATATAGATACAGTGAAACATGTGTACAACGATATTTTATAACAATTAACCTGCATATAACGTTTCTTCATCTTGTTTGTTTGATTTAGTCCCAGCATAATCTGTATATAATAATATTGTTTTACGTCTCTTTAATATCGTTATAGACAGGTTTTACAGAATGAGTTTTATTGGCTTGGACAGGGTTCATACTCAATCTATGAAGGTAAAATTCAGGAGTTACTTAGGAGTTTTTAAGGAGTTGAGTACAGTAAATTCAGGAGTTAACGGGGAAAAAAAATTTACATGTTTAATAATATATTTTCCCTCTATGCGCCTGGTCGTCAAGAGTTGTGGTGTGCATTTTGGGACTGTTCAAAGGTTTTCCTTTGCGGCTGTAGTGACGAAGCGCATGCACAGTAGATTATGAAGTACGGTAAGAATTTCGAATGTCAGACGTTTAATTGAGTAAAAAAAACGCTACGTTTTAAGGTTTTACTAATCTTTTTATCCTTCGATGATAAATTTTAAGGAGATAAAAAGAAATATCAGGAGTAGAAACACAATTTTTAGGGGTTATAAGGGGCCTTATTAAAAAAAAAGCACATTTCAGAAGTTTTCAGGAATTTCAGGAGGAGTACGAACCCTGTTTGGACCTTTTATAAGTATGAATTATTAACCAAACAGTTTTGCACAAACGCTACTTGTTTATTGTATCAGAATTTGACAATTCGTTTAGTCATTCCAATGTTATTCCAGGTAACTTGCTTTCCAACTACAATCTTCATTTTTTTTTTTTTTTAAGTAGATAATATAAAACAGCATTTTTGGAATGATCAACATAAGGTAGATATCCCAAACTAACTTTTCAATAATCAATTCCTATGGGAAAGAAGATACATAGTTCTGAATAAAACTAGCATGAGTAGGGTGTTTTACACTTGGTTGAAGGTCATAGAACTTTATTTTTAAAATGATTAATTTTACAGAAACTTTTTTTTTTTCAAATTTTTTTTCTCCAAATGTCCCACGCTGTAAACTTTTGAAATTAATGGAGTAATTGGAAGATTTTTCAAGTATGATTGTCAAAGATTGTTAAGATCATGGAAGAAGATGCATGGATTTCAAACTAGTTTTAAAAACAAAAAACGTTATTTTCACCTCTATGATTTTGAAACTCATATTTATTTTTATATTGCTGTTTTACATTTCTTCTAATTAAATAAATGTTAATTCACTAACTAGTTTGCACTTTTGGATTGATAATCTTGAATTTATAAAAGACAAATAAAATGTTGAATATCATATATAAAATGTATTTTAGAGAAGTTACATTTCACAAAGAATGTTTAAATACTAGTTCTAAACAAAGGATAAAAAAACACCCCATTAAGATTGAAAAATTTAAATTGCAGTGGCAGTCAATTTTTCGTCATAAATTAATAAGTTTTATTCAAATGTAAATGCTTAGCTTATGCATTATATTTATTCCCTATTCCAATAATAGGCAATTTTTTTAAATCCACAAAATTGAAAATGTATGAAAATATATAATCTATCACTTTTTATATTAAAAACATATAAAATGTACATACATTAATTTTTATCTGACTTAAAATTTGAACATGAAAAGAATGACTTACCTTCCTCACTAGAAAAGCAAAACTCATGCAAGCAAATGTTCTTATGTATTCTTTGTTAGTGTCACTCAACAGTGAGGAAAACAATCTGAAATAAATGTTTGTCTTTAAAGCACTTAAAAAATAACTGTTTATGAATATAAATGATAAAATTAAATTTTAATGATCTGCAAATCTTTTATATTTTTAATAAAACAAAATTCTACTTCTTACAAGCCTATACACTGAAAAAATTTAGTAGAAGGATGATAGTTATAAGGAATTCAGGAGTAAAGAAACCCTTTAAAAACCTATACATAACACATCAAGTATTTTTTATGTAAAAAAAAAAAGAGTTATGCAGTTTAATTTCAGACAAATTTAATTAAACTTTTTTATGATAAACATGATTTACACATACAAAAAATATATAGGGTGTTACGATCAAAAATTTGTAAATAATTGTACACAATGTAAATGTTTGGTAAATTCTAATTCAATTTTAGTTCAGCAATCACTGTTAATTAATAAAAAAATGGTAAAGAGCATTAGAAATATAAATTTAAAGAGGCCACAGTCAGGTTTAAGTGAATATTTCTAGAATTTTGGAGAATGTTGCCAACCTATAAAAGGCGTGTGTGAGAAGTAATCAGGAACAGCTGTCTCACTGTTGTTGCTTTCGGACTAAGTTGCTGTGGATGCAGCTCTGGATTTTTTGAACCCAGGAAGCTTGTGTTTTTGCTGTTGTTTATAAAATTGTACAATTTTTTTAAATAATTTTTTTTTTCTTCAATCCAGTGTCATCATACCTCTGAGAAGAAAATTCGTAACAATATTCTGAAATTAATATTTTACCACTGGTCAATTTTTTTTTTGTTATATGTATGTGATTGAATTGTATTAATATTTTAAGAGAAAGCAATAAATGTTATTTTAGCCTAATAAGCTAAAATCCCATTGAAATTGCCCAAGCCTTATAAAAAGTTATGTATAGTATTTAATGTGCATGGGAGAAGAATTGACTCTTAAATTTAGGTTGTACTAAAAAAACTCACCAGATAATGCTAAAAAACATAACATTATAACCTTTTCTCTTCATTTAATGCTAAGCAATATACCAACTTTTTACTTCATGTCAAATCAATATAAACATTTCAAGTTTGAAAAATTAAAATGCAATAGAATATAAACATATATAAAATAAATAGATACTTTACCTATATACATTTTCAAAGTCTTTTAACATGTAGCTCCATAAAAATTTGAATAAATAGGCTAAGCAGATAAATAGCTTTTCTAAAAGATCAGTGTCTTTGGTTACTAAATGTGAAGTGATAGCAGAAAAAATTTCTGTAAAATGATCATTATAGAAGTCCATTCGTAGATCCCTTGCTAAGGCTACAGTTAACCTGGAACAAGAACAATTATGTGAATCTAATTATTAGTAAATAAAAAAAAGTTTTTCTTATACATTTTCTTAATAAAATGTAATACTTAGGAAATGCAACAAAACCCTTAATCAATGATCACTTTAAATAACATATACCGTTAAAAATTTCCATTTTATACATCATCCTTTAAAAAAAAAAAATTCTTTGTTTTTCTTTTGGAAGAACAAAATAACTTTTTTTTTCAATTTTGGATTTTAGAAAGGTGCTTATTTTCTTTTGTGGATAACAGGTTATCGCGTCTTTTTTTTCTTTGTACAAGAAGAGGTGTTGTGCAGTTTTAATTACATCATGGAAGGAATTTGCCTTTTTTGTTGGATGGTTCAATTTTTCAGTAGGTTGAAGTCAATACCAAACATAAGCAAAACCCTTGTTTGGTTGTCACCCATCATTATATAACTCCACAACTAGAACTTGTTCTGGCCCAGATTATGGCAATAGAATTCATATTTGTTTTCAAGTCACATTTAACATACAGTTATAGGCATACCTCTATTGTCATTAGCACAGTTTGTGAGGCTGCCATTTCAGGCAAAGATGTCTAAAAGAAAATGACCTTTTGCTTTTGAAAAGGCAGAGATCATTCATTGAAAAAGTCAGGGTAATTAGATTTAGTGTATAGCATCACTACAGCATGACGATTGAGCATATCATAGAACCATAACAGAAAATTAATAAAATGGAAAACCCTTTGAAATTGAGCCTGGCCTTATTATACTTTCCAAGTTGTCGCATGCACGAAAAAAAAAAAAAAATTATAATTTTTTATTGGTATAATTAAAACTGTCATTGGCTTCATTGTTTTTAAATTTACATAAAATTCAAATATATAGTTTTGAAAATAACAAAGTTTTTCACTTAGCCCCAACATTTGAGATGTTATCAGCTAAGAGGTAAAAACTGTATGATCTGTTGTCATCAGATGAGAGTGATGAGGAAGACAGTCAGTTCAGACAAGTGATGGATAGTTAAAAAACTTTAAAAGGTCTTTTTTCATGTGTATATGAAAATTAAGAACTTAAGCAAAAATTTTTAAGTATCGAAAATGAAATGTGTGATATTGTAAGGGACATAATTTAAGTGAGAACATGTTGGATATAGAACATTTTCAATGTTCTATTTCTATTAGATGAAAAAAACTCTAAAATCAGAATTCAACAGTAATAAAACTATGGGTGTGGAACGTTACATGACTTTCAATTACACTATAATACTAGTCACAGCATTTAAATTTAACTCGGATTGGTGCTATTTACAGTTTTCATATTTTCATTCATTTAAAAAAATAGCCAGTTTGGCAATATTTTAAGCGATAATTCTTCCAGTGTCCCCCTTCCTTAAAAAACCCTCAACTGCCAGACTGGCAAATTTACATATATACTTTTAAATAATTCATTATAGAAAAGGAAAATTATATTATAAATTAAATATCTAAAAATTCTGAGCCAAAATATACAAACTCTAATATAGCTGGCAATGCTAAACTTCCTTCTTTGCTCAAATGTTTCAAGAGGACTTGTACAATTTCATTCTAAAATAAAAAATATAAATGTCAACCATATTTTTTTTCACAGATGTAAATATTACAAAGACAAAATTTAATATAGTAAAGATAAAATAAATACAGTTTGAAACAAGAGAGACAAAGTAAGATTTTTTGCTAAAAATATTTTGATAAAATTCTAAATAACCATTTTCATTTTAAACCTCAATTGAATGTAACAAAACATAGGAAAATGTAAAATTGAAAGTGATTTGTTTTCATGAATTAAGGATTCATAAATTGAGTGTGAGAATGACTCTGCTTGCATCTGGTATTCAATTAGATTAGATAGCACATAATGAATCAGCAAAGAAGTTAAGCTAACTTAAAATATTATTTTGGTAAGGAACATACAGCTGATCAGTGGCTCTAATTTTATTTGCCTTGTGACTTTTGAAGTGGAAAGGTAAAGTTTACTAATTTCATTTTATATTATTATCTATACATTGCTCACTAGGTTCTACTTAACTTAACAGGTTTTGTACCTAACTGAAAATCCATTCATTTTAGCACGGAAATAGAAAAATAAACTTTGGAATGGACAATTCCCACATTTTTTCAATGAATTCTAAATGTTTTGAAAACGGCACAGACAATTTTTTTTTTTATTCAATGCACTTTTTGTTTTTTAAAATTTGCAATCAAAGTTCCCATGTTAGACTTTGGTGTGAAAACGATTCATTCGGCTCAAATTGAATGTTACGCCACTTGATCTGAAACAACTTGGCTTGAAACACAGCAGCAGAAACCAGTTTTTGCAAGTTTCTCTCAAATTGCGCCAACCTGTAAGAGATATGGCAACTGTCTACCAAACCAAAGCCAACTATTTGGCAGAAACCTCACGATAACCATAGCAATGGAAGGATGTTTTGACGTCACAGCTATAGTTGAGTGTTTTGATCAGATTGGTTTTGGCTCCATTTTGGTTCATTATCTTTTCTTAATATTTAAATAACTATTTTTTTTAAAGAACTTTTGCTTGAATATTTGGAATCAGAAAGAAATTCTTCATAAATATAAAATTGACTCGTTTTTAAAAAATGCAGGAAATGTCCATTGTGTCACTAAATTAAAAGATATGGAACTAATATTTGTCGATTTGATTTATGTAAATTAAACATACCTACAGCAACAAATTTAATCTTTAAATAAGAAAAAAGCAAAAACGTGACTTGTTAATAGGTCTACAATAGTGCATGATTTTACAAAGTCTTGTTTAATTACAAGAGTTGGTTTCATCTGGTCTTAGCCGATTTCCAAACTTTGCAACATGTGTTAAAATTATCAGATTTCAGAGTAAAATTTGTGATAATTACCTTTCTAAGAGCAACCTGTTCAAGAATCACAATTTCTTCTCCAATGTCCTTACGAAAGTCATCTAGGAAAAAAAAAATAATTTAAGCATTTAGCAAATAGAAACATATTAAACCATAAGTATAAGTAATTTAAATGAAATACATACATTGCTTTTTTTGTAAGATTTGATTTATCCATTTGATTTTTATTTTCTTACTAGCCGAAGTGCCCAGGCTCATATAGCTGTGATGCGCTTAGTCCGGTAAAACCCAGTTGAAATATCAACTATTAAACATATCTCCTACCACCTTTTCTTAAAAAAAAAAAAAAATATAGGAATGAAATTATTTTCCTGATAACCTGGATTAGTTAAGACGCTACAGCTGGCGAGCAAAAAAAGTAGAATCTGCAAAAGTGATGAAAAACCACATCAAAGTTTCTAAAAATTTCAGAAGTCAAAATTACACTATCCTAACAAACAGGTGAATCCAACTGAACCCTGTTTTCAAATTTTTTAAAGCTAGATTCAAAAGTACTAAAATTACAGTAAAAAAAGCTGAAATCAGTTTTTCTACTGAACTCTACCATGTCTTTATCTATATAGAAGAAACCTAGCTCAGTGTTAAACAGTGATCTAGAAAAAATAGTAAAGTCCATTTAATTTAATTGATATCATAATAATTTGTATAGTAAGTTTGTATGATAGCTTAGAAAAAGAGCTGAAGTTGATGTCATATGTTTCAGGAGGGTACTCTTTATTTTAAATTAGTGCCAAAATAATAGTAAAACAGATAAATGGATTTATATAGCTTTACCCAAATGTATTATAATGTTATTGTTCTATTCTTTTATCTTTATTTTTTGACAATTAAACTCATAATTGGGACATCCACATTTTATCTAATAAGCCCTTGTGTTTTCCCAATCATTTTTGTCAAACTTCTTTTACTTTTCATCATATTTTAAGTGTCCATCCTGCTTTTATCAACCAACGACTTAACTATCTTAACAGCACAATCGTAAAATTACAAACTTTGATTGGATGGAAATCCTCATTCAAATATCTTTTCCTTTTTAAATGACATTGGCTTTTTAAACCTGATCTAGTTTATTTTACTTTGATGCTTTATCTTTTTCGCCATGTTGCCGATCAACATATTTTTAAACGGTCAGTAAAGCTGAAATTAGTTTTTCCACTGAGCTCAACCATGTCTGTACCTATATAAAAGAAACCTAGCCCAGTTTGGTTCAGTAGACCTCAAATTGTGGTCATATCCCCTTTCATCCAATTATGTTTACCATTTCATGTTCACAAACTTTCTTGTTGCCCCTAATAAAATTTAGCATCAATTATGCTTCTAAATGGAAATTAATTTAATCCATAGTATATAAGTCTTGAGTTTTAATAATGAAAGCTTTAAACTAATCACCGAATCTAATAGGAGTCGAGTAATAAGTTTTTTACTTTCAATTAGCCATATGTATACACAGGGTAATGAAAGTATAGCATATGGACAAACATTTTTTTCCCATTTCTCCAAGTTTTGGAGCATCGCGATTTCAAAAAGTGATCAAGAAAAAATGTCTGTATGTACATGATCAGCATAAATTCTGAACAAATTGATCTACAATGTTCAAATTTGTGCGTGTAGGTGGTGGCCATGGGACCTACCATTAAGGTTTTCGTCAAAATCCTACATGCGCATAAGGTAGCTGCCATTGAAAAAGTCTTGTTTTTCAATGATTCCTCTCTTTAGTATCACTTATAAGAAAGGATAATTTAAGAATTATCAAAGAGTATATAGCAGGGATGAGAGTAATCAGAGAGCAAAAAGGAGAAAATCCAAAAGTTTTGTCAAAAGAGCTTATGGAAGGAATACACAAAAATTCAACAAAAAAGTATGCAGGAAGGATGATTCAATAATTTTAAAGATACAATGAAATTTCTCATACTGTATAATAATTACATTTCAAATATTAGGAGCTTGTGAAGTAATCTGTGAGGAATGGGGAGCTAAGAGAGAAAATCCTTTGTTAAGACATGAGGAAAAGTATACTTTTTGCAGGATAAACTGGTTCAGATCAGAAAAATGCTTTTCCTTCGAACAGGGACAAAGAGAAGGAAAATGTTGCATAAAAAACAAAAAAGGAGGAAAACTCTCATCCTTGATAATGCCAAAATCACCATTTTGGAGGTTTTTTTAAAAAAAAGATTCCTATAAGAATTATCACAAAAAATATCGCCAAACTGGCCATTTTTTCTAAAGGAATGATGAAAATATAAAAACGGTACAGAACACAAATCTATGTCAATATTATAGTGTAATGGAAAGTTGTGTGATGTTCAACATCCCTAGTTTTTTTCTTCTTGTTCCTTTAAATTCAAATTAGAGCTAGTAATCTATTTTAAACTTCAATATATGACTGAAAAACAATTTTAGAACAACACATACCTTTGGTAAAACCAATATCAATTTCACCTCTGTAAAACAATGATTAGCTGATTCAATATTTGTAAAAGTTGCTTGCTAGTTCAGACTGATTTACATGCTGCCAGTTCATTGGAATGTCACTGGCATACGTCCAGAATATAATAGTTGGGTACACTCAGTGCCAGTATTGGAATAATTTAGCAACTGAGCAAGTATTACTTTCCATGTCGGGATTGCAGGAGAGCATAGGTGATTGGATGATATGAGTTGACATGCCAGTAAATAGAAAATGTGTAATCTACTGGTGCCACCAACTATAGGTAATTACATGACAAAGTGGCTTCTCTCGAGAATTAAGCGTTTACAAGGTCCTAGTGTTGATGTCTAACGATTAGCGATTTCAATTAGTGTGATGACTGGCAACATGTAAATTGGCATTTAATGGTGTCAAGAAGAAGTAAAAAAGCAACAATGGCATGTGTCTATAGTTGTACACATTTTTTTAGTCCATCGCCTGTGAAATTGTAAAAGCATAAAAGACTTGACTTTCAGCCACATATAAATTATAGGGTTGGTTGGTTGTTTTCAGATTATCTGGCACCGTCAGCAACACGAGGGCTATAATGCGCCGAAACATTCGTCATTTGACAAGTCAACATACATTTACAAACACCCATGCGTTACACGGGACTCGAACCCGCAACCTCGCGGTCTAGAAGCTACAACGATAACCACTATACCGTTTGATCGGCTATAAATTATAGGGACCTGGTAACTTAAAACAAAGCATTTAAATATAACTAGAATTGCTTATAAACCATACCATAATCTATGGAATAATCCAAATCTCGCCATTTTTCGAACGCTTCCCAGAAATATGAATTTTTGCCATCAGGAGAAGATGGTAAATCCCTTCGAAAGATAGAAACATCTATACTTTCGAGTTGTTTGGCAAAAGTTTCAAACTGAAAGAAGAATGGAATTATGTAAAGGATATATTTTTATTGAAATTAGTTTTAAAAAATCAAAATAATGCATATTTGAACAATTTTACTTTAAATGTATTGAAATTTTTGTGGGATACTGGTTTGGGTTTCATTTTGAGACTTATTCGCAGAAAACAAAGAGATTACAAAAACAATATATTTTTTTCTTTTTGAAAATTAATTCATAGCCGCTAACGCAAAAAGAACATGGCATAAACACGTGAAGTGAAAAATCAAAACAAACTTCATTTCAGTCTCAGTTACAGTTTACAATTAAAGTAAATAAAATAGAACATTTTGAAGTTTATGATCTTACCCATTTGTGACGTAATGGTCAGTTGTAAATGAAAAGAAATAAAATAAGTTATTATTATTAACTAAAACTTCAATTTTTAGAAATGTATATTGTGATTAGCTGAATTAATTTAATTAAGGAAGCCAGTTAAAATGTCTTTATGAGAAGAATGCATTTAAAAGAGTATGTGTATAAATAGGCTATGATCTTTCTTCCACGTTGACTTTTTTTTTTATCAGTTACTCTATATTTTTTAAAATGCAATTTTTCTATTGGTGTCTGAGTTCGGTCCTCGGGGACCACCAAAAATTGGTGTGTACCTAATGAGGCCTGGTGCACATTAAATATGTCGTGGTCCGTGCAGGGACGGAACTAGGTCACTTTTTACCCGGGGCAAGAATTCATTTTGGCGCCCCCACACAATAATTTTTTAGATTTGAAGCTAACTATATATACATTGAAAATTAACAAAGGTTTTTCTTTTGTAAAATTCTGTTTTGAAACAAACAATAAAAGAATTAATTAATTGAAATTTTAAATAAATATATTTGACAAGCCCTTATTAATGACCAGGGTTCATTCTGCTTGCATAAAGATTTGCATAAAGACAAAAAAAACAACTAATGAATCAATACAAATAATGTCAGTTACAATGAAATAAAAGAACATAGTTGAATGATATGTAACACTTTTTAACACAAAATCTGGTTAACCTGGTTTCAAAACGTCTTAGATCATAAACAATTAAGCTGTTTTACATTTCAAAAAATATTTTCTTCTGTAAAATACTAATACAAAAATTTAAAAAGCTTCCGAATATTACCAGAACTCATTGAACACAAAAGCAAATTAATTTAATGACTTGTCTACAAAAATCATTGAATAGTTGGTAAACACATAAATGTTAATTTTAGAACAATTAATTTAAACTTATTGAAACTCATTTCAGGGGTGGGAAGTGTTAGAGCCCAGTTTGGAGCAATTTTGGAGCAGCAAAATTTAACATTTGGAGCAGATTCGTAAAAAATTGGAGCAGCAAAATTTAACTTTTGGAGCAGATTCGCAAAAAATTGGAGCAGCAAAATTTAACTTTTGGAGCAGAATAAGAGAAAATGTAGCAGCAAAATTTGAAGATTAATAGCAGAAATATAAAAATTGTAGCTGATTTAACAACAATTACCATAATTAAAATTTGAACTTGTATAATTTTATTTTTATACATAAAACACATATTAAAATACAAAATTATAAGATATACATAAAATTGCAACATAAAATATAATTTGTAAATTCAAAATATATAATTTGTAAATTCAAAATATATAATTTGTGAATAAGAAAACATTTATACTTATTAGCTTTTGACACTTCGCGAACGGGTTTGCTATGCAAAATACCAAGCTCTCTTTGCTCGCTAAAAGTTTCATTGTAACACAAACACAGCTCGCTTAACTCCCTGAAAAGTTTAATTGCTACACAAGTACAAGCTCGCGGAAAATGTATTGCTATGCAAGGACAGGCTCGATTCACTCTCTAGAAGGTTCATTGCAGTGCAAATTCAAGTTCACTTGACTCGTTAAAAATTAATTGCAACGTAAACCCTTAATATTAGAACCCCCTCCCTATCGAGAACCAAAAAATGTTCCCTTTAATACAATAACACAACCCTCCTCACCCCTCTGAATTATTTTAACATGTGTTTATGAAAAGCAAAATTAGAAGGCAAAAACTACTTATGTTGAAAATTTCAGAACTCTAGATCTATTAGAAGTCGCTTTGTAAAACTTTTAATTAAAAAACAAATTAAAATTTTAAAATTCTGTGTTTCAGAGATGTAGCCTTATTAGAAATCGTTTTGTATTTTTTTTCTTTAATTAAAAAAATTAGTTTAAAAAAATTAATTAAAATGTAACATTCTGTCTTTAAAAAGTCTAATAAAAAAAAAAGGCCAAAACCACTTATGCTGAAAATTTCAAAGCTATACTTCTCTTTAAAGTCGGTTTGTAAAAAAAAAAAAAAAAAAAAAAAAAAAAAAAAGTAATTTAAATTTTAACATTCCGTTTGTCAAAGGTACAATCAGGAGGCCAAACTACTTATATAAAAAATTGTATATAAGGTTCTACACCTTTCTTATAACAAAAATAGCAATGCAGTAAAATTAAAATAAGAATGTTTCTAAATTTTTGTGAATGTTCTAAAATATTGTGAATTTTTTTTTTATTTTCCAAATCGGGTCGAATTCTGCGTCAAAACGGCGGTTTTACCCTACTTGCCGTTCTATAAACTTATAAAAAAGTATTACTTTTATTCTTTTAAATCGGAAACATTCCGGGATTTTGATTACATTTCTGTGATACTTATTTTCAAATGTAAAACGGATGTTTAAAAGTTATTTACCAACAACCAACAAGTAAATTACAAACCCTAAATTTAATAGAAGGCATCGTCATTACGCGTGTCCGAGCCGAAATATTCTTTTTGAACTCTTAGTAAAAACATTTGATGGTTATAATCCTTTAACTTTTTACCAATTCCTTTCTTCTTTATTTAGAACAAGAGGGCGTGGTAAAAATCCGACGAAACACACTAAATCAAGGTACGTACGTACGAAATGGCCATCCGTGCTTACTAGAAATCAGAAATTTTGAGGCTGCCCCTTAAATTCTATCTAGCAATGACACACGTGATATCAGTTATCAGCACTCGGCGATTTGAATTTGTCCCGGTGCAAGGCGCGTTTGAACATGAATGCGCATGCGTGAATGTCGATTTCAAAGGGATAATCCACACATTGCATTCTGTTGGGGGGAAAATCGAATGCTTTGCAAATTCGTGCGAAAACGGCGCTCGAGGTTGCCATAATTTCGTCTTCACATAGATTTGGCGTGCGCGAACTGGTTTGGCGCTTTAGCGTGCGCGTTTAAAAGAAGATTTAAAACAAAATTGGCGCAGAATTGTACTTAAATGTGTTTTTGTAGCAAGGTGGCGCAGGATACCGCTTTTGGCGCGCGCTGGCGCAATTGGCGCAGAATTCCCACCCCTGTCATTTTAATAATAGAATGAATAATATATTACTTACTGGTGCTATGTGTGAGTTCTCCATTTTCTTGGAGAATTTAAAATTCTCACCAATGCAATGGACAAAATTTGACGAACATGACATCTGTTTGGTGAAAAATAATGTCGTCAAAATGACACTATAACTCTGTGCAAATGCAATGGCACACGCCTAGAAATCCTTACAATTTGGCGGGTTTTGTGGTCTCAACTGGGAAAATCCGCGTGATATCTTTACTTACGCTTTGGCGAAGCTTGCCTTCTTATAGCCATAAGTTCTTTGACATTTCAAAAGTTGCGCCTTTTTCTCGTAGCATGGAGACTGGATTCTTTTTATTTTATTTATCACTTCCTGGAAAATACTTTCTTTTTCGTTATTTTTTATGAAAAATAAGGCCTTGAGATCTATTTTTAGAATTCATGCCTTGATGTTTTATTATTTTTTCATTATTTAGGAATAGACCAGCATCCGCAGATTTGTACGCCAGGCTCAAACGCACACTCAAACAAAAGTGAAGTTAATATAAGGGATTTAAAAATATATAGTAAAATATATTGTTAAAAATATATAGTCACATATTTAGTCAGTGCATTTAAATTGAGATTTGGATAGGATGTAATTTACTGTTTTCGTTTTTATTTTTAAAAAATCGATATGTTTTGCGATAAATAGGAATTCTTGTGCTCAATAGGAATTCTTGTGTCAACTTTTTATCGCATAATTTTTTTGCATTTCTTCACGTTTCAGAACATTCTGAATCAAAAAAGTGTTCTAGAAAAAAAGTTTGTGGGTCCGTGTGTTGTCTGTGGTCAGCATTACTTTCAAACGGATTGACCTACTTTGGCCATTACACCTGGCGTTACGGTTTTTGTCAAAATCGTGCTTGCGCTGTCATTTTTACAGCCAAAATAATTGCTAAATTAAATGAAGGAAACAGTGGGAATTGAAAGTTGTTCAAAGTTCAACACCCCCAGTTTTTTTAAACTCAGCACGATTCAAAATGTGTAAAAATGAAAAAAAATCTGTTTTTAGCTGAAGAAATACTAAATTATTCTCTTAAAGAAAACGTTTCAATCGTTAATTATTTCAATTTTTAATTAACTTTTTGCTAATTAATTTTCATTAGGAATCGCAATGAACCTTTAAAGTTAATGATAATCAACCTCAAAAACAAAAGTAAACGATTTCTAAACAATTCAACATCTTGCAGCCCCCTGTAAAAATTCCTGCGGACTCCTAGAGAACAATAAATATATTTGGCAAGAGATATATCCCAAACGTAACCCTTGTCCTTAATACACATCTTCCGAAGTTTATTAGGTTACAAATTTAAAAAAATTCTTACCTTCATTGGTTTCAGTCTCGTGAACTAGCCAAGATGATAAAAGGTTGGGATATTCTTGCAGTTTCTTTTGCTTTTCTGCGATTCTGCGCCCCAGATAATTTCATCGACATATTTCAATTTACGAAAATTTCAACAGCATTAAATTGTTGTAATGCTAAATTTTATCTAACTACATTGCGACTATATTACCAATGCGATTTTAAATTAGCATTTCTGGCAGCCTGCCATGTAGCACAAACCTATTCTTCATCAGGGGGTAGGGAGAATTCGTTGTCATTCTTTTGGAAAAGGATAGATTATTACTTTCTTTGTACAGAAATGTATTTTTTTTTTCTTTCTAGTGGATTTTTTCTTCTGTTGGATATCTTAGAGATCATCCAGAATTTTAAGAAAAAATGAAAATTTATTTATGAAAAATTATCTTTTCGTCCAAATATTAAAATTTATACAACAATAGTGCTTTGTTGGCTTTTCGGCGCCCCTTCTGGTTAGCGCCCGGGGCAGCTGCCCCGCCTGCCCCCCCTAGTTCCGGCACTGGGTCCGTGGTCCTAATGTTCGCTCGTTGGTGTGGTGGAATCGGAGAGAGAGGTTTACACTGGAAGATTTCTATCTCATGTTCAAAATTATAGCAATAACTTACAATTCAAAATTACTAGACGCTTGTATTAAGTACTTTATAAGTGGCAGAAATAGACAGTCGGAACTTCCAAAACCAAACCAAATCTATTGTTGAGATGAAAAGTCAAATCAAAAGAACTCAGCAAATCAATCCTAGTTAATCATAATACATTTTTGAAAATAAATTTTAATGTTTGCTTATCACAAGAACATGTTTTATTTTCTTGCGAGAAGCAAATCACTTCGACTTAAGATGCTCCATAATTTCATGCCCTAAATGCCAGCGACATCAGGCATCTCCTGATCACGATCACATCTTAAACTGCCTGGGACTAATTTAAGAGGAGATTCAATCTTCTCCCCTCTTGTGGACCCCTCATGGACTTCATCAAAGTCAACGGATTCCTTGATATGGTTTGACTCCGTCAGACTAGATAGGAGATTATTAACAACAACAACATAAGCATATTTGCTTTTAGCTCAACTAAAATATGGCAACATTTGCTTACGTTTTATGCAATAACATGTACAAAAATTGGTATAAAAGATCTCTATGAAATCACTAAGGAGAAAATCTCTATATATAATTCTCTTGCGTGCCACCCAAATTCGGCTGTATTTCTGTGAGCAGAATGGCAACAACTTTAAACATCCAATCACAAATCTTCTAAATGTACTTTATGCATGAATTTTCAAATTCAGTAATCCAGCCAATCACAAAATATCTTTTGACATTTGATCAATACATCTGGCAACAGCCAGCAATTTGAATTCACTATATTTTGTTTTTCTTATTATACTGACACGAATTATTGCCTATTTAAAATGTATTGATTTAATATTTAAGATGATGCAAGATTTAAAAAATTGAGCACGGAATTTTCCCTTAAGAATATTAAGGTTTCTAAGCTGAAAATTCACAATAGATTGAAAAAGAACCTCAGCATTCCTGATAAACTGGAATTTAACTTTGTATAGTAATATATTCCTTCAGGTTATGATTTACAGTATGTTGGTTCTTGGCGTCTTTTGAAAAAAAGTCGCCAAATTGAGAATCAAGTCAAATAGCTGGTGTCGCCCAATCCAAAATGGCTTCAAAACGCCATACTACCAAATCTAAACGGTCACTGGGGTTGCCGGAAAACCAAAGTCGCAGTGTTGCATTCAGCGCCAAAGCGTCAACTTTCAAAAAGTCGCCAAGCGGCATTGAGCCGTAAATCTGAACCTATATTCATTTCTATTCAGTGCAAATTCAGCTATTACGAATTGAAAATTATGAGAAAAAGAAAAGAAAAAAAAAAGAATATTATCCCCGTTTAACGCGTCTCGACATAAGCAGTATGATAATGACGTGGCAAGTATTGTGGCTCTTCATAAATAATAAAACGTTTTCAGTTTCATAGTACAATATCACTTTGCAAGGATTTTCTTGATTATGCATCTGAAATAGCTTTTTGCTAGGGCATATTTTAATCGCCTCATTTTGAGGCGAGCAAATCGAGCCTGGTTGTGCGCGAAGTGAACCAATGGGATTGCATAGCAATCTAGGGGGTTGACGAGCGTTAGCGAGCAGGGTGCGGAGCCATTAGTAAGTTATATTTCAGTTCAGATTTACTGCACCGTACCTCTTGGTGACTTTTTGAAAGGTGACGATTTTGCGCCGAATGTGGCAACCCGTTGAATTAGTTTTCCTACAACCTTAATGATCTTTTGGATTTAGCGACACAGACTTTTGACGTCATATTTAATTTGGAAACTTTTTTGAAACGAGACACCGTACGGTAAATCCTAACTCATATTATCATCAACCAACTCATATCATCATCAACCAATCCAAATCAGCTGCTACCCCAGTCATTAAGGACCGTAAAGACACAGGGTAGGGAAAATATTAATTAAAAACAAATTAAAATTTTAACATTCTTTTTGCTAAAAATCCAATTATAAAGCCAAAACTATAGGCAAACTATATGTTGCAAATTTCAGAGATGTAGATCTATTAGAAATCGTTTTGTAAAATATATATTGACTATTAAATATATAGATTAAAAAAGTATTAAATGAAATTTTAAAATTCTGTTTTTCAAAAGTCCAATTAAAAAGCTAAATCTACTTATGTTGAAAATTTCAGAGCTGTAGTACAAATAGAAATCGATTTGTAAAATATTTATTTATTAATTAAACAATTAAAAAAAAAAAAAAAAAAACTAAATAAAATTTTTAAATTCTGTTTTTTAAAAGACTAATTAGAAAGCCAAAACTAACTCTTTTGAAAATATCATAGCTGTAGCCTTATTACAAATCGTTTCATAAAATATTTATTAATTAATTACAAAAATTAATTAAAATAAATAAAAAATTAAAATTCTGTTTTTCAGAAGTTCAATTAGAAAGCCAAAACTACTTATCTTGAAAATTTCAGAGCTGTAGCCCTAATTGGAGTCGTTTCGTAAAAAATGTGTTAATTTATTAATAACTCATTAAAATTTTAATATTCTATATTTTAAAAGTCTAATTAGAAGGCTAAAACTACTTATGTTGAAAATATCAAAACTGTATCTATTTAAAATCACTTTGTAAAAAAAAATAAAAAATAATAATAATTAAAAAAGAAAGACTTATAATTTTAACATTCTGTTTGACACATGTACAATTAATTAGAAAGCTAAAACTTCTTATGTTGAAATTTTCAAAGTTCTATATCAATTTTAAGTAGGTTTCTATAGATCCACAGACAGACAGACAGACAGACAGACAAACAGACACAGCTTGTTTTATTATTATAGACTAGCTGCATACCCTTGCTTCACTACGAAATTTTACCATGTGCAATATGTTAGCCAGCTGTGAGGCCCCGCATTGCGGAAATCCGTCATTGGTGTTTAGACCTCTATTTTTGGCTTTTTGTTCGCAGGAATTTTCATCGCAACGCAAAATCGAGCTCACTTCGCTCGCTGAAAAATTCTTTGACACATAAGCACAGGCTTACTTAACTCATTGAAAGGTTCATTGCTATGCAAACATGAGCTCGCTTTCCTCGATGAAAGGTTCATTGCTGCGTAAGTGTAAGGTCGCTTCACACACTAAAAACTAATTGCTACGTAAAGCCTTAATATTAGAAGCATCTCCCTTGTCAAGAAACAATAAAAAAAAAAAAAAATTCCTGTTAATAACTATAATACAACACCCCTTTAAGAATATTTTAACACGTGATGTTTGTAAAAAGCAAAATTAAAAGGTCAAAACTACTTATGTTGAAACTTTCAGAGCTCTAGGCCTATTAAAAGTCACTTTTTAAGAAAATATTAATTAATAATTAATTAAAAAACATATTAACATTTTAACGTTCTTTTTGTCGAAAGTCCAATTAGAAGGTCAAAACTATTTGTGTTGAAAATTTCAGAACTTTAGCGATGTTGTGATCCTTGGATTAGTAATCTGACTCCATTTTAGTTTAACATAAATTTATTATACTTTAATTAACTAAATAAACACCAACGATACAACATGCTAAGAAGAAAATATTCGTGGAACACAAGTAATAAAAATAAAACTGTTCGGCCGGGAAAGTTATTTTTTCCGTCGTTTTGCAACGCATGAGACATCATCTCATCTCACGCCGATGGAGTTCAAAATGTCATATCAACAAGCTCGCGCCGCCACAGGGGTCCCCCACCAGTCCAAGGGACGATCCAAGTTAATATCCGTAGCGATCGACGAACCGCACCCGTCTACCGGACTTGGTAACTGTTACTTCCGTAGGAGCACTCGTTGAGGAACTTGACAAGGAATTGTCCAGAATCGTTGAGGGAACTGCTGTTGTTGAGGGAACTGAAGTCGGTGAAGGTACTGGAATCGGTGAAGGAACTGGAGTCGTTGAGACAACTGGAGTCGTTGAAGGAATTGGAATCGTTGAAGGAACTGGATCTTTCTGGAGCCCGTTGTTATCCATAAAAGCAGGCTTCAGGCGATCAATCGACACCGTGTTATGATGCCCGTTAACATCTAACACGAAGAACTTGTCAGCTCGAGATACGACTCTCCATGGTCCTTTATAGGGCTGTTCCAGGGGTCGTCTTACCGCGTCAGTTCTCACAAACACATGGGACGTTCGGTGGAGGTCTACGTGAATGAAGGCACTTTGCTTAGAGTGATTTGAGAATGGGACAGGACGTACCTCTCTCATCTCTGCACGTAACCTTCTCACAAACTCAGCTTGCGAGATGTCTTCTGGCCCTGAAGAATTCCTAAAAAATTCACCAGGAAGTCGCAAAGTAGTTCCATACACCATTTCCGCAGCAGGTGCCTGTATGTCGTCTTTGAGACTGCAACGCATCCCCAAGAGAACGGTCGGGAGAATGTCACACCACCTTTCTGTGCTGTGGCACTTGATGGCTGCCTTAAGCTGGCGGTGCATACGCTCTACAGCGCCATTACTCATTGGGTGATAAGCAGTGGTTCTGATCCGATGTACCCCTAACAACTTAGTAAGGGAAGCAAAAAGGTTGCTTTCAAATATAGTTCCTCGGTCAGTAGTTACAATATCGGGTACACCAAAACGAGCAATCCAATTAGCGTAAAAAGCCTGTGCTACCGTCTCAGCTGTCTGATCCTTTATTGGAATGGCTTCAGGCCATCTGCTGTACCTATCTACGCAGGTCAAAATGTAACGACAGTCTTTCGATGGAGGCAAGGGTCCCACTATGTCGATATGGACATGTGAAAATCTGGCGTTAGGTGATGGAAACGACTGGAGCACTGATTTATTGTGGCGTTGCACTTTTGACTTTTGGCATGGTATGCAATTCCTACACCAATTTTTGCAGTCTTTTGTCAAATCTCGCCAAACAAAACGCTTACGAACTAAATCAGTCGTAGCCTTAATGCCAGGGTGAGAAAGTCCATGACAAATATCAAACGCCCTGCGACGAAATGAAACTGGAACATAGGGCCTCACAGTACCATTGGATACATCACAAAAAATACTTCTGCTTGATGAGGGGAATGTCAAAGGCTTCAACTCAAGACCCGAATCGGCGCCGATCAAAGCTTGCATCTCCTCATCAGAATCCTGCGCGATGGCCATTTCGTCGTAGTCTAAAGGTCCTGGGACCTGAATTGTAGAAATACGAGAAAACGCGTCGGCAACTGGATTCTTGTCGCCAGAAATGTGATGGAAATCCGTGGTAAATTGACTTATAAATTCAAGATGTCTTTGTTGTCTCGGAGAACATCTATCTGTTTTTTGCTGAAATGCATATATTAAAGGCTTATGATCAGTCAGAACTTTAAATTCGCGTCCCTCTACCATATGTCTAAAATGACGAATCGCAGAATATATCTCTAACAATTCTCGATCGTAAGTGCTATATTTGCACTCAGCTGGTGTTAATTTACGCGAAAAAAAACCCTAAAGGTTCCAAATTGTCACCTACAGATTGATGCAATGCGGCACCAATTGCAATTTCAGAAGCATCAGTAACAAGAGTCAACTCTGCATTCGGAAGAGGGTGCACTAAAAGTGTAGCATTAGTTAGCATTTCTCTACACTCATTAAATGCTTTCTCGTTAGCCTCGTTCCAAACAATTGGGGTCTTGTCTTTTTTGGCTTTGACTTTTGTAAGCTCATACAAACACGCTTGAACACCAGCAGCGTTCTTAAAGAACCTGTGATAAAAATTTAGCATTGCCAAAAAACGACGAAGTTCATCAACCGTTTTAGGAAGATTGTACTCTTTGAGTGCCTGAACTTTGGCTGGAAGAGGAGAAATTCCTTTACCAGAGACATGAAAGCCCAGAAATTCAATTTCACTTTTACCAAACTCGCATTTCTCCAAGTTTATAACTATACCATACTCACTTAACCTTTCAAAAACTCTATTAAGGTCAGACTCGTGAGCTTTGGGATCACTTGAGGCAATAAGAATATCATCAAGGTAGACATAACAACACTCAAGACCGCGTAAGACTTCATCCATAAACCTCTGAAAAGTTTTCCCAGAGTTACGTAATCCAAAGCACATTTTTACGTATTCAAAAAGTCCCACCGGGGAAATGACTGCGGTTTTTGGAATGTCTTTAGGCTCTATGGAAATCTGATGATAGGCCTTTACGAGGTCTACCTTTGAAAAAATATTTTTCCCTGCAAGTCCATGTGAAAAATCTTGAATGTGAGGAAGGGGATATCTATCCGGGATAGTTTGGAAATTTAACCGCCGAAAATCACCTACAATTCGCCAAGTATTATTTTTCTTTGGTACAAGATGTATTGGGCTTGCGTAAGGACTACTAGAAGGTCGAATTATTCCTTTTTGTAGTAGTTCTTCAAATTCTTTTTTGACGATTTTAAGTTTTTCTGGCGATAAGCGCCTAGCTTTAGAATATACAGGTGGACCTTTTGTCTCTATACAATGAGTGACAGAATGAGTCATTCTCTCATTACTTAAATTCAAGTTAACAAGTTGGGGATATTTGGCTAGAATTTTATGGTACGGGGATGCCTCTGAAATTAGAGTTAATCCTAATGTGGGACCAGGACAAATTGTGGCTTTGGCATTAAGCTTAGTTAGGCCATCAACAAGCTGTCTATTTTTAACCTC